>MU551642.1:2436925-2508170 GCA_024362625.1 Silurus asotus
AAAGACAGGGAAAAAAAGACAGAGAGAGAGAGAGAGAGAGAGAGAGAGAGAGAGAGAGAGAGAGAGAGAAAGTCAGGGAAAAAAAGACAGACAGAGAGAGAGAGAGAGAGAGAGAGAGAGAGAGAGAGAGAGAGAGAGAGAGAGAGCGGGAGAGAGAGAGAGAGAGAGAGAGAGAGAGAGAGAGAGAGAGAGAGAGAACAAGTAACACACACAGAGTGAGCGGGAGAGAAAGTCAGGGAGGGAGGGAGAGAGAGCGAGAAAGAGAGCGAGAAAGAGAGAGAGAGAGAGAGAGAGAGAGAGAGAGTGTGTGTAAGTGTGTAAGAGAGTGCGCGCCACCGGACACACAACTCAGCTCAGCTCCCAGCTCACTTTCCCATTTTTCCTGGATTAGCCGCTTTTTTCCTCTGGAAGCTCCTTCTGAAGAACTCTGCTAAACTCAGGGTTTCAACTTTGCGCTCACTTTTTCATCTGTTTTTTTCTTCGCGAGCGTCGTTGCTGCTGTTGTTGTTGCTGCCGCTGTTTGGTTTTATAGAAGCGGGATGTTTATTTGCGTTTAATGGAAATTTTGCACGGGGAAAAAAAGACCTCAGACTATCTACAGTGTTGGCAGAGGCGTTTTACTGCTGCGCGAGCGCCAGGCATTTCTCTAAACACATGCACGCAGAACAACGTTTTCAGCGCGCGCGAGCTGGAAATATGCGTCAGATTTCTGGGTTTTCGGTGTGAGTTCCCTGTTTGCATTGACTCTCTGGATCTTAGCCGGAGTTAGCTTTAGCTTTAGTGGCTGTAACCCAGGTTGTTTATAGGCCCGCAGATTACAAATGCTCAATGCATTCGTCTAACTAAGGGTATTTGTATATATAAAAAAACATATCTATAAAAATATATATAAATGCAACACGTTTTTGCTCGTCATACAAGACGAAAGGAACAACTTTTGTTTCTGCTTATTAGTTAGAAGTATAAAAATCTGTTTTTTCCCCCCAGTCGAATATTCGATTAACAAAGCCACCACTGTTCCGTACCTACACGATTAGATGCAAACAAGTTTGCGATTATTTAATTTAAGATTGAGTAAAAGCACAAAGACAAGTTGCAAGGAATTCAGGCAGATTACATCAATCAAGAGTTAAAGTCGACTTGATTATTCGATTATTGCACGTGTAATACTCGGTTCTCCTTCGTCTAATGATCCATGCAGGACTATTTTGGGCCAGTTTTTCCTTTTCTTTGAGTTAGACTTTTTTTTTTCTTTAAAAAAAAAAAAAAAAAGGTGCGATAAAGTTTCATAAAAATGATATAGACAGTTTTTTTTGGGGGGGGGGGACTGGAGACTTTTCTGCTCTCCAACCCACTGATGCTGCTCTGCACTGACTGATGATTTTGCATGACTTTAAAATATGCCATTTGGATTTAAATCGCACAAAAGCTGTAAAAAGGAAGCCCAATGAGCGACACACAGCCAACACTCACTGACAGGTAAGAGCCTTTTTTCCATTCAAGAAGTTAACATTGTTACAGTACAGATCATGTGATGCATGAACACATTGGATTTACAATAATAGTACAATTGGAACTTGACTTGTAAATAACTTGTCCTCATTTTGCCTTTGACTTTCGCACATATCAGGACGTATGTTTGCACCCATGGATCTGAAATTACTCTTTATATGTGATCTAAACCAGTCAAATTCAAATATAAGTTTGCATGTGCAATAGCATTACATTTACGTTAGAACTAGTTCTACACACATCGCACAGAGCACAGAGTCTTAGCGTTCACACCAGTGATGTACAAGATATTTTTTTTAATCCGAATTAGAAAATACCCAGATTCAAGCATTTACATGAAGCAATAAATGCCACCCAGATGAAGATGGGTTCCCTTTTGAGTCTGGTTCCTCTCAAGTTTTCTTCCTCATGCCCTCTCAGGGAGTTTTTCCGTGCCACAGTCGCTACCGGCTCACTCATTAGGGATAACCTTACAATTAAAGGAACAATTTTATATCTGTAAAGTTGCTTTAAAACAATGTCCATTGTTAAAAAAGTTATACAAATAAAAAGGAATTGAATTGAACAGGGCTTATATATTGGAGAATTTGAAATCGACACCACGTTCACACGTCGATCACTTTTTAAACACAGGCTTTTAATCGGATTAAGTTGCCAATTCGATTAATAATAATTAAATGCATGTAAATGTACCTGGTGACCTGTGCACTTGATGATGTTGAGGATTGTCAAGGGGAAAAGCAGCAGTATATACATTTGGACTTATTAGAATGAGTTTGTGTGGTGAACAGACGGTATGATACGGGTTTAACTAATAATAGAGAACATACAATAGTAATATAATAATACTGTACATGTATGGTATTTGACAGACACCCTTATACCGAGTCATCTTTAATGATCTTATTTACGCAAGCTACTGAACAACATTCTTTGGTAAATTGTTAAGCTCTTAGTCATTAGTACACACAAAGATATAATTAATATAAACTTTGATCAAATGTACATACTAAAGCGAATTTTTTGGAAAGTTAAAATTCTTGGAAATATTGAAATAAATGCTCATTATACACAAAAATAGAAAATTATACCTTGAACTGAAGTGCTCTATAATATACCAGTTTTCAGGAAACCCTGCAGTCATGAATCGTACAATGGATAATTTCCAATAAAAAAACAGAAACCCTAAAAACAAATAAACCCACTAAACTATATATATGTATTTTTTACTCAGTCAAACACTTAATTATTGTCATAATCTTTTTCTTTTTCTCCTTTTTTTATATCATGCTTGTTATTGTTTTTTATGCTATCTGATGGCTTTGCAGAATGTGCATGGGTGTGGTTGGAAAAGAAATTGGTAGTCACAACAGGCTTTATTTTTCTTCTTCAGAACAACTTTATTTTTGCGTTTATGACACAAGGTAAAACCCCCTCATGTCTCACAGTGCAGAAGGCTTAGTTGAGTCTGTCTTCACACTCCTTCATTTTGCAGTGTTGAAGACTTTGTCTCCAGTGGCGCTGTGCTCTGTATTGTAAATTACATGCCTGCTTTGTTAAAGGGACATTGATCATGTGACTGTGTGCCTTAATCTTGCACATGCTTCAAATACGATCAACTCTATCAAAACTCTCATCTATCTATGACTTACCAGCATTTACATAATGTAGGCTTTGTATCTATTTTACTTTAAATAATAACGAATAACTGTGTCATTTTTTTTTAGATTTCAGTTTTTCTAATTTCTCAAACCAGAACAATACAATTAAGCAGGGTAAGCATTTCTTTTCTTTTCTTGACCCTGATAATCACAGCATTTTGAGGTCGGGTTAGCTGTCTTTGTGGAGTGTCACGCTTTTCTTATTGCCTAAATGGCTTTTTTCTGGGTTTTATAATGTCCCCGAACCTCCCAAATACATGGCTGCAGATGAATAGGTGTCAAATCCTCATGTGCACTTACCAGGATAGACTTTGCCACCTTGGGTATTGACTAAAAGATGAATAAATAAATGCTAGTTTTTTTGGACTTCAGAAACTCAGATCTATATCCCTATAGAGTCCTTCTCTTCTACTTCTTCTTCTTCTTTCAGCTGCTCCCACAGCGGATCATCCATCTCCATACCCCCCTGTCCTCTACATCTGCCTCTTTCAAACCCACTACCTGCATGTCTTCACCACATCCATAAACCTCCTCCTTGGTCTTCCTCTTTTCCTCCTACTGGTGGCTCCATCCTCAGCATTCTCCTACCGATAAACCCCATGTCCCTCCTCTGCACATGTCCAAACCATCTCAATCTTACCTCCCCCACTTTGTCTCCAAAATGTCCTACATGCGCTGTCCCTCTAATAAACTCATTTCCAATCCTGTCCATCCTCATCACTCACAACAAAAACCTCAACATCTTCAGCTCTGTTGCCTACAGCTCCACCTCCTGTCTTTTACTCAGCATAGAGTCCATTGAAGAAATATCCTGGCTGAGAAACAGCCTGTTAGCATCTAAGAGACATTTATCATCTGTCATACACAGCAGATCCCTGTATTCAGTTCTATCACCTTGCTTGTTTATATGGAGTGGTAAAGGGAAAAAGTAACCAGAGTAATTTGTAAGACATTTTTTGCCAAATGGTTGTTAGAAATAAGATAAAAAAAAACAAACAAGAAAAAAAAAAGAGATGATTCTTGGTGGCACACAGTATAAAAATAGCAAACTCCAGTTATCTTTGCAGAGCAGCCTGTTCTTACTGCGTGTGTCTCCCCAACCAATTGTTTCTCTTTAATTTCTCTCTTTTCTTCGTACAAGAAGAAGCACAAAGAAGCACTGCATCCAGTTACAGAGAGCCACTTGATAGATAGCTCTTGAATTTATTTTTTTTGTTCAGGATTTGTAGTGTGTAAGCCTCTTCAATGAGTTTTCTTGTAGCATATATGTATAATTATGTAAAAAAAAAAAAAAAAAAACAGCTCTCAAGATATAAAAAGTTGATTTTAAAAGTCTTAGTTGATAGCTGATAGTTCAAGCAAACAACAAGCAAAACCTATTAATTGGTCGACTAGTTTAAATCACTATCGGCAAAAATCTATACCAATAGTTTTTCCGGCTTGCATCCGGCTGAGAAATTCAGCAATCGCTACGGGAGCGGCCATCAGAGCCGAATCACTGACGCCATGTGCTGTTTGTTTTTACACGCAGAACTGCATGCTGCACAGAGAGCGCTATATTATACATACAATTATTTAATGTATTAATTATGTATTTATATTTATTAATTAATATTTAATTTAGCACATTTGCAGTACTATTTTTTATATATAATTTTTTAAAATTAACTTCAGTACTATTTTACATTGAGGACTATTTTACAAGTTTGTTTATTTTCTTTATCCATTTAAAAAAATCGGTTGATTAGTCGGTTATCGGCAAGTACGATCCAACCTAGCTATCGGTAATGAGTTGTCAGGACCCTGCTACAAGAACCACTGATGTCGAGAACCCATTATGAAATAGAAGCCATATTGCTGATTGAGCTTCAATGCTGGTTAGGAAAAAAAACTTGTGTATTGATGTAGTAATACAGTTTATTGGAAAATGTACTGACGTAAGGAAGAAAGTAATTGTCAGGGTGGTTTCTGTAACAAAGTAACAAACCAGGTTTAAACCAAGTCTGTGTGAATAGCGGAGAGAGGAGCATGTGTGTATGTGCTCCAGTTTTTGATGAAAGGACTATTTATTTGCTGGCTGCAAGCTCAGAGTCTTCCTTGTGTGGCGTGAGGGTCGGGTAGCATCAAAAGGAAAAGTGTGACTTAAATCTGTATATTATAATTGTTTGTTTTAATTTGGGAGTATGTTCCTTTTATTTTCTGTCATGACATGAAACCAAATGTGTAGCAAACAAGCAGTGTTAAGACACTTGAGAATGTTCCAGACTCCAAGACTGATACTGACTCTGAGTTTACGTAAGAAGTCTGCTGACCTCCAACTTTGCTGCAGCTTGAGCATTCACACACTATTCCTTCTTTCTTTCTTTCTTTCTTTCTTTCTTTCTTTCTTTCTTTCACTTTCTCAGTCAAAGACAGTAATATGAATTCTGTTTTCATGGAACTGCAGGGTCAAGAAACAATTTTCTTTCCTAAGATGTGAGCTGGTTAAGTAAAAAAAAAAAGAAAGAAAGAAAAAAAAATCCAACAACTTAAGATAATTTACTTTGTGTGAGCATTTATTTCCCTTTAACAACACAGCCCAGAGTCTGTGACTTACTTTATAGGAGCTGTAAACAGTAACTTCTTTCTTTGCCTTTCTTATTTTCTCTTAAATTTAATAAGGTAATAAAAAGAAACAAAAATTAATTTGATTGTATCTTGCTTTTATGTACGTCACCTCATTAACTCCCACTTTTATCCTGTACAGCCAAATTTACAGACATGGGGTGTAGCAGCTTGGTTGCTGTTCTATGACTTAAAAAATGAAAAGTATTCTATGCACGAGTGTAAATGAGAGAGATTAAACGAGTGGAAGTAAAGCGCTCCAGTGCCCGGCCACATTTTTTGGCTGCCCAGAAGCCAAAATACGTAAAAGAAAAAGGGCAGTTAATAGTTTCCACAGTAGTTTTCAGAGAGTTTATGTGTATTCTGATACTAAACCTATTTTGTTGTTTGCACGCAGTATATTTTGACTAGGGTTGTAACGGAAATATTTTAGGTACAGTGCTTTCGATTTTATGTGCTATCTTATTTATGTGTAGAACATAGTTAAAATCTGAGTGCATTTTTTTCTGAGTGCAACATACACAACAATATCAGGGGTATATAACAAAAAAAAAAACTAGAGTTAGCGCAGTGTCACCGTGGCTACTCACTCAGTACCAGAAATAAAATTTGTTTTGCGCATGCATGAAAATACTAAAGAATCCATAGAATTAGCATTAGCTGCTAATCAGGAAGTGGCTAGCGGGGTAACCCTGGCACTTTATATTCTTTAGTGTATAGTAGGAAGCATTTTCCTTTTCTTAATTTTTTTTGTTAAATGTATTTATTTATTTATTTATTTATTTATTTATAATAGTTAAAATAACCAGACTTTATTGTCCAACCCACACACCAATAACAGCCAAGAATATGAGGTACTTTAATTTACATTTTAATATACTATATGGACAAAAGTACAGGGAAATCTGACTTTTCCAGCCATATGTGGTTCTTCGACAAACCGCAAAGTTGAAGGCACACAGATGTATTGAATGTCTTTGGAGGCAGTATCATTAAATTTTCCTTTCACTTGAACCAGGAGACCCAAAACATGTTCCAGCATGAAAATGCCCCTGTGCACAAAGTGAGCCCCATGAAGATATGGTTCACATGGGTTGAAGTAATTTTAAGTGGCTTATTTTAGAGCTCTGACCTCAACCCTATTGAACACCTTTGGGACAATTTACTGACTTTGCATTTAAGCACAAATCTCAAAACCCCTCATTCTTAAAAAGTGGAAGATATTATAACAGCAAATGGAGACTAAATGTTTAATGTAATGTTCAAAAAGCACATTTTATTCTCAGGTGTCCACAAACGTTTGTCTTTGCAGTGTAGCATGGCACAATAGCCTGTTTGGCAAAATGGAAGAGCTGTTTCATAAAAATTCAGCACAATTTACATGGAACGGATGGATTTTGATTTACATAAGACACACCATGGTGGTTTGCACAATATGCAAAAGCTAAATTTTTCCATTTACTGCACTTCGTTTATTGCATTAGGAAGTACACTTTATTAAAATTCTCTGTCAAGGTACT
Source organism: Silurus asotus (assembly GCA_024362625.1). Classification (NCBI taxonomy): domain Eukaryota; kingdom Metazoa; phylum Chordata; class Actinopteri; order Siluriformes; family Siluridae; genus Silurus; species Silurus asotus. Next base: position 2,444,223 of record MU551642.1, read on the forward strand.
TGGGTGTAAGTAGTCACTGTTAGGGAAATTAGTTTGGCTGTTTTGGTTAGTAACTTTGAAAAAAATCTTAGAATCCAGCATAAAGAAAAAAAACACAATACAATTCTGGACTGTGTAAGAAAGAGAGATTTATTTTCGTCAGCTTCCACACTATTGTTTAGCATTGTTTCAAGAGCTATTTAATGTAAACTTCCACATCACACAAGTCTTGAAATGTTTTCAGTAAAGATTGAGCTATGAGGTGATTGCATATATAAACAAGGAAGTTATATGACGACTTTGTTCTGGACTTTTGGATTTTCTTGGTTTCCACATGACTAGTATTCCCAATTGGATCATAGGACAGCTGTTCACCGATCCCAAAGAAAGATTCTTCTCTTGTGCAATTTCATGACAGGTCATGAGTCGATTATTCAGGATCCGGCGTTCCACATGCTGAATGTTCCCAGGAATGACTCAATTCAATTGTCTCACTTTGGCTGAGCATCTCATCACCGTACTGCGCTTGAAGTCTTCTGTAGATATCTGTGGGTTTTAAGCCTCGGATCACAAACTTCATCACCAAGCGCTTTTCTATGCACACACTAAAACTGTTGTCTGCCATCATGATTAACGGTCTCTGGCATGAGAGCCACCTATCACTAATAGGACACACTAGCCACTTACTGCTGCGTATTGTGCCGCCATGCTAGCATCCATTTTTATACCTGTAAAATTAAAAGTCTCGGTTTGACTTGAACGCTCCTTGTACTTTCATAAAATGCATTATGCTTGAACATAAATATGTATACGAGTTAAAAGCGTACATAAGAAATAAATTCTAATTCTTTCTCTATTTAATAAACTATTAGATCTAATAGTGTCTTCTCAGGAAACAGTGAATAAAAACTAATAGTTTAATGCAATAAAGCATTAAAAAACTACCCCCTTAATCATATTAAAGATAAATAGGAGCAGTTCTAGATACGTATAGTGACCTACAATAGTAGTGTTTGTTTTTTGGCCTGGAGGCGAACCACTCCTCTGAGCACCTGCATTCTCGCTGACGAAAAATACTCCTGAATGCTCTTCCACACGCCTAGTAACCCCAGGTTGAGCGATGTAAATAGAAGCCCGGCAGCAGGTGAGTCATGAGCTTTGTCAATGTGCTTTTTGTAATTCTGGGTGTTGCCCGAGCCTGCAGGAAAAAGGGAGCAGACGCTACATCGGCTACTTTTGCTTCTGCTTGGTCTCAGGGGGTTTAGCTACGTGTGTGACTTCTTTTAGTCAGTTTGGGATGAAAGGCACGATTATAATAAGTAAGTGCTTGAAATTCATTCAGTCACAGGCAGTCACGAATTTAGTTCGTGGAAAATTTCAAGCAGCTTTTTCCGGAGACAAGAAAACCACATCGCGATACTGTGCGAGATTCAATAAATACATGAAAATAATACATTTTATTAAACAAATTTTTTCCCATAACCTACTTTACACAGCTATTGCTGAGGGATTTTCTGAACGCGCTGTATGTGCATTTTAATGTAATATGGCAATTAAATGCACTAAATGGGTTTAGATTTCACCGCTATTCTTGTATGCAATTTCAGCAATCAAAATGTACATTTGCAACTAATTACTTCATTCATTTTAAGAGACCCGTCGTATTTTCTTTTTCTTAATTAGTATTGCGCTTTACTAAAGAAAAAGTACTTCTTATCCAATTACTCCATTAATCGATAGAATAATTGTTAGACCATTTGATTACTAAAATAATCGATAATTAGATTAGCTCATTACTTTTGGATATGATATTAATTTTTCAAATCCCTATTAAGTTTTGTTACAGTTAGTCAGTGAAAAGGCAGGGTTAACGTTGAACGAAATAAGCAAGTATTTGATAAATTTTAGCCTTAATTAATGGTTTTAAATAATCTAATAATAGGCATATAATACATAATGAGTTTTTGCCCATAAGTCTCCATAACATTCTCTATTATTTGCACAAAATGGTTTGTCCAAACCAATTATATTGCAGGAGACCCCTGACATTGGACAGGCACAACTTGACGCTAGCTAGCTAAAGTCTGGCTTAAGTCTGTGAGGCAATGGTAAGGAAGATGTGGTTGGAATGGCTTTACAGCAAGGAACAAAAGCCAAAGGTGAAGCAAAATTAACATCACTGATACAAGCCATTAGGCTGTGTGCCAACTGATAGGCTTCTGATTTCCTGTGTAAAACTAGAATGACTTTTGATCAGTTCAGGACTTGCTGGTTAATCACTATCATGAATAAACTTTATATTTTCAGACACACAACTGTACCACTGGAAATTGATAGTCATAATCTTTTATGACTAGTTACCATGTTTTGGTTGCATTGAAACTATCAGAAAAAAAAGAGTTTAGAATGGGATTATATCCACAGGATGATCTTGATAGTGTTATACAGCATGATGTTACTGTCAACACCCGGAATTGAATAATTTTCCAGTAACAGCAAGTGTTATTTATATTTTATTACAGCATGTTGTCAATTACTAGCAGTTTTAATTAATTAATGAGTGACATTAAGATATGAGTATTTGAGTGCAGATTCATCAAGTGTTTCAGCCTGCAGAACATCCTGCTGACACAATGCATATTGTTTTTCTGTGTAGATTTTCGAGAATGTTTTGGGTGAAATTCCCAGGAGATTAGATCATATTAGATCTATAGTACTATTTAAAAAAGTTGTAAGCAGAATAGCATTTCAGAATAAACAGCAGTTTTTATTCTGAATTACTCAAACCAACCAATCTGGCACTAACAACCAAGCCAATGGATAAAGTTACAGAGATCATACTTTATCCCTATTCTGATGACTGATGTGAACATTAAGAGCATTAACAGCATTGACCTGTATTTGTATGATTTTAGTTTCTGTGCTGTTGCCACATGATTGGCTAGTGGGATAATTGTATACATTAGCAGAAATATAGGTGCTCCTATTAAAGTGAATGCTGAGTGTATGTCCGTACTGAGCTGAATGACCAAGCAAAATGTGCGTTTAGAGGAAGTAGCCGTTAAGCCTCCGGGAAGGAAAAATCGTCGATCAAAGTGGAAGGTCCATTATGATAATGGGATACGAGCAAAGCCTGTCAAAACGTATCAATAACTTATAAACTATAACGCTCACAGTCAACATAGTAACCTTCTTGACTTTTATATAATGAATGTATACATCTGCTGGAAGTATGGACAATTGAAAAAAGACGATTTACAAAATTTATATTTTTAGCTTAAAAATGAACGATGTTCAAGTGATATTGACTGATATACGTTTATCTAGAAGTTGAAAATGATGTTTTGAGTAAGCATAAAGAGTGGAATATAATGATTATTTACACATATACACACTATATACGCTATACATATTCGTTGGCCAATATTAGAAATTTGTCCAGATGTTATGTAATTCAATTATATATCACTCTTTACATGTAAGAATTATTCATACATAAACATAATAATACAAAGTAATTAAGCTTTCATAATTCCAATAATAGTTATAGCAAAAATATTTCTTCAGATCATAATTCTTGTGAATTAAATGACATTATTAATGGAACAGGCAGGCAGGCAAACGTAGCAGCTTATATGTGGTACAATAGCAGTCGACAAAGTTTAGTTGTGTTAGAGCACATGATTTTTTTTGGAGTTTTGAAGCCCAATTTTAGCCCTTGGCTGTTTCCTTTTTATCTGCAACGCCGAACACTGAAACATAGCCCACTGATTAGTCTCATCTTTATTCTCATAATTTCTTTATACAACTGAAATTCTGAGACGGTTCACACCATTACTCATTCATTTTGCATTACATTTACACTCATGGTATACTTAAGGAAATATGTAGCGAGCTAGTTAGGGTTCATAGACCTGCTGTAAATTGAATATTCACGTTTGGACATTTGATGTATATGCTGGTTGTTTTTATTTTTTTAAATAGTCTGATATTAGCTATTTGTTACTAGCTACTGTTAAATTGGTTAACTGTTTTTGTCTTCATTACAGTTGTTCAACAAAAGTACTCTGTACCTATAATTTTTTACTTGTTACCAACCTCTTACCATACTCAGCTACTTGATCAAAAACATTAACCAAAACATCTAACATGCTTCCTTTTTTTTGTGGTGTTTAAAGTCCAGGATTTGGCTGTATAGGTTTATGCATGAATTTGGGCACTCCTGGCTTTGACGTATTACATGCTTTACTGTTAAAATAAAGTAAATCAAACCTCTGCAGCAAACTGCTTAAAGATAAAGCAAAATCCTCAGATCACACTGGTCCTTTTGGACGTTTTATCTATCACAGGAGTGGTGGCGAACTCTTCTACTCTTCAGTGTTACTTGCACAAATATCTGGATGGAAGAGTCTTTAGAAGGAACAATGTATGTTGAACAAAAAATATCTCCGCTATTGCCACGCTAGCAAAATATGTAGTTCAGCTAGTTTGCTATGTGTAGCTAACTACGCCTAACACTGCTGTTTTGCATGTATTGTTTTTCCTGCTCTAACACACCCATTTCGACTTAGGAACAGTTCACCTGTAAATAAGTCTGATTAGTCAATGCATGTGTGTTAGAACGTGGAATTGAGTAGAACACTGTTTGTTCCAAGAACAAGGTTGTGAACCCGTAGGCAAGCATGAAAAATAGTACGTCGTTTAGCTTTTAAGCATTTTGATTGGTCTTACTAGAGCAGAAGAGAAAGACTTTAGGCCCCAAATCACTCTGTCATGTTGTTAGAATGTAGTGTGCATGCAACCATACACATCTTTCTTTATCTGACATAAGCGTAACTGACACATCCACATCCACCAAACCTTCCTTTCTCATTCACTTTGTCGCTTCATTGCTTTGCCCTGCTGTTTGCTCATGTCATTACTTCCTTTAACACACATACACAACGATACACATTTCCATTGATACACACACCCGAACCATCATATTGTTCTAATGGGTTTTAATAGCTGATTTTGTGAGCAGTAGCTTTCACAAAAATGATCTGTGTGGAAGAATCATCAGAAGAAACATGTGCTTAAAACAGAAGCTTTTAGCTATAAAGCTTAGCTACTTTTACCCAGCTAAACACAGTCGACTGTGATATTATGGGGTGTAAATTTAGGTCGGCAAACAAGAAACGGAAAAATAATTAATTAAGAAGAAGAATTAGAAAAATAGACAAAAAAACAGAAGCATTTCTAAAGATTTAGCAGTATGTCCGGTTTGCGGTTGGACTACGGTTCCTATTAGCTACTGCACCCTTACATGCCATGTCACTTAATCACTGCACCTGTATGTTGTTTTGTAATTAGCACTATCTTTCATAGGACTTTTTGTCCTGCAATTGTTTTTCAAGGATTGTTGCCCATCCATTTTGTTATGCTTCATGTTCAGGTTATGGTTTTCGTGTTTTGCTTCTTTGTTCTATAGACAGTAATCCCCCGGTTTATCGCGGAATTGCATTTGCCACATAACTAATTTGTTTGACTGATTTTCCCGGTCTCTCGCGGATAGCACGATAGACCAAAAAACCTATAGGGAATAGTTTTTATGGAGTTTTATGTTGAAATAATGAAATTTAGTAATAAAAATAAAATTGTTAATTATTAAATGAAGTAAAATGTTAATACAGTACAGAAAGTAAAGAATGCGGTGACGTGCATCTTTAACTCGGTCTCTTTTTTGACGTTGACACTTCAACCAATAAACAAGCAGAGAAACTACGCATAGGCTACTACAGAACTGTATACTGTACAGTACATGTACTCACTATACATGTGATGCATTGTACAGATTTCTACAAATTTACACAAAATTCATCTCGCTATATTCTTGCAAATATTTTCTGTGTGCGTTTAAAGTGTGTGGAAGGCGGATTTACAGCTTATACGATAAAAAAAAAAAAATTTTGGGGTGGCATCCGTTTATCACGTTTTTTTTCGTTTACGGGGGATTACTGTATTTGTAATACCATTACATTTATTTCAGTTCATCAGTAGGTTATAGCTCAACATTTCATATCTTAAAACATTTTGCCTAAAGATTAAATGCAATACAAAAAAAAAAATTATTCTTTGTAATCCACATACCCATTTAATAATGTATACATTTCTGAAAAAAATCAGAAACCTGGAGATTAATATGTTATAACAAAAACAAACCACATTACTGTTATGACTAAAATAAATAGTACTTTACCACACGACCAAACAAAAACGATGATGCTGAAATGGCTATTTTATCTCAGTCAGATTACATCAATGTTTTTGTTTGGCAACATACTGTGTGACTGACTACACCTATTTACTTGGAAGCCTGTAATCTCACAGTAAATCACAATGTGAATAAATAGGAATTGAACTAGGCAATTTGTAATAACTGCAACCAAATAATTAACTGCCAAACAACCGAATGTTATTGTTTTTGTCTTTTAAGGATGAGGGTGGTACAACAAATAACACAGCCCCAACCTTACATTTCAACTGAATAAGTCATATAAATTGAGTTGTAGAAAGAAATGTTGGCCATAAAGAACAGAGTTAAAGTGCTGTCTGGGTTCCGGGTGGCAGTGGTTTGGGGGGTGTTTGAAAATATTCTATACAAAATTGAGGGTTTTTATCTCCCTGTTGGTAGCTTTTGACCATTATCTTTACCATATATTTAAAAGAAACTACTTCTAGGCAAAAGTAATAGCACCAAATAATGTGCCAGGTTTTAAATGTGTATCACCTTTAAAAAATGTTTCAACCGAATTGTATATAAACACAAAGAAGTAATAAATAATTTGCAAATTTTATGCTACAACATACAGTATGATACAAAAATGAATTGTGAACATTTGTTTAAGGCAAGGCACCATAACCATCTAGCTGTCTGTGACTGGTTCTTATACTACACTGCTGTTACAAGGGGGAAAACCTATTTCTGCCAGGGAAACATTGTAGACAAATGTTACATAACCCGCAAGTGTTTGGAGAAGAAGCTGCCTAAGCCTTTGTTCACATGTAAGGTCTTTGTTGAAGCAGTCAGCCCTTGTTTAAAGGTCGGATTGATCGGGCCAATTTTGGCTTTTTAAAAAAAAATTCTTCATCGGACGATTATGCTGCGAATTCGGCTGATTATTAGGTAGTTGCATCTGACACACCAAATCGTTCGTGTACGTTCTGCGCTTGCTTGAGAGAACATAACTTTTCCTTACCAGCAGGTGGTAGTAGTCTGTATTCGGCATCCAAACAGGGAAACCGGAAGATCTAGAACTGTAAATATATAAAGCATGCAGTAGGTGGTGGACCTGCGATTCAAATGCCAATGGGATTACTGACAGTAGAGCACATGCGATCTAAATACCAACGAGTTAAGACAGTAGATGAGTGATCCAACTTCGAATAAGAATGAAGACTTGTAGAGAACATGCATTCTAACTACCATTCGAATTTAAGGCAGTATTGTATATGTGACCAATCCAAATACCAATAGAAGTTTAGAAATCAGAGCACTAATTTTCCAAGTGCCAATGGGAATAAAAACAGTACAGTTCTTGTAATCCAATTACCAATGGGATAAATTACAATAGTGTGCAAGTGATCCAACTACCAATCAGAGTTTGGAAAGTAAAGCACTCGTGATCCAACTGCCAATGGGAGTGACTACAGTAGACCGGATGTGATCGATCTTCTGGTTTGTGAAACGCTAGCTGTGGCACCCAAGGATAGACCTAGGGACACCCTCTGGTGACTTTATAGTACAGTAACTGGCAACTTACAGCAACTAATTGTTTTTGTGTGAATGTAACTTAAATCAGTACATGAATGTCTATATAAGTTAGTTAGCTTAGCAGGTTCTTTAATTGTAAAATAGGCTACATCAGTTCTATGTAAATTGTTATTCCTTAACAAAAAACTTTATTTAATTTCGCTGAGACTTTGATTATTGCGAGTTAGTGGTACAGACAAATATCCAGTCAATTGTTTGATTAGCTTGGCAATGAGCATATGATCACACAAATCACACAAATGTCAGTCCAAACACTTGATCAACAGCTCATTCCTTTTGCCAAGATTCCTTTGCATTTTAAAAAAGGTACCTCTCTTCAATTATTTAGATATTTTGCTAAATGCCTTTGTATTTTCATTCAAATTAAGGTGCCCTTTAAAAACACTGTTGGTCTAAGTCTTTCTATTGTAGGGAAAATCTTGCAGTAGGCATCGTTCTGCTCTGAGGATAGTTTTGTCTTTTCCTCATAGCTACACCTGAACGATAATAGTCAGAACTGTAAACTGTTATTTTTTTTATTAATTTTACTGCATTTTCTTCTATACATTTGTATATACTTTATCAATGGTATACATTTGCACGAGACTTTGAAAAATCATCTTGATCTGGTTCCATGTTTGCAGTTAAATATATCAACTTTCATAGGTTTTTAAAGCTATTGGTACGTGTGGCTTATTAACTATGCACAAAGAAAAATTGAAATTATAGCAAATGAAACTGAGCCTCTTAGCGAGCACTCCTGTCTGCGAAACAGGCAATGTTGTAATTCTTTCTCATTACTCTCATTGTCGTTGGTCGGGGTTAAGTGTATTAACACAGCGTCTGCGCTGACAAATTTGCTAACGCTGGAGAAAGGAATCCAATTTGCCCTAAGTGCTGCTTTTCGCTTGCTCATCGATGGAAATCTTGCTTAGACTAACAGCCACGGCTGTTTAAGAGAACGTCCTCATTTTCAGTACTGTGACTATGGAACATTGAGGACAGATGAGCTCTGTCTGCGATTAGTCAACTTCATCAGAAACCGTATAAGTATAGCTGTAACAGTGTGGTGTGAGGTCAGGGGAAAAGTGGTGATGTCATCACAGGTCTGCTGAATTAGCCGATCATATAAACATCATGTGTTTTAACATCTTGAGAAAACAAGAGTCAGTGCGTGCTCTCTTTCCCTCTCTCCCTCTTTCCCCCCTCTCTATTACTTTCTTTCATATTCACTTATTCTTTTTTGCTTCCCATTCCTGCTTAATACAGGTTTCAAGAGTAGGAATAAAGCTTGAGGAAAAGAACAAATTTCGAATTTTCAAATAAATTTTATTTGTCACATAAATACAGAGAACGACATGTAGTGAAATGCTTTGGAGCAGTCCCGCAGCAGGCGACCTCAATGGTGCCATCTTGTTCTTGTACTTAAATGAAAGTCTAGAGAATCTCAAGTATCCACCCAAAGCAGTGGTGTCGAAAAAGCTGCTATGTTTAAATGTACTCAAGTATTCCATTTTTAACCAATATAATGCTGATATTTTACTTTAGTTTTAAAACATCTATGCTGTTCTGCATGGAAATTTTTTTTTTATCTCTGCAATATTTCAACATTAATCCTAGCTGGAATTTGACTTGCTGCCTAGCTAGTTTACTATATGTTAGCTAATAAATTCAATGCTAGTCTAACCCTTTTTTTCTTCGTCAGAGTTTATTAAAGTCAACACCTCATTTAATACTTGGCTATCTTTAAACACATATGGATAGTTATAGTGTAAACTTGCAAGGGATGATCATAGCAGATGATGAGTTGGCACTCTACACTTAAGATTGTATGCTTAAGTCAGCTTATTTCACTGATAAATTCATAAATTAATATATACTCATACACTTAAACATTCTTATACTTAATCAGTCTAATTGTAAAATGTACAATGAAGTATTGTCCAACCCCGATTAAAAAACATTGCTCTTGTACTCTTGAAGTTCTTCCAGTTTAGGAACATTTTCCCTGTGTAATTTATTAACTTCTGTATGACATAATTATAGGAATGTGAGGTATAATTACATGTCAAATTGCTTAGACATAAACCATCTTGTGAAACTGTACAGATTCTTATTGAGTTGTATATTAGGGGTTAGATACACCTCTTAAAGTCTCATTTGACTGAGTGGTATTTTCCATTACCACACAAAACCTCAACTGACTGGTGGAAATGCCCATTCTCACACTTCCTGTAGCCTTCACACCCCTCCACCACTACACAAATCCACATCCAGTTCATGGCTAATTCATTGTCTAGTACTTAGTGTAGGTTTAATGTATCAGTTTGATGTACAGTATATTATTTTGTATGAAATATATATATATATATAGGCAAACTCGAACTACCAGTAATTTTTCCCAGATTGTGATTTTTTTCCAATAACTGTATTACAGTTTATCAGTTGTCTGAGTTTCACCTTGCTGATATTCTCAATGAATCTGCTGGGCAAAGTGCACAAATAAGTTGGCCAGCACATAAAAGAAAATGAGCAAACAAGTGTTAGACTTGATATTAACTTGTAGACATGTTTCATATTTTTAGGTCAAAAGGACTTAATTGTCATTTCTTACCTTTTTTTTTGCCATTTATAAGAATGGATAGTGGGGAAAAGTCCAGGCTGTGTTTATCCTTGAAAGTCTTTAGAATAATATGTCATTGAAGCTAATGTTAGCCTAGCTTACTCCCTAACTTGCAAGCTATCCTTTTGGTTAGCAAATGCAAGTACTTGAACACATACCTGACACATTACACAGGCCTGTTCATGTTCATGATACAAACAGTATCCTTTATGTTTAGGTTCTGTCATTAGCTAGAAGTTAACTAAGTAATATGCTACAATGTTAGCCTTACAAGGGAAATCAATTAACTTGTTCCGCAATTTCTGATTAGGTGGACATGCATGAGAAATCTTTAGACATGTAACTAAACCATATCAACAAAAGACAATCTTTTTTTTCTTCATCTTTTTTGTCTGGCAGTGGCAGCAGGTATGCGATAACGTTTCAAATTGGAGCCTGTACTCTGTGGAATCTGGCACCCAACAACACAAAACAATGACATTTGCGTTCCTTGTATAGCTAATCTTGTGCTGGTTTGTATTGGCCCATTTCAGTTTTCCTTTTTTTTTTTTTTTGCCTCCAGCTAGCGTCATGACGTCATCGGGATGTTGGAACTCAAAGGGTCCATTAATATAAGCTCAAATCACCAATCATTCCAAATGAATTAGTCCATTGGTTTATTTTCAGATTTTAAATTGCAGTGAAATAAAAAAAAAAAAGAAAACTCCACCAACCTCATAGTAATTTTAGGTCTAAAATCCTACATGAAGCTGCTGCTAAATTGAAAATAATATATTAATATATTATATTTATTGCCATCATATAGCTTCCTGCAGAAGGTCTAAGCTAATAATTCTGTATAATTCTTTTTTTTTTATTCATATGTTATGTTTGGAGCAAACCTGTTGATTTTATTAAAATTATATTTTAATAATTTTAATAATTGGAAATTCCAAAATCGAAGAAAAAAACTGAGAGTGACTCGTACATAGAGCATGATATATGAGTTTTCCAGTAATTCGTGGCTCTTTCCTAAACTCCTAAGCTCTCCAAGAAAGAGGCACACATTTATATAGAATGTCTTTGGATGCAGTAGCATATGTTATAGCATAACAGTGCCTCTGTGTACAAAATGAGCTCCATGGAGAAGTGGTTTACGTGGGTTGGAGTGAAAGATCTTGAGTATCCTGCTTTAGAGCTCTTACTTCAACCCTACTAAACATATTTGGGTTAAATTGTAACAATGACTGCACCCCAGGCCTCCTCACCCTACATGACTTTATTAACACCCTTGTGGCTGAACGAACACCAATCTCCACAAATGCACTAAAACAAAGCAGTGGACACCTCCCCACTGCTGTCCACAAACTTTTGTGCATATAGTATACATATAATATCATGTCCTGCCATAGAGACAGAGTTCTATGTGGTCTGTTTCAACCTGTCAGTGGTTCGGTTATAAATGATACACAGGAAAGGAATAACAGACATTAAATGATATGATTATTACCCACGCAGCTTGTTTGTGCTTACTTTTCCATTTCTGCTCTGTAGCCTGCAGGCTTCGGTGGGAAAACACCATGGAACGTATTACATGCTCTCATATAAACAGCCCATTCAGTGCCTTCTGACTGCTCTCAAAGGGAGTTTGTTCAGCGAGACTCACTGCAGACTAGAAAGCTGTCTGAGCAGGCTCACACTCCCTGGCTCAAGTGGATTTGTTTTCTCTCTTCCCATTTTTGCTTCTTACTCTTTACTCATGATAGTTTATAACCAACAGAAAATAAGTTCAAATGTAATTGTCATCTGTGTGAGTCAGTTTCCATTTTTAGGTGGTAACCATGTTTTTATGCTAGCTGTTTTTATGCTAGCTGTTTTTATGCTAGCTGTCCCATTTTACTGACAAATGTGCAGTATTCCTTTTTTTTTAATTTTTTTTTTATGATTTTTAATGCTTAAAACCAAGATGAAAAACTAATTGTCTTAGCACACAGTGTGTTATTTGGTTAAGGAAATCTGTGGTTTGGTGTGGACAGCTTGCCTGTCAGTATCGTGTTAGTTTATTTCATAGAACCTTCCCTTCACCCCGCACCCACTTTTCAGTCCGACCTGAAATAAAAAGATGGTAAAATCTAAGCTTGAATGAAATACAATTATATAAGCTTCTATGCACAATATATATTCTGATATATCCATTAATTTTTGGTCGTATTATATCATATTAATAAATCTTGCCAACTTTTGGTGGTTTTGAGTAGGAGTTACATATTGCAGTTAAACATTGGAGTATTGTAGTGTGGGTTATCTAAAAAACAAAAACAAAATGCAACTAAAAAGCTTATTTTTCTGACTAAAGAATGTAGGAGTAGAAAAAAAAAGATATACTCAAATGCAATACAGTTGACATAACTAGTGTACGGTATTTTTTTCCATTCTAATGACATAACGCATGCACCGTGCATCTCCCATGCATATGATTTGTGTTTATAACATTATACCTTGGCTATTAGGCAGTTACATTGACTAGTTGGCAAAATTACAGTTTAGTTCACCTTCACATGGATGTTTTGTTGCCCAACATGGGGCATTCTGGGGCATAGGATTGCTGAATAAATAGATATACACAGCTCTGCCTATGCATTCAAAAATCTAGTTGTTAAATAAGCCTAGTGAAACAATAGCTCCTGTTTGCACTGAAATGTTACTCGAATTTCACAAAACTACTTTAGATTGTTACAGCTCAAAATCGGGAACTATTTTATGCATTAATCTACCATTATAAATTATTATTGTAGGTAAAGGTTCATTGCCGCCAAAAAAAAATAATAAATGGGTAATTTCTTGCATTCTTATCCATAAAATGTGTATGTATAATGTATAATAATATTAGTGTCCAGTGTATAAAGATATTTGTTTATATTATGCTTTGTGTTTATAGCTTGAATATTTAAGACAAACAATTGGACAAAAGAAAGCTCTATGTTTAATCTGATATCTTTTTTTTTTCTCGGTTTCCACAGGTTTTCCAAAAAAGTAATCAGGTATGTAAGTCTTTAATGAGTTTTGCATGTCTGGTTTTGCCAATCAGTTTTTTTAATGTAGAAAAGGCTTGGCTTAAGATCAGGAAGGAATCTTAGGCTGTTTAGTGTGCGAGCACCATATAGAGACTCTCAGTGATACGAGCAGCCACAAAAGGCCTATTTTGCAGAGTTGCCCATCTCTGACTGCCTCAGAGAACAGGGAGCTTTTACAGAGAGGGGGTTAGATCAGGGTTTAGGAAATAGCACAGTCCATCGACATAGACCTCTTTTTACCACATATGTGCCTCCTGCCTGGGAAGTGCATGCCACAGTTAGTTTTAAATCCCACCTATAGGAATCTGACTAATCCCATCTGATTCTTCAGTTCTGTATGTTCTAATGGACTTAGTTGATTCTGTTTTCTAATGTAAACTGTACATATATTTAAACAATATTTTTACATTGTTTATAGGGCTGTGCAATATGGACAAAATAATCATATTGCGATTTTCTGAATGAATATTGCGATTTTCTGAATGAATATTGCGATTTTCTTTGCGATTTTGGCAATTGTTTTTGCTTTTTTAAACTTTTTCAAACATGCTTTTTCTAAATGTATTCAGTGCATAAGAAGTGCATAACAAAACATTTCACAATAAAATAACAGTATTAATAGTTTCATAAACAAAACTATAGTAAAATTGTCTTTAAAACAGACAACATAAAATAAATTAAGATTAACTAAAATCAAAAATCCGCTGAAATCAACTGAAATCAAAATCAAAAAGGTTTTTTGCACGAAAAACGAGCATGTCTACCATATCTGTGGTCGTGGCGTAGTATTTCACCTGCTTGAGCTCGTATTTAACGCCCGCCTTACATTTCTCGTACATTTCGCGAATAGCAAATCGTGTGAAATGAGTGCGAGATGGCAGCTGGTATTTTTTGTCTAGTGTTTGTATTAGTCTTCGGAAGCTGTCTTTTACTAAAGATGTGCGCAGGCATCATATACAATAGGTGACCGCGTCGGTAATTTCTTTGTGCCGTTTTGATTCTCTCATAAGGAATGGCACTTGCAAATGCTTGAACAATGGAAACTTGTTCAATCTGTTCGGGCTGGCTTTAAGGTGTGCTTTTGTTTGTTTCGATGGACTTTGTCGACCTGCATTGATCATGCAGTTTTTAATGACGCTGTTTTAGGATAAAAAAACATGCGCACAAGAACGTATTCTGAATAAAAATCTAAATAAATTAATATGTAATATCGCAGCCTTATGCGGTTTAGAAATCGCATGTGCTTAAATCGCGATTTTTTTTGCGATTGCGATTAATTGCACAGCCCTAATTGTATACATTGCATTATTTAAGTGTCTGCCAAGTCAAATTGTGTGTGTAAGCATACTTGGTATTCAGTTAGCCCAGGTCATTCTGAAATACACTCCAACTATGTAGCGGTTCAGTCAGGATGTGCTTTAACCCATAGATTAGTTCTGTGCAGCATCATTCAGTTTTTTAGACACCGTATGCGAATGTATTCACTCAGTAAATGTCTCACAGTGCCAATCTGCTCTCTTTAGTGCACTTTAATAATAATATATTAATAAACCTACCCAACAATCTTCATATTTGTCCACTCATTCAAGCCTGCATGAAAATAAAAATTGTTCCCCTAATGACAAGGATAGACTTCACAGTCAACCTGGGTTGGAAATATCTCCCATCTTACTTTGCATGAGAAAAAAGCGAATAGCTGGTTTATGCTTTCTACTTTTGTGCTGAAACAAGCTGAAGCGAAGTCTCATTTTAGGAGGTTTATATGTAAGCTTGGCAGACAAAGGCTCTTCTAGAAAGATGATTGGTGGATCGTCTGGCACTGTGTCAGGGTTGAGTATCCCAAAATTTTGAGTCTTTGCTTCCATTGATTTCAAGTGTTTCACATTGATGAGGCCAATTTAATTACTTCACCTGGCTGCAGTTGTGGCATTGCTCTGATACACTATCTTAAAAGTACTGGTCTGTAGCGTTCAAACAGAGGAAAAAAATTCTTAATGTTCTTAATTTGGACATTAAATGAATATTCACATAATTCTGGTTTGTTTACGGAAAAAAAAAAAATTGCAGCTCATTATTGGCTATATTAAGGATTTTAACTACACAATATAATTTTCCTTTAGAGGAAAGCTGTTTCCAAAAGCTGTTTTTTTTGTCTAGTCTACTTGAAGACCTAATGGCAGTCATTTTGAAATCTTTTATGACAGCGATTGTTGTTCTTTGCTGTGCAAGCGTGTCGTTTAATAAATCTTGCATGTAATAGATCCATATGCCTTTAGGATGACAGGTACTTACATGACCTTCTACATTATGCTCTTTAGGACACTTTAGAGTAATTCCAGTGTTAAGGACATTGACATTTGCAGTAAAAACATCTCAGAATGTTTTTGCTATCAATACACTGAACAATCTGTTTTAAGTTTCCTAAAGCCCTGCCAGTACACTGCAAACAACAGTAATATATCAGTTTTTAGATTTAAGATGATGCAGATATAAATAAAAGAGCACAAAAATCCAGAAGCAGTAATTCAAATATAATGCAATATCATGCTTTGGTTAAAATGATTTTTATTGTTGCTTATCAATGATAATGGACATTTGGGCATATTGGCAACATACACCATATGGACAAAATTTTGTGGACTCGTGACTAAAATTTGTATGCACTTTTTGAACATCCCATTCAACATTTAGTCACCATTTGCTGCACATTTGTTTTCCCATAATAACTGCCACTCTTGTGAATGTTTTTTAACCTTAAGAGTGTTAGTCAAGTCAGGTACTCATGTTGTGTGAGGAGCTTTGGGGTGCAGTCAGTGTTCCATTTCATCTCAAGGTGTTTAAAAGGGGTTCAGGTCAGAGCCCTATAGACGGCCACTCCAGATATTTCACTTCAACCATAAGTCAAACCATAAGTTAAAGTAGCTCAATTTGTTCATGGGGCATTGTCATGAAGGAACAGGTCAAATCAAATCAAATTTTATTTGTCACATACACATACATACAGAGTACGACATACAAAATGCTTTGTACGACTGTCCAATATTTAAGCATAAAAAAAAGAATAGAATTTAAAGATAAAAAAAATTAAGTAGATAAGTTGAAACTATAAAAGATATATGTATATACATGCATGAGTAAATATAAGGTTTGGGTCTCCTTGTTTAAGTGATAAAATTCAGTGATACCTATACAATTGTGTGTATCCAACTTTTTATTAACCGTTTTGGGGAAAGACCATGTATGGCTGGAAAAATCATGTCTCCCAATACTTCTGTTAAGATATACCTTTATTCGCCCCACAGTGGGGAAATTAGATATAGTGTAGGATATATTCAGCAATCGGCTAAAAGTTTTTCAAAAACACTGAAATAACTTGCTACACTCGTTTAACTCGAGATCTTCATGCCATGCTTTTTGTTTTGTTTATTTATTTTTTTTCTTGCAAAAAGGTGAGATACTTTATAATTTCCGCTGACTTTTTAATGTTAGAACAACAACTGAGATATTGTGGAAAAAAGAAATTTCACACAGATTTCTACACCTCACTTTTTTGCATCTTGTTCTAATCAGTAAGGACATGTGTTTATTCCTGATAATCTGTTTGCAGAACCAGTAGCATTCTTAATAGAGATCATCCCCCGGACAAAAAGCCCAAAAGTGACAAGGCTTTCGTTTCTCCAGGACAAGATTTTGACTCTACAGGTAAACTCTTCTATTTCTCTCTCACTCCCTTCTACCATTTAATCTTCTTTTGGATTTTCTTGCCCTGTCAATAGATCCAAACAAACTGAGGTTGCTCACCCTTAAAAAGTGTACACTGTGTATGTTTTTTTTTGCAGTGAACTAAAGTGCTCTATGCTTCTCACAGTAAAGCTAAAGAATGCCAACGGTTGTCCTCTGTTCAAACCCCAGACACAGAGTCATTGCTGAAAGCACTGACTCAAACAGTGCGGTGATTCAGTCCTTCTGACCATAAACTAAACATATGTTCCTGGCCCTGGTTATTGGCAGTGAAAAGACATTATCATGGATGGGAGACACCTTGTTTTCATCTGCTATTGCTCAGCAGAGAAGAGGTTTTGTTCACCTCTTTCATGTGGAGTTAGTACTAACTAGAGGTCGACCGATTTGGGTTTTTCCCTCATATCTTTTTTTTTTTTTTGGAAGCTACACGAGTGCAAAACGTGCATGCATGGTTTGGAGTCTCAGAGTTGCCTGCCTAATATATGGCCTAATTTACACAATCGCTGATGCCGGTAAAAAAAAAAAAATGCCACAAATCGGGTCAATTAATCAGTCGTCTGATCAATCGGTCGACCTGTAATACCAACTACAATGTGCCAAATTTGGTTTAATGAATATATGAGGAAGCAAGTTTGTAAAAAAAAATGTATACTAGATGGGAAAAGACCAGGCTTGTATCTCCTCCCTGTCTTTTCCTGTAATTTTCTGTCTGTAATGGTTTCCTGAAGTAGTTTCTTCAGACGTGTTCATCATCCCTCTGTTTGACTTTGCTTATATTAGAGCAACACTGTATTTCACTTACATTCTCTGAGAATGATAGTATCAAAGGTTTCAACAAATTGTTGTTCGAACCTTTGTGAGGATACAATCGATCCACACAAACTTACATGCTGTTTATTTCAGTGCGAGGTATATTTGTGCTTTTACTCGTGAAAGTATGGAACGACATTCTGTCAGGTGACACCGTAGCGGAGGCAGATACGTGTAAGGAGTAAAGGTTTTATTAATGTAAACAACAAATCAACAAATTGGTAAAATAAGAAGGAGAGTCATTGGGCAACAGCGTAAACAAGAGCAAAACCTTTTATTTTTATTTATTTATTTATTTTTTTAATAAGAATGCTATAGACGCTACTGCAATTAGTTTGTTAATAGCTCATTTTGTCATTTCTGAGGGGAAAAAAAAAGATCTGAACCTCACAGTATTAGAACTTTTTCAAAGTCTAACATAAAATTACATATTGCTTAATCATTTATAAACTGTAGAGACCTAATTTATAAATTGCGTTTTCTTACAGATATCTTACTAGATTATCAGTAGAAAAATATTGTTTGTTTTTTAAATCTGCTTTCTTCTGAAATTGTTGTATATTGAATTCTTTATTCTTCAATTTTAAATGGCAAATTTGAAGAAAACTTGAACCCTGTTAAATTTTGAGCAGTCATGAGCATTACAATAAAAGTATAAGGAACAACATTGTGTAAAATAGGCATGTATGTTCATGTGTATATCTTGTAATGTGTTCTAGATACCAAAGCTAGGACCACCCTGAACAGATTTCTATAAATAGCTGTATAAACAAAACTTGCAGTGTGCCATGACACAAAGATGGCTGTCATGATTTAACTGCGTGAAATGAAAATAAAAGGTGCTTTTGCAATGCCAATATATAGAGGGAATCACTTAAACTATGGACAAGCACCCAAGTTTTGCAGAACTTTACTAAAAGCTGTCATCAGCGTTTAGTTTTGTGGCAGTCTGGGAAAATACTTCACATGGTGAAATGTTGACATTTACTATTTTTCCGTTCAGTTCTGAAAGCATCACTTTTTCCATCCATGAACACGGTTTCCTTTTGTATCTCAACAAAGCGTTTTAGTATTTTAAAATAGAAATATATTTGATTAGGCTTACGTCTAATTTATTAGTGCACACTTTACTGAATTCAGTTTTTTAAATATATATTAAATATATGAATGACATGATCGCACTTTTTTCCACTTTACAGCTCCTTATTTTGGTTTGATTTAGCAGTTTTGAAGGTTCTTCCTATGTCAGTCTAAGGTTCCTCTAGGTTCCCTGGGTTCTCTGGGTTTTTCTCACAATGATTAAAAGACATAGCAGTAGGTGTATTGGCTTTTTGGAATTGCCTCTAAGTGTTATTGAGGGTGTAAAAATGGTTTGTCAATGATGCCCTCTGATACACTGGCATTTCATCAAAGGCATTTTCACGCCTCCAGCCGCTTCAGTGTTCCTACACCAGGATAAACCAGTTACTGAAAAAAAGATATTGGTTTTTATTCAATTTGACATTACAGGCAGAAAAAACAATTTTTGGCCCAAATCTAATTTTTCAGCCACATTAAAGCTTAGCGGGATTCTGTGTCATGCCACGTATCTTTTTCACTATGAAGTATATGTCCCCTCTCATCAGTTTTACCACAAGGATATTTCATTACCATCTGGACTGACTTCTGGCAAACTTTGTCTTGCATGTTCTTAGCATATTCTTTCTTATTTTCCTCTCAGGGCTGGTTCAGAGATGTGTGATCATTCAGAAAGATGAGAACGGTTTTGGACTGACAGTGAGCGGAGACAACCCTGTGTTTGTGCAACTCGTCAAGGAGGGTACGTGTATTTTTTTTCTCCCTCTCCCTCTCCCTTTCTCTCTCTCTCTCTCTCTCTCTCTCTCTCTCTCTCTCTCTCTCTCTCTCTCTCTTTCTCTCATTCTTTCTCTTAAGATGGAGACTGATGTGGCTTGGCAGCAGGTCAGCAGAGGAGCTGGTATGTTGTGAACACTACCAATTAAAGGAAATAAGAGGAAGCCTAGTGCAGGGTAAAGAAGTAATAGTGATCCCTGTCTGTGTAGCCAGTGTTATTTCTTTATTTATTCATTCATTCATTCATTTATTTACCAAACACATTTGATCTTTACACTTTATGCAACAAGTTACATGAAGCACTGGGATAAATCATCACAATCACGTGTTCATTTCATATTCTGTTTCATGCTATGACACAGGCGTTGTTCTACTCAAATTTGCATGTGACATTACGAATGTTTCTCTGAGGTCATCTGAGGAATGTGTGCGCGCGCGTGTGTCCTTAATGACACACTCTGATGCAGCCTCCCTGTAATATCGTTCTCAGACTTATCCCATAATTAGCAGTCTTTTCAGGGTGGAGCCTTGAGCCACGTATGCTCTTAACTTGCTGTGAGAAGTAGATTATAGCTGTGCCCTTTCCATTTTTTTTCACTGCAGGTTATTTTAGCACAATCAGAAATGTTCCTAATGAAGAATGTGTTTAGGAACGATGGTTACATATTAAATTGGCCTCTAAATCGTTTACTCTATCATATAAAATTTGACCTTTTGACCTTTTTTTTTTATTTTTATTAATTAGTTTATTTATTTATTTTTAGATGGCGCTGCTATGCGTGCAGGGGTTCAGAATGGGGACAGGATCATTAAGGTGAGTTTGCAGTGAGCATCCAGAGTGGCTGTTTAAAACCTGCATATTTTCGGGTGGCATAATCCTAACTAATAGCTAATTACATTGATATACAGTGTATTAACCTTAATGGAATCTGTTTTTTATTCATACATGATTTCTATGATTCATAAATATATTTGTATATATGTGTAAATAAAAAGAATTAGAGGTCGATACATTCTGATATCTAGGTTTTATCGTACTTGCTGATTACCGTTCATTCAAGCGATAGTTTTTCAAACGGATACTGAATAAAAATAAAGCACTTCATATAAAATAGTACTTTTTTTTTTTTTATTATTTCATTTAGCACATCCATAAATATTGAGGGAAAAAATAAGAAATGTATCCAAACTGAAACTATGACACTTTAAATAAACAGAATGTGGCATCAATGATGCGCTTCCAGAGGCCGCTTTTATACTATATAACGCAACCCGGAAAAACTATCCATATGGACTTTGGATTAATAGTTCGAACAATCAATTATCTGTGCCGATTAATCAGCAAAGCCAATGGATTGGTCGACCTCTTAAAATGATTACATAGGTCATTATATTGAGGTCACTGACCATAAAAGGTGCCACACTACACTTCAAATTAAGCTCAATGAAAGCATGAGAATAATGAAAACTGGAACTACAAGTCTAGTGTTTTGACCTGCATTTGTATCACACAAAGATGTGTGACAGTTACAAGATTGTGAAAGATGTTGTGGTAATATTTTAACATTATCCAATTGCATCTTGCCCATATTTGCATAATTGTTTAATGCATGAATTATTAAATCACAAAGTAATATTTTTTTTTATGTACATTTTTAAACAAGTAAAAAAATCACTTTTATAATTTTTCAATATATTTTTATTTTGAGGGAATAACATATCTGGCCACTGTTGTGGACGCCATGCATAAAAGGATTAAAGTCGAGTGTTACATTCAGCCTTGAAAAGAAGTCAAAGAAGTACACTTATTTCCCTTTATCAGTAATTTTTACATATTTCCTTCGAATACCAACATCTTCGAATGTTTTTCCTGCGCTCACACACCCATGTTGACTCAAAAATGTCCTTCTGTTTGTTGGATCATATGTATGAGCCATGAGAAAACAAAATAAGCAGGGCAAGAGTGTGCCAAGATCACCACTAATTCATCAGTAATTTTATCACTACATGAAATTCTATGTACACTCTGCCACCTGCTGGCTACAATTGTGTATGACAAGCACAAACTTTGTAAGATGAATTACGTTTAAGGATTTACTTCTACATTTATGGCATCTGGCAGACGTCCTTATCCAGAGTGACTTACAATGATTACATTCATACAACTGAGCAGTTGAGGGTTAAGGGCCTCGCTCAAGGACCCCAAAGTGCAGCTTGGTGGGGCTGGGATTTAAACTCATGACCTTTTGATCAGAAGTCCAGCATCTTAATCACTGAGCTACCCTTTTTTGCAATTTAGGCAATTTAAGGCATTATAAATATAAAAATATGTCCTCATCAAGGTTATTGGTGTATTGGAATTTTTTAAGAATGAAAATGTAGCTCACAGCAATATGCTTAAAGTTTTGTACATTTATATTAGTTAAACATGTGTCTTGTCCTTTTTTTTTTTAGGTCAATGGCACCTTGGTGACACAATCAAACCATGGTGAAGTGGTGAAGCTGATCAAATGTAAGTTTAAAAATTTGATTTTAAATGTTTACAAAATGTCTAATATACTCTCATGCGTCCCAGAAGACTATAATGCATATTCCCAACTGCAAAACGTGTCCGTAGACATGACGACAATTTATTATTTTTTGGATGTGAAACAAGTAAAAGTGAATAAACATCTAGGCAAATTTCTGGTGTGGCTCCTAAACAATAACGAGCACTTCCTCTAGTTTTTCTAGTTCCTTTTAGTTTTTCAGATTCGTGAGAGCAGTGCCACCTTGTTTTCCATTGGCTTACAAGAATAAAGCACAGGTCATAGTTGATCTACAGTCACTGTAAGTCTGCATACCTTAGTGAAGTTGCAAGGTTTCTTCCATTTTTTTCTTTCTGGTAATCCATGTTAAATATCTGACGATTTATCAACTTTCACGATAAATCATAAAAATAGATCATTTTTTAGGAAATAAATTGCATTAAAAACCGCATCATTGTGGGGCACACACCAAAGAATGTCATACCTACTATGAAGCATGGTGATGGTGTTGTGCATTCAGAGCATCTGGAAAGTATTCACAGCTTCACTTTTTATTCACAGCGCTTCACTTTTTCCACATTTTGTTATGTCGCAGTCTTATTCCAAAATGGATTCAATTCATTATTTTTCTCAAAATTTTAGAATTAGTACCCCATAATAACAACGTGAAATCGTGTTTGAAATGTTTGCAAATTTATAGAAAGAAAAAAAAAATGCTCAGGTGCATTCTGTTTCCACTGATCATCCTTGAGATGTTTCTACAACTTGAGTAGAGTCCACCTGGGGTAAATTCTGGTGATTGGACATGATTAGGAAAGGCACACACCTGTCTATATAATGTCCCAAAGGGTTTTCTAGAGGGGAACCTTCCAGAAGACGCACCCTCTCTGCAGCACTCCACCAATCAGGCCTGTGTGGTAAAGTGTCCAGACAGAAGCCACTCCTCAGTAAAAGGCACATCACAGCGAAACCCAGAGTTTGCCAAAAGGCACCTGAAGGACTCTCAGATCATGACAAACAAAGATTAAACTCTTTGGCTTGAATGCCAAGCGTCGTTTCTGGAGGAAACCAGGCACCGCTCATCACCTTCCCAATACCATCCCTACAGTGAAGCATGGTGGTGGCAGCTTTGTGCTGTGGGGATGTTTTTATTTGCAGGAACTGGAAGACTAGTCAGGATCGAGGGAAAGATGAACGCAGCAAAGTACAGACACATCCTGGATGAAAACCTTCTCTAGAGCGCATTGGACCTCAGACTGGGGCAGACTCTATCTCTGGATAGATCTGAAAATGGCTCTGCACCGATGCGCCATATCCAACCTGATGGAGCTTGAAAGATTCTGCAAAGAAGAGTGGGAGAAACTGCCCAATAATAGGTGTGCAAAGTGCCAAAGATGCTTCAATAAACTACTGAGCTGTGAATACTTATGTGATTTTCTTTAGTTTTTTTATTTGTAATACATTTGCACAGATTTTAAACATACTACTTTCACATTGTCATTATGGGGTATTGTTTGTAGAATTTTGAGGAAAATAATGAATTTAATCTATTTTGTAAAAGGCTGTAACGTAACAAAATAAAGAAACACTGAAGCTATGTGAATATTTTCCGGGTGCACTGTATGTGTTGATTTTAACTAGGACAGGAGCTCTGTTAAAAATAGATCAGATAATGACTAACTCCAAATATCATGCTATGTTGGCACATTAACTTGCTGGCTATCTTTCAAAGCTAAGCAAACATTCAAGCCAAACCATGAAAGTCTTCAGAGAACGGGAGATCAAAGTCTAGGAACATCCTAATCAGACATCAGCTTTCATGCCAATAGAAGTCTCATGGAATAAGATAAAAAAGGCTATGAAAGTGCCTTGTGGCAAAAAAAGGACAAAGTAAGTCAATAGTAAGAGAGGTGTATTCAAAAAGGCACTAGTGTAATTTAAAGGGTGTTACTACAAAGTGTTAGAAGGGAGGGATGTGCACATTGGGTTATTTTTAACACACTGACTGTATGTGCATTGAAGCAGAGGAAATGCAAATTATACCTTATGCATCAAATCACAAAATCTACACTCGCATTCCAAGTGTTTCTTTTCCCAGAATTCCAGAACACGGGTATGCAAACATTTTGATAAGTTTGAAGGCATAAACATTTGGTGCTTTATGCTTGTATATGATATTACACAAGTTTGTGATTTGAGATAATATTAGTTTGTTTAGTCATTGGTGGACACAATGTGTCATTGCAACCATGCAGATGCGTAGCATTAATAGCCGAAGATGCGAGTCATTTTCTGTTGCATGTACGTCAGAGATGGCCAAACTTAGCACTTAGGCCACAGTTGGCCTGTGGTGATATTCGATTTGGCAATTGTGCCATATATAAGAAGAGAGGAAAAAGTGAAAATTGCAATTTGGGAAAAACTTTTGAAAAATAAGGATTTTATTTTTTTACACTAGAGGTCACTGAATAGCTGTATTGAGCTCAATTGCACAATAAATAGAATTTTTTTTCCTCATTGTACAATGAGTTTCACTGAATTAGAACTTTTCCTCACTGTGGGACGAATAACATTATATCTTTATCTTATCTTAAAGCTGCATTTTACTAATCGTAATTTAATTTGAAATATTCTAAAATGATAAATGAGAAGAACCATGGTGGCTTTAATATAATGCTTGGTACAATGCAACATTTTTGGGGTTGAAAGCAAGTATATTTTAACCATTATGCATTCAAGGTGTTTATTTATTATTCCAGGAATTATTCCTACTGCCTACTTTTCTGGAGTGATTTAATCTGTGTTTATCTCAGAAAAATTGCAGTTTCCGTAAGGGTGTGTACAAATTGTATATCCCCTGCAGCTAAATGTGGCGTATTGTGAAAGTAATCACTATTAAAAGCACTTTGCCCTCTCAGTAATTTTGGTTTGACTGCTACATTACCTGATTAAACAGAAAAGCATAGATTTAAGATGCATCCTATAGTCCAAATGCATTCCGATATATTTTTTTACTACAAAACAAAGGCTACAATTTCAACAATAGACGTTAGCATTTTTAGCATGCAATCTACTTGTACTTATCATATTGATTCATTCCCTTTAGCTGGGTCCTATGTAGCCCTTACTGTGTTGGGCCGTCCACCTGGGTTACCCCAGATCCCTCTTTCAGAGGTTAATCTGAACCTAGAGTCTCTAGAGGATAATGGGGCATCCCCAGACTCTTTCACACGTTCGCCAAGACACATCCGGAGCAAATGGGACTACAAGGTAACAAAACACAATTATCACTATTAGATACTACTAGCTAACTAACTTTTATCCAATATGATATATATTTCTTTTTTTCTTTCTTTTTTATTTTTGTCTGTTCTTCACTATCACCTTACATATCCTATGCCTTATCCTGGACCATAAAGGAAGAGAACAGTGTCCTGCACAGCATGAAACTGGACAACTTGGAGAAAAAGCAGGTTAAAGAAAGACAGGAGGTGCAGGTTAGACTAGTCCTGTCCATTATTCTCGAATATGGTTTAATAGACCTTTTTATCTGTAAAGTTATGTCAATCACTTTGCAATTAATATTACACTATTGCACTACTATGTCTATTTCCTCATTCGCTCTTACACTCAGGGTCTGTTAAATTAGTGCTGTAACCACAATGCTTAAAATATGACCTTGGCTGATAAGAATGATGCTTTTCCTGTTGTGGGCAAACTGACAGCTGCAACAGTAAGAGGCACTCATGCTCTTGGGTGACATTTAGTTTTTATGCAGTCTGGAGATTATTTGCTGAACTTTTGGAAGTATTCTGTAGGGGTGCTTGTTTTGTTTTTTTTCTTTTGAAGTTTGTCGCTGACTTTGCGCTATATTTTTTTCCGGGCCTGTATGATATGAAGGAAGAGTATGTCAAGAGTCCCACCCTCCAGCTATTGAGGGACATCCAGGAAGCCAAAAGAAACACACAGAGAGCTACAGAGGTACTTCATTTTCCACAGTTACTACACTTAAACGTTGTACATCAGACACTTTTACTCAAAAAGCTAAAAGTAGAATACAAATGTAGGGTTAAAGTTAAAGCTGCTGTCTAGCACTTAATAACCAAATCACTTGCATTGAAATGTATTGTATGTTTTGCACATGCACTTGGATACCTTGATATAGCATGTTATGGGTTTGTGTAGAACATACTGGATCAATGAGTATCAAATTGTCAAAAAATTTTATAATAAAAAGGAAATATATTGTAATATTAAAAGATATTTGCAGTGATTATTGTGAATATTATATTTTATTATTTAATGTTTTGTGCGTGTGTTTGCGTGTGTTTGCGTGTGTTTGCGTGTGTGTGCGTGTGTGTGCGTGTGTGTGTGTGTGTGTGTGTGTGTACATATATATATATATATATATACAGTGCTGTGAAAAAATTATTTTCCCCCTTACTGATTTGTTTATTGTTTTCATGTTTGTCACACTTAATTTTTGAGGGCTGCAACTAACAATTATTTTAATAATCGATTAAGTGGACGATTATTTTGTTCTTCGATTAATCTGATACAAATAAAATAGATTAAATGTTTTAAATAAAAAATAATATAAAATGCAGTTATTCTATTTATAAGGGGGAAAAAAATCTGTCTGGCCCAAATTGTAGCAAACTGAGCAAAAATGGCATCCATCCCATGGCATTCCTTGAGAACTCTGCCTGTGTGTCTGCCTGTGTGTCTGCCTGTGTGTCTGCCTGTGTGTCTGTCTGTCTGTGTGTGTGTCTGTCTGCATATATAAATATACATGCAGACACACACACACACACTATTCTTTTTTTCCATTTTTTAATATAATTGACATCAAAGAAAGCGATTTGCGTTGTCTTGCTTCTAGACCACATTCCCTGTGGCTTTTTTTGGCATAACGTTACTGCTTGTGTTTAATGGTGGAAACATGGGCCTTTTCTTTTATTACAAATGATTTATTGAATGTTTTCTTAAGAACTTAAGAACCATTGCAGAACAGCAGTTTCAGAGGAGAAAACTACATGCAGGAAGAAACTGGGGCCTGCATAGCACCAACCTCACACTGTCTGTCATTGGATCACAGATTTATTATGACCAGGGATAATACAAACATCATTACAGAAGCATTTCAACTTTTACTCTTC
Source organism: Silurus asotus (assembly GCA_024362625.1). Taxonomy (NCBI): domain Eukaryota; kingdom Metazoa; phylum Chordata; class Actinopteri; order Siluriformes; family Siluridae; genus Silurus; species Silurus asotus. Next base: position 2,471,762 of record MU551642.1, read on the forward strand.
TATTCATCAATTACTGGACCTCCAGGAAAATGTCTATATACATCCTGAAGTATCAGATAATATACATCCAGTCTCAAAACCACTGCTGACTGATTGCTGCTGTAGTGGAATCACAACCATGTGACGGACCCTCTCCATAAACTTTCTTTTGGCTTCTCCCATCAGGGGTCGCCACACAAATGTTTGATTTGGCACATGTTTTTACGCTAGATGCCCTTCCTGGGGTTGGTTCCCTGACCGCCGCATCCTAACCACTAGACCACGAGGGACCCTATGTGATTGACCCTCTCCATGACATGCCAATATCAGTAGCTTGACTTAAGAGTTGATTTATTTGGGTATGGTGGAACTGGAGATGGCGACTCAGCGGGAGCTGCAGAAAGAAGACGAGGTACTGAAGATAAAATTTCTCTCAGTGGATGCTAAAGCAGAAAGGATGTTAGACATATGAAGCTGGTACTGGTGAATCTGTGAATTTATTATCTTCGGTCTTTTACACCTATTTAAATCCAATAGTCAAGACTGTGGTTTCATCAGTTGGTATAACAAATTAAGGATCTGCGAATTAAGTAGTGTTTTTTATTTTTCACATTGTCAGTGTCAATTCCTCCACATTGCCCCTTAAAACCTGGCTTTGGGTTCTTCACTGTGGAAAGGTGTGTGTGGTGATGTGACCTGCAGGGGCTGCTGGAAAGTTTAGTTTCCTGATCTTTTCCTGCTACCCTGACAGGAACCTAGCTGAGAATGTTTTATCTGAGGCAGTTCTTTGAACACATTTTACTGACCCAGTTTGACATGCCAATCATCGAGTCCACCCTCTTCTCATCAATCACTGTACGGGTCAATGGTTGAATGGTTAAATTCACAGCAATGAGCGCATAATCAAGACAACATAAAGGATCATTAGCTGTAATCTGCCATCTCTTCAGGACATGTACAATCGCAGGGTCAGCAATCACATGCTCATCAAGCGTAGCGGACAAATGGCAGTTGGAACCGGCATCACTTTTGTTTGTCACATTTGTTTCACTATTATTATTACACTATTGTCACTGCATAAGCAACATCAAATTGTATAAGAATGTCTAATAAAATAAATTGATTTCTTTAAAACTGCACATTTGATCCATTTACTTTTTACATTTCTAGGTTGAACATTGGATTTAATTTGCTGTTTCATAAACAAAATGATAAATGATTTGTGAGTAAACATTGTAATTATTTTGTGTGCTAACCGTTATTTTTATTTTATTTTTGTAATGACTCAAATCTTTATAATAGCAAATCTAAGCACATCACATTTCTAAGCAAACTTGATTATCAGAATTAAATATATAGCTCTCCCTTATACTTCCTCTAAAACATATGAAGCCACCAACTGCAACTATACAAACTGCTGCATCACAGGGCACGCTAGGAAGAAAGTGCGTGGATGTGAAATGTACACTTTTATACATTAACTAAACTACTTTCATTTGTTGTCTGTTTTGTGTGGTGGGGGTCTACCATCATGCTGCTCTCTATAAACTGAAATGCAGACAAATGCTTAATTGGGTTAAAGTCTAGTGACAGAAAGAATAGTAAGCCCATTTCAGTAGCTATAGCAAGCTTGACTAAAGAGCAAATACATTTTGACTCATGAGCAGATCCTTTTTTCTCTCCACACTTTTATACCAAAAAATGTAGAAAGAACATTTACTTATAATCTTATACTCCAGTGCTCATGTTAGTTCTCACTCTCCAGTGTTCTGTATTGTTGAAAGATTTATGATCAAACTCTTGATGTCACCCAAATCCCCTTTTAAATGTGGTTCCTCTCAAGGTTTCTTCCTCATAACATCTAAGGGAGTTCTTCCTTGCCACAGTCGCCATGACTTGCTCATCAGGGATAAATGTACACCACTCACCTCGACTGTTGATTTCTGTAAAGCTGTTTTGAGACAATGTCTGTTGTGAAAAGCGCTATAGAAATAAACTTGACTTTTTTTTTTATTATTATTTTAGTAGAGGTAAACTTTTCGGGCTCTCTGTATTTCTTAGCAAATTGCAATATGGACTTCTAATTTTTAGTGCTGATAAGTGCTTTGAGCCTTGTATTATGGTCTCTATATATCTGTTTTACATTTTATTTTTATTTTTTTTCCAATTGCTGTTGTTTTTTTATTTGGCTAACCTGCAGATGTATGGATGTTAGTACACCTGTAGGTTTTTTCATTTTTAGGACAACTTGTATTGACTGTATATATTGTTTAACTGGTGAATCTAACAGGGCATATCTGGGCAACAAGAAACACTTGCAATCACATATTCCCAATATATAGCTAAAGCTTTTTTAAATACATTTAAAATAAAGATAGGAAAGCTAAAAATCAGAAAACTGAAATCTTAAGGAGAAAAAAATAAAAAAAATAAAAATATATATATAAATACATATATAATTTTTTTATAAATATTTTTGTAAAACAAAAACACATGAATTGGTTTTAACCTTCATTACTGTACATGCATTGAGAGAGTAGCACCATACCTCATACCTGGAAAGCTCTGATTTGTTACATTTTTTTATTCTACTCCTGCCTACACAAACAATGACAATGTTTTGTTGTTTTTACAGAATATCCTCCCTTCTGGAGACAGTGGGGGTGGCGGTGTGGTGGATGTGGACCAGGCCAGTTCAGATGGCTGGTGGAGCCCTGTAAGTGCACTTTTGGGATAATGATCTTGAATAGAAAATGGAATTATATGTGATCTTCCTGGCTTGTGATACACGTAAACAAATTTGCTGCCTGACAGGCGCTGCACCGCCGCCACACAGCTTCTCCAAAGTCTATTGGCCAGAAAGACTCGAACAGTCCAAAGAGCACACACGAAGACAGCCTCAACTCAAGCCCTTCACCTGCTATTGCAGACACCTCTGACATGGTGAAAGAAAACTTGGCCTCTAATCAAGTGATTAAAGAGATTAACATTCACACAGTGATTAACTTCCTGTGATTTTTCTAACCTGTCCTGTGCAGGACTCGCACCTCCATTCTGGTGTGAAAAGTGCTTCCTCTCATCTTGCCTCTCCAATCATTGGAGCTGAGGATGACTACTTTGACTCAGAACATGAGCAGGTACCATTTAGTTCTCTGTTCTCATCTTGCATTCTCTGTTCAGATTATTTTGAAATGTTGTTTCCCACCCCGGCTTCTTTGCCTGTGTATCTGGTAGGTGAATGTGCAGTATAACTGGTTCCAAAGCTTGGAGCTGCTAAAGAGTCGGCCAGCTAATCTTGCAGCTTTCCTGCACTACGTGGTGTCCCAGTTTGACCCTGCTCCAGTGGTAATTACCATATTACAATTGTTTTCTTTGTTTTTGTAATGTTAGACTATTGTCATTCTGTAGTATAAGCCAGGCTACTCTGCTTTGCATCAATCAATATTACACCATGCTGGTCTTTATACATGTGTCCTGGTAATATTTTTTATGTTACTAATATAATAACATTAAAAAATTCTATAGTAATCCAATTTTGATATAGAAATCGGCAAATACTGAAAGCATATAGTAAAAAAAACCTGCCCAGTTTAAAAATGCTGTTAATTTATCCATACTTAGATAGTGGAATAGATCTAGCCTAAGAATAATCCTGAAATCTCAGGGGTATGTCTCAATCTTGCACTTATCTGTCCATTTCTTGGTCTTCCTCCTTGCTTTTTTATATCTTCCCTCACTGATAGCTTATATCCTTGATCTTAAAATGTATATTCTAAATTAGCCATCTAATTAGGCCTATAGGTCCCTTATAATTGTACACACTTTCCATGTCTCGTATTCCCTGTACAGCTTTGTTACCTTTACGCTGACCTTTACAAGCTGACCAACTCCAAAGAAACCAGGCGCATCTTCATGGACTTCTTCACTTTTTTCATTGACAAAGGGGCTGTGAGTAAAATTCGCTTCCATACTTATGTTCTTAGTCAATCCATGCTGTCAAAGCTAAACATGGCACATCTGAGCAGGACCTAGACCTCTTTCTTAATCCTTATGTCCTGGGATTTGGTCTATACTTCGGCCCTTCGTGGGCATACTATAATCAGTGATGTATCACATAATACATTGTTTATTCACAAATGATAATTACAACCCCAATTCTAAAAAAGTTGGGACGCTATGTAAAATGTACATAACAGTATGAAAAAAATTGCAAACCTCATAAACCTATATTTAATTCACAATAGATTGTAGAAAACATCAAATGTTGAAACTGAGGAAATGTACCATTTTAAGGAAAAGATCTGATGGTTTTGTATTTGATGACCACAACATGTAAGAAATCTGGGACAGGGCAATGCCTACCACTGTGTAGCATTCCTCTTCGTTAAATATCAGTCTGGGAACTGAGGAGAGCGTTTGCTAGATAGGCCAGTTCAGCAACCGGACTATAAAGCTATGAAGCTAAGCTATGCTATGCTATGCTATGCTATGCTAGAGATTTAACCTGAATTTGTGGATGGCAGGGTGAACTGTGTTCACTGACAATGATTTTTGGAGATGCAACCCAATCAGTGAATTGTATCACAGAAACGTATCTGTTTTTAACTGCAGTGCAACTGAAGGGCCCGAAGGTCATGAGCATCCAATATTGATTTTTGCCCATGTCCCTTGAGCATAGAGATTTCTCTAGCTTCTTTGAATAATTCGTTATGATTATGTACAGTAGATGATAAGATATTCAAAGTCATAGTTTTATGTTGAGGAACATAATTCTGAAATTGTTCCATAATTTTTTAATGCAGATTGGTGAAGCTCTGCCCATTCTTACAAATTTCTAAGAGATTTTGCCTCAAATTAGTTGCAAAATGTTTCTTTTTAGTAACACTTACTTGTCCAGCCTTTTGTTACCTGTCTCCCCAATTTCTTTGATATGTTACAGCAATCAAAATTAAAATGACCTTAATGTTTTTCTTTTCAATGGTAAATTTTTTTTTCCCAGTTTTCAATTTTGATGTTTTGCATATATTTTATTTTGAATAAAAATCGAATAATGCAAATTATTACTTTCTGGAGCTTTTTATGGAATTCGACTTGTAATAAAGATTTTTGCAATGGTGGTTTTGTTGAGCTTGTTTGTGTAATGTTCTTGTGCCTGCATATTCCTCCCATTCTGATAAAATGAAAATGCTTATAATTCAACACAATCTCTTTTTTTTATTCAACAGAACTTAAAAGTAATTGTGCCTGAATCAATCTCTTCCGAACTTGGTAAGTTTTTGTAGAAATTTAAATGTTTTATTTTAATAGATGCAGAACAATTCTGAAAAATGCATGCATAGATTATAATAAACTTTCTTCAAGTTGTGCTATTTGTTCTTCAAGCGATTTTTTTTCTGCCAAACAATTATTTCCCACCGGACAGCTTGTGTTATGCATTCAGTTGTGCCGAGATCGAGGCCTAATTTAACCACAAATATAAATAATAATTTCTCAGACATGTGTGATGGAGTTATAGGAGGAGTAAACAGTTGTGTGAATACCTAGGGCGTGCTCATAAATCAGCAAAAGACTGTGTTTATTTTCTGCAAATGACAGAGTGTTGCATCTGTGGTGTTTCTAGAGCGACGGAGGCCAGAGCTGATTCCTGAGGACTTGCACAGACAATATGTTCAGACAATGCAATACACACTTCTCCCTGAAGTCAACAGAATTCTAGAGGACTTCAGGTGAGTCTGTTTCTTATTATATTATTGTGCTCAGCTTGGAAATTTAGACATTTGGGATTTTTTTCTTTAATGTAATAAACAGAATACTAGGTTTATGACTTTTCTTGAGGCTAATGAAATTTTGATTAGGAATGTGCCTTTGAATAATCTTTCAGTCAATGCAATAATTTAATAAGCAGATATTTGGTGAACCACATCGACAGGGTAAATAATCAAGTTTAATACCGCATGATCAAATATCATTTTCCTCTGCAGTTAATCTTTTTTTCTGTCAGTGGCAGCACACAAATTTGTGTTTAGCATATAGAATTAAAATAAACAGTGTACAGAACTGTTTACGGGACTCTAGAAAAAGCTTTACTGAAGGTCAGCTCAATATTTCACTTTCGTTGCTAAAAATTCTAACTTTGAAAAGGGAGTGTTTTAAATATCACTTTGATATTTGTGAGCTGCAAGTTTAAAAGTAACAATAATAGTAATATATGTGTGTGTCTGTCTGTCTATCTATCTATCTATCTATCTATCTATCTAGCTAGCTAGCTAGCTAGCTAGCTAGCTAGCTATAAAAACCAGTAAATGAAAACAGAAATGATCAATCCAGTGAAAGTGACACTTTGATGGGCTGAAAGACCTTGTTGGTAAGGTCAGTTTCAAGTTCAGACTAGTTTGAGCTGGCAAGAAGACTATGGCAACTCAAATAAGCACTGTTTAGAACAGTGTAGGAGAAGGATCTCAGATCCCCACATCAGGTTACAGTCAGTCTAAGCTCACAGAAACTGGGCAACAAAGGCAAGGTTTTTATACTTTGTTCGGAGAGATGTAATAATACTCTTGCATGAACCATCAACCATGGAATTTTACTGAGATCAGTATGTTTGCTGTGATAATTAACTTCACTGTTGGACCTGTAACTGCCTGATTTAATGCATTGCAAGCACATGACTGACATGGTATAATTGCGTTAATTAGCAAGGTACAGATGTTCTTAATAAAGTGACCAGTAAGTGTATAATACTGTTATTAATCTTACCTGGGTGAATGGGGTAAACCATTCCTGTTCCCGTGCAAGACAAACTCTTGCGAGATCTGCTTTGGTCTCGGAAAAGGATAATTCGTTTAACACAACTTATGCATTCAATTTTAAGTAGTGAGCAATGGCATATTTTTCTGAAATGTAGTGTACTTTGTAAGATATTTTTTTATTAGAATGTGATAATGTAAAAAAAAAGTTCCCAAAAAATCCATAATCATGAATAGGAATTAATTAGAAATGTGAATTTTTAATTCCTTAACTGGTTGTTTTGTGTTGCATTTATTCCAGGACACTTTCCATGGGAATTATCAGGATTATATGGGAATTTAATGGGAAATTAATTGCCTATAGCCTATAACTGCATGGATATTAAGACCACACCCTGTACATGCACTGTGCATTCCTTCATAACATAACAGACATCATTTCTGTAATCCTGCACACAAAATAATGTAAAAATAATTGTCCACATTTGCGAGTGTTCACGTGAATTACATGAATATTGCATGCATTTATTTCGGAAACTTTCTTGTGCAGTCTGTATTCCCACACATGTCTGTAAATTCTCATAGATTCCTGGTTTCGCACTTGAAATATCCCCAGATTTCCCAGATGCAGTTTCCATAGAAAGTTTCTGGAAATGTTCCCCACCTTTGCAACCCTAGTTGCATTGTACTTTAATAACTTAAAATGTGTCTGTGTGTTTATGCAGACATAAGCACAGTATGGGACTAACCTTAGCTGAGGAAGAGCTAGCTCGTCTGGACACAGAGCAGCTAAAAGACGCCACTGCTCTGGAGAGGGAGAGATCCTGTGCTGAGAACATCTTGACCAAAATAGACGACATTCTGTAAGAGTTACTTATAATACTATTCAGGCTAAACATCCTACTCAAGACTTTCTCTTAACCCGTCTGTTTTGTGCAACAGGTTGTCCTCACTAGCTGCAGAAGAAGAAAAGTGGTGAGGAAAACCTTTCATGTCCACCTTTCGGAAACATTTAAAGACAAGGCGTGTTTTAATAAGCCTGTTGGCCATCTGTGCATGTAAATGTGAGACTTTTGAATTAGGATCTTAAGTCATAACTGTTGACTTACATAATGGATGAAAGCACAGAGCACTGACACAGAGGGAAACATATGCGAGATGCCATCTGGCTCTAGCAGCCGCGATTTAGTTAGAAAGCATAATGGAGAGTGCACTAGGGACATATGGTACAGTAAGGCCAGAACTTCATGGAGCAGAACATTGTGGCCATGCTTAACAAGATTGAAGCTAGCATATGGTATAAGAAATGGAAAGACTCCACATTGGCATTGACATTTTCAAATTTGCAAACGTCTATATGTGTAAATGGCTCATAATAGTTCTTATCTCGGCAGTACCACTATACAGTATGTGATCTACATTTACATGAAGCATCTGGGTGTGAGAGTCAAAGAGCACCGCAACCTAGAATCTAAACGTGTCCGCATAAATTTCCTGCCCAAGATCAAGGTAGGTAACTTTCTTCCACTCTTTCATCCACATTTGCATTTTGTGCTTGCCTTTGCTTGTCGAGGCACTCACCGAAGGGTGTTTTCAGTCTGGATATTTGCAGAAGAGCAGCAAGCTGGAGAAAGAAGGAGAAGAAAAGGTGAAGAAGCCTCGTTTTAATATCCTAGGGCCTCAGCGCCGGCCAAGCCGCATTGAAACAACACCTGGTAATATTGATCGCTATGTCTTTTTAATTTTTCTCTAATTGCCGTACAGACGAACGTATCCCAGCGTGTTTGGTTGATAAATTCTTTATGTTAACTATTCGAGACAGATCGAAATAAATGATTCAGCTTCTACATTGTGCTTGTTTGTGTCTAAGCAGGAGGTCGTGCTGTGGAAGGAAACAAGCCTAAGCCACTGAAGCAGATGTCACAGCCAGCAATGGGGAAGTGTGAAGTGGTAGACGGTGGACGTTTACGGGGTAGCCAGTCGAGCGAGGGCCCGGACCTCATTCAAAACTCCACAGTCAACAGCAGCATTCCTTCCTACAGCCCTGTCTCAGATCCAGCCTTGAGGGACACAGACAGCGGTGAGTATCTGAACACGGCAAAAATTTCACTCACACCAGCTTGTTTTAAAATCGATATTAAAGTTACGGACATCTTCAGAATTATTGGCACTCCAGGTAAAATTAATCAATAATAATTAAATGTTAAAAAAAAGTGTGAAAATGTGCAAGTACTGCTTCATCACAGTTACCTAATATATGAAGGTTTGGGTTCTGTGTTGCCCCATATTCATATACCAAGGGTACCAGGAAGACCACCTATACAGGTGAATGATTTTAATGGTAATATCAAATCTCATGTCTCGTCTGAGGAGAATTTATCCAACCCATGCCACCATGTCCAACTAAAAAAGCCATATCCTGTCTATGTATCACCAAACACTGATCATACACTGCATCACTGATCTTGGCTGCACATAAACATTGGAATTTAAACAGATCAATTCTCAGACATGTTGATGATAAGGTCCACTCAGACTGAGAGCTTTGTGCTGGACATAATGTTTTAAAAAGGAGGGAAAAGTGCACATTTTCAGATGCAATTGCCAAATTGTATTATTAGGGTGTCATTTCTATTTAGCGAAAAGTTGTCTATAATATCTTAAGGGGGATGTCTGCACTGAAACGTTGATGAAATGACAGGACTGATTATGTGGTTTATGAACTGAATCATAAGTAGGATGAACGAGAGAAACCAGAATATCCTTGTCTTGCTTAGAAAAGCATCGGAAAAACGTTCTAATCAGACGATGCAGTTGATGATTAGATCAGAAGATGCAGCTGATTAGATATAGTGTGCAAATCAGGTATGCATGCTATTTTCATCATGCGAATAAACTAGCAGTAACAAGCCGTACTATTATTTATAGCCAGGATTATTCTCTGGGAGCAATATGTAGAAAAGAGCATGTAAAGTTCCCTCTAAAAGGTGGGCTTCTATCTTTTTGCTCTTGAATTCACTCCCTGTCCTGTGGAGGTTAGTGATGTAACTGACTGTTGTGTTTGGGTCTTTCTTAACAGCACTAACAACAATGTTTTCAACAACTGTTGTTTTTTTTTTTTTTCTGGTGATTTGTTCAGTGGCTGGTAGTTTTTCAGTTCCTCATCTTTGCCTAAGCCAAAATTAGACATTTCTGTCTGAAAACAAGAAACACCTGAAAGTCAAATGTACTTTTGATTAACAGATTCAATAACTAATACGAGATGTGATTAAGAGTAAATAGAAGTTGAAATTGTGATCTTACTTTCTCTATCTTCTATATATATTTTCGCATCTCAAATCCAAGTGTCTTCATTGAAAATAAATTCTTTTAAAATGACTTTTTACTGGCACTCCAAATCTTCCAATGGGAACTGTATAATGTCTTATCAGAGATAGCCAACTCAAATATTTAAATGAACACCCTCAAATGGATCCTCCTGGCAGTTTTTGGCAGTGTGTAGCTTCTCAGCAATCTCAGCTCCTGTTTCCCCACAGCTGCCTATGTGAGCTTATCGGTTTATGTGTCTGACTTGTAAAAAAAGCAAACTCAAAACAGAGCTTAAAGCTTTGTGTACATAGTGATTGATTCCACTGGGAACACTGATACTAGCTCAAAGCTAGAATAATCACAGTGCATTTGTTCGACTTGACAAAACATTGGGCTTGTGTAAGATAATGCATATAAACCCAGTGTGTATTAACCATGCTGGGGGGTTTCAGGGAAACGTTGTGGTCTTGGTGAGATGTTGCTTTAAACCAGGATTTCATTTAATCTATAATAACTGGCATTATTCACATACTGTGCTAAATCAGTAGGATGTACAGCTATTTTGGGACACGTACAGCAGCATGGTCATGATAAACCCACAAAGAAGCTGTCGGTTTCTTTATAATACTTTAAACCATTGCCGGGTTTGTTAGGAGCTGCATCTAGATATTAGGTCTTTACTCATCCGTAAGACCCAGAAGACTAGCATGAAGCCAGACTTTTTGGTAGCAAGTAAGTAAATACATCATCGTTAAGCACATTTAAAATAATGACTGCTGACCAAAAAATCGGTACGGTTATTAAATATTTAAGCAACGACTTCCACCAATTTCTACCAACTTTCTCTGCATCTTAATGCAATAGCAATTCATATACACTATATATAGAAAAGTTTGTGGACACCTGATCATAAAATGTGTATTTTGAACATTCCATTCCACATGTTCTAAAGGTTATGTTTTGTTATAATAACCTAAACTCTTCTGGGAAGATGTTCCACTAGATTTTGGAGGATGGTTGTGGAGTTTTTTAAGTTTTTTGCTCATTCAGCCACAAGGGCTGATTAGTAGAGTCAGGCTTATAATGAAATATAATTTTTCTATATTATGGTGGTTTTTACGTGAACAGTTCAGCACTTTTTTTTGTGACTAAATTAATTGTAATACTGGGCTGCACATTTTAAATTCAGGAAGTCAAAAGACATTGTCAGATGTTTTTTTAATCCATGTTTTATAGTTTTTATCCATGTTGATGCTCTGCCCAGTTTCTAATACAGCTCTCTTCAGTTCTTGCTTGTTCTTGGACAATTCTGTTGTACTCAGTTTTGCCTTTAGTAAGTAAAATGCATGTTCAGTTGGATTCACTGCAGGTGACATGGCCTTTGCAAAACATTAAACTTAGACATAGATGTTAAATCTTTTGTACAGGCCATGTGCATGACTAGTTGAACTAGTTTTCTTTTATTTATAAATTACAACTAGTTAAACTAGTCATGCACACCCATGCTATAAGATGAAGTGGCGCACTCATTTTCAAAGTGCTGTAATTCCTACATTATTTATCTGAGTTGAAGGTAAATATCCTCAGATTAAAGTCGGTATTTCAAGGTCTTCATTTTAATTTCAGCTACAATATACTGTGGTAGAAAGTAATCATATTTACTGGCATACACTGATCCCACACATAATGTGTGTGTATAATCATTTCCAAAAGTGACAGAAGAAAGTATGCTTTGAGATTAGTTTTTTAGAAAATGACAAAGATGCAGGTAGATTTGAAAACATTTTTGAAATTCAACCAATATTGAGGAAACACGTTGTATAAAGGTAATAATAGGAGAATGGTGTATATATATGTGTGTGTGTGTGTGTGTGTGTGTGTGTGTATGATAATTTAGGTGACCCAGACACAATGCATACACATATGTTAAACTATAAACAATCTTTTATTTTGGTTGTATCTAAAGGTGTGAGCCCATCCTTCATGCTCCAACGGTTGAGTGATGGTATGCAGGTTGGAGAAGGGCTGGACATGGCATACCCCTCATATGATTGCATGACCTATGGCATTGAACATCTTGATGAAGACAGAGATGGAGACAGGTACACATTCAGAAAACGTTGTTTCATGCAGTCTCAGTCTGCACTGTATTAAAATACATTTTCTTCTACTATATTATTACAAACTTTACAGCCTATTTTACAGCTGGTCCTATAAATAGATATAGTTATAGATTTGTATACCACACAAATATAATATTATCTTGGAAATTATGTGCAATAGTAATAAAAAAATAATTATACATAACATGTATAGCTGTCATTTTAATCTGACTTTCCTGCCATCTGTTTTACTGCTGCTACACATTTGATTTTACTTAATATATAGCTGAATATATTTAGATCATATATATTTGTATATTTATTCGTCCAGTGTCTTAACCACTGAACCACGTTTACAACGTATATGTGCAGTTCGAATTGTTTTAAAATGATTTCCTATACATCTTCCAGTACAATTTTCATAAATATGAAAATGTCATGATAATGGAACTGTGATGAGACATTACATAGACAGTCGTTTTGACACAATTCTTTTTTACACTCCCTCTGTTACAGTTCTTTCGAACTGGCATTGTTTTAAATCTCACATCATAGTAGTGTTTCACCATTTCCATTATTTTATTTGTAGCAGTCTTTCAAATTTGTTATCGTCTTCCTGTAAAAGGATTTTCAACGAATGTAGCAGCGTTCACATTGAGACTTTCATTTAAATGTTTTTTAAACCGGCAGAACTTTGCAATAAGTGCATTTCATGCTTTATGCTTTTCAAGGACACTGAACTCAACTCATGATCAAAGGTTTCTTTTACAATGTGTGATTTTTTTTTTTTTTTTTTTGTCTGTGGAAGCAAACCAGACTGAAAATCTGTACGGTCATATGCAAAGTTGAATGATAAGAAATAAGTTGATGTTTGTTTTTGTATTATTATTTTTCTTTCAGATTTTTGGATGTAGGAACACCAAAACTGAGCAGAAGGTATTTCTACTGCATGGCTTTTTCTTTGTCAACATTCGATCTTTGTCTTTGTCTTTGTGCACTGTACCCTGCCTGTCAGACAGTCCGTTTTAGTGTTTTGATGAGCACGTCTGTTGTTAGATAACCTCTCTATCATTTTCATCATCCTTTATCTCTCAGGCTAGAGGAGACCCTGAGTGAGGACGATGGGGTTTACTCCGACATGGATCCTCCAAACTGGCAGCAGCTTGTCAAGATGGAAGTTCTATCTGAACTGACGACTCAGGAGATCAAGAGACAGGAAGTTATTAATGGTAGGACTGAAATCCTTTTGTGAACATAACACTGATTTGAGGGGAATTGTTGAAATGCACCAAATTTGTATTTTATATGAGAATGGACTTATGTAAAATTTTTCATAGTGATAAATCAATAATTATGTGAATATTATTTCGTGGACTCAGAGCTGTTCTACACGGAGCGGGCACATGTTCGCATGCTGAAAGTCCTGGACAATGTCTTCTACCAAAAGCTGACCCGTGACAACATACTGCCATTATCTGACATTAAAAACATCTTCAGCAACTTGGAGGAGATCATCCAGCTCCATGGTACCAAACTTACAGTAATTTCCGGACTATTTAGCGCACCCAAATATAAGCCGCACCCACTGAATTTGACAAAGATTTTATTTTGAACATAAATAAGTCGCACCTGTCTATAAGCCAAAGGTGTCTACATTTAAACGAATAAATTTTACACAGGCTTTAACGAAAGAGAGTGTCTGTTACATGGTGTAACGGGTAAAATATGTTGTGGCTCCTTTAAGAGCAGAGCGGCATTTTGAGAATAGCCTTTTCCCGGTATTACTGCATGTATGCACGACCGAGGAATATGTCCTTATTATTTTCTGATGCTCATTTCGATTTAATATAAAGAGTTTTAATTGGTTCGCCTGAACCCGTTCGGCAATTTCATTGGTCTCATGTTATGGGGCTCAGTTTTCTGGCTTGAATCTTGTGAAACCGAGAAAAAATCCATAAATTAGCCGCTTCGTAGTTTAAGCCGCGGGGTTCAAAGTTCAAAGTAGCGGCTTATAGTCCGATAAATACGGTAGTTGTTTATTGAGTACATTCATATACACCTTATTTAGCTCTGTTTTTTCTTATTTCCACTTAATCTTGTACATTTTCCTCCAGTGTCAATTTCGGAGCAGATGGCCACCATACGCAAGAGGAATGAAACATCAGTGGTTGACCAAATTGGAGACGATTTGCTGTCTTGGGTAAGGGCAAGGTTTTAACCAAGATTGTTGTGTCAGAGTTTCATTGTTGGCTCAGTATCAAATCAGTCATGGTTTTCTGAATTTCATTTTCAGTTCAGCGGAGAAGAGGAAGAAAAAATGAGGAACGCAGTAGGCACCTTCTGCAGTAACCAGCCCTTTGCGCTGGAGCTCATCAAGAGCCGTCAAAAGAAGGACCAGCGCTTCCTTACTTTCATGCATGTAAGAGCAGTGCCTCACCAATGGTTCAGTTCCTGGTTGAGAATGTTTTTTTTTTTATTCTTTAACACACACACACACACACACACACCCATGCACAGGCATCAAAAGAGGGTGGAATTGTGAGATGTAAATGAGCCAGGATGTTTACCCTAGAGGCGGCCTGGCACAACAGGTAGCCTCGCTGCTTCACAGCTCCAGGCTTACATTAAAACTGGGTTTGATTTGCATCCGAGAACCAAGAACACCAATTTTTTCGTTCGTGCTGTCAGGCTGTTTGTGATGAAAATGAAAAAGCAAGGACCTTTGCTTGACATTTGAATATAGCCTACTGAAAAACACCTATTTATTTTTATTTTTTTGCTTATTTGTTTTGAAGCTGAACTTTGTGGAAGCTCACTGTCTGAAGTTCTTGGTATTTTTGGAGCTCAGCAGGGAGCTCACGTAGGAGATTTAGTCACAAATCGTGGCCATGGCGTTTTTTTTTTTCCTTTTATTAAAGCCGGTCTAAACATAAGAACAAGCACTCCACTCCCTTTTTTTTTTTTTTTTTTTTTTTTTTTACCAAAAATCATTCTAATCTGAATTTTATTGTAACAGCAATAATATCAGTGCACTCATAGTAAATGAAAAGAAAGTCTTTTTTTCTTCCCTGGAAAAATAAATATCTCCATATGACCATTTCTTTTTGTTTTAAAATGTTGTTCCTTGAGATGCTGTTCTGCTCATTAGGGTTGTACAGAGTGGTAATTTGAGATACAGTAGAACTTCCAGTCAGTCCAGTTATTCACCTATGATGTCTCCCATTAACATGCTTTTGGATTACTGGACGTTTTTGTTTTTACCTTCTGTATAAACTTGAAGCATGATGGCGCTTTAGTGCCATGGGAAAAAAAAAAAAAAAAAAAAAAAAACCCTAAGATTGCAAGAATATATTTGTAGCAATATAAGAATAAAGTCGTTATATTTTGAGAAAAAGAATAAAACTTCAAAAAGTTAAATGAGAATAAAGTTGTGGCAATATGAGAATAAAGTTGAAATTCAAAAAATAATAAAGTCAAAACTGCTTCATCTTATCATATGAATCCATATACTAGAAATTCCTGAGACCCCTGAAGTACTGGCCTGCTGGTGTTCAGCTCCTTTATGGATGCTTTCTTTGTCACTTGAGAAACAACATAACCCCTTCAAATAGTACGCAGATGTAACCATTGACGTTCTTGGAGTCGACCACCGGTGCCATTTCAGACTGCAGAAGAGAAGCAATTCCCCATTCTAATGTTACAGGGCTTAGTTTTTTGGTTTAAAGTTTGTTAAACCGGGAAAAAATCAGGAAATATGCATAAATTATCCGCTTCATTGTTTAAGATGCGGGGTTCAAAGCGTGGAAAAAAGTTTATAGTCCGGAAAATACAAAAAAACCAAAGAATTTCCTTACTTCTAAATCCTGACCCAAACTGGAACTTCCAAATCCTTACCATCCATTTAATGCAAAACAATGAAACATTTCTCCCAATGCTATGATTTTTCTCAAAATGTTACCACTTTCATCTCGTAATACTACGACTTTATTCTCAAACTTTATTGACTTTATTTTCCTATTGCTATGAATTTTATTCTCGTTATCTTAGATTTTTTATTTTTTTTACGTGCCACTAAAACGCAATCGTACTTTAGAGATTGTTTTGTGTGGGGAAAACCAAAACAAAAAAAAACAGGAGATCAACAGTTTCTGAAATACTTAAACGAGTAATCGACCATCTGGTGATGATAAAAAAAAAATTCTCTGGTCGAGGTTTCTCTTATATTTGATATGAACATTAAGAATAACATTAACATTCATTTCGATGTGAATTATTAATGCTCTTTTCTTCTTTCTGTAGAGTTTCATGCATTACCCCACATTACTGCCACATGAAAAATCTCTTGAATATGCAGGTGTACAGAGGTGTACTTTTTTCATACAGAAAGCAAGTCTAGCCATCTGTCATTCCAAGATATGCTTTCACATGACTTATGACGGAAATACAAGACGTGTTTGTTTTTGTGACATGGTTTGGTGTAGTATTCGTCATATACATGCGGTTTTTCTTGAATTAGGATTTAGAGCTATTGTTTTTTTTTTCTCTGTGCAGGAGGCAGAGAGTAATCGGTTGTGCCGGAGGCTGCAGCTGAAGGACATCATCCCTGCTGAGATGCAAAGGCTCACCAAATACCCATTACTGTTGGAGAACATCGCCAAGTACACTGGTACCAGGCATTAATGTGCATTTATAAATATTCATACTTTTTTAATTGTAGCGCACACCTATCCTTTCTAATTTAAACTATGTACAAAGGTACTTTTCATGTGCCTGTGTATTTTTCTTCCAGACAGATTGGATGTCTTGTGTTATTATACACACACACACACACACACACAGTTTTCACACGCATGCATGCATGCATTCGTACTCATTTTAATGCAGCTTCATTACCCCCTGTGTATAGTGCTACAACATCTCTCTGTCTACAGTGTGATGCATTTAGAGCAGTGTGAGTGATGGCTCTGTCTTCTTCTGGCCATCTCCTCTATTTTGACCGCCAGCAGTCGGAAGGGCTGCCAGAGGACTCACCCATCCTAGACAAATTCAGCCATGTCCATCTCAGCTTTCAGTAATGAGGCTTATGCAGTGCTGGCACTGGCTGATAGTCTGGCAATTCCAAATAACAAATAGGCTTTTTTTTATTATTAATACAGGGTTTACCAAAAGAGCCATTGTTCTGGAGCATTTAAATAGGGCCCACATGCTTTCCTGAAAATACCACCATCAACTTCATTTAAAGTGTGCAATTAAGGGAATCTAATAGTGTTTCATTTGTTTAAGCCTGCAAATGAACTCTGTTCAGGCAATCTGTTCATGCACTAGGGAAAAATTCGCTACTTGGCAGGCCTGGTTCTAAAAAAAAAATAAAAAAATTCTCCTGTGTGTCCCGTCTGTTTCCAGGTGATCCAGAGGAGAAAGACAAGGTGAGGAAAGCGGCCGATTGTTGTCGCAAGATCCTCGACCACGTTAACCAAGTGGTGAAGGAGTCCGAAAATAAACAGGTAATCACTCTGACCTGATTAAGCAGCCATGCTAACTTTCTTCTCCAAACTGCTAGAAACTAAACACTAGGTTAATTGGTAGACAAAGTATGCAAACCATGTACTTGAGTTAAAGTAGAGATACACTTGGTAAAGTATTTCTTTAGTGAAAGTGTCCCTTTAAACTTTCACCTTAGTAAAAGTACAGAAGTGTTAAAGAAGCCTTTAAATGTACTTAAGTATCCAAAGTACTATGAGTTATTATGGCTATAAAGCGCACCCAAATAAAAGCCGCACCCACTGAATTTGACAAATATTTTTATTTTTAAAATAAATAAGCGCACCTGTCTAAGACGCAGGTGTCTACACTGAAACTATTGAACTTTATACAGGCTTTAACGAAAGACAGTGCCTGTTACACGGCTTGTATCTGAACAGTCACTGTCTTCCTCCTTCCTTTTACAACAATTAATCTTGGGAGTTTTTCTTTTGGCAACGCCGCGCGTTTAAAAATCACCATCTGTGAAGCGTTTCTCCCGATGCTGTGAGCTCAGAACACAGGTGAAGTGCGTTTTTTCATGCCCGGTTGTTGTCCGAGTGAGAGGCAGGTCAAACATCAGAGGAACCGTATCCATATTTATGATATGGTGCGGCCCTATTCAGTGGGAGCACATCTGATTTAATATAAAGAGTTTTATTGGTTCACCTGAACCTGTTCGACAATTTCATTGGTCTATTACGGGGCTCGTTTTTTCGCCGGCGTGAAGTTTGTGAAACCGGGAAAAACCCAGGAAAAATCCATAAATTAGCCGCTTCATTGTTTAAGCCGCTGGGTTCAAAATGTGGGAAAAAATAGCGGCTTATAGTCCGGAAAAATACAGTAACATTTTTGTCACAAGATTCTTGCAAATTAACTCACTTTATGTAAAAACGCTCAAAGGTTACTCTTAGCAAATAAGTCTATTAATATTATGATATTAATGAGTTAAACACTGATTGATATACATCAAAATAATCATTAGCCCAAAACCTTCTTTTTAACTACTTCAAAAAAATCATGTAAATAAGGCTTTGATCCACTCAGAAATAAAAAGGAACGAATGATTTCACAAAATGTAGTTGAGTAAAAAATTAAGATATTTCACTTTGAAAGTTGAAGTAAATTAAAGTCTCCCCAAATGGAAAAGTAAAGTACATATCAATAAAAACGCTACGTTAGTACAGTAACGAATTATCAATAAACCAAGGGCACGAGATTCGAACCGTGCTAAAGCGGGGGTTTACTCTACTGTACTACTGCATATAATGTATTATTTCATGTTTGCTGTCTTAGTTTTAATTCCTAATATCCAAGTTTAACAATATGTTGTTATTAGCTTACTAGTGAAATGTTTTTGCTTTTTATCTCCTTTTTTTTTCTTGCTGTACATTTTCAGCACCTGGAGGACTACCAGAGACGCCTGGACTTCTCCTCTCTGAAGCAGAGTGAGAATCCACTCATTTCTGAGTTTAAGGTCAGCCATGTTAAACTGTTTTTTGGATAAAGTCCACAATATAGCATGATACTAATCCCAACCTGCTAACCTACACACTGCATAGGAGCTCTTTATTTTAACATCGCTGGTACCATGAAAAAAATATGGCAAAAGATTGGTCTTCTGTTTCTGATTAAAAAATAAAAAATGATATAAGAATCTCAAGTTTTTGATAGTTCCTTTAGAAGTTCTTGGTTTAGAAGAATTCTTGATATTTAACGTAAGGAAACCAGTCGCCTTTTTGTTCTGTACACCCAACTGTAACTGCTTTAACCTATCTTCTGGAGATAACGAGTTTGTGTTGCAGCAATGCCACAGTGATCTGTAACCAGGACCATGTTCTCTGGGTGGGAGATTCTGATCTGTGGCATTTGCTTTTGTGAAGTCTGTTCTTTTGTCTGTTCATGCTTTGTGTTTCCTGTGCTGTCAGTGTAGGCAGGTCTGTGAAAAGTGCAGCAGAGAGTGTTAGAACACATTATATATACAGTATCTCACAAAAGTGAGTACCTATTCCATATTTCAGCAACCATTTTATTATATGTTCTCAAAGGAAATTATTGTCAAAATAGCTGGCAACAAAAGTGAGTACACCCAAAGTTATAACAGCTGTATGTCATGTAACTATGCAAAGCCACATGTCCTTTTCATCATGTTCAGGTTTTTGTCTGCTTGACAGGACCATAGAAATGTGTTAAAATGTGGTGCTTTGAGTACAATTCTCTCATATTGACCACTGGATGTTCAACATGACACCTCATGGCAAAGAACTCTCTGAGGATTTGAGAATTAGAATTGTTGCTCTTCACAAAGATGGCCTAAGCGATAAGAAGATCAGTAACACTGTGAAACTGAGTTACAGTACAGTGACCAGGGTATAACAGAGGTTTTTCAAGGCAGGTTCCACTGAAGACACACCTGTCCAAGAGCATGAATTAGTGAAACCATGTCCTGTGGTCTGATGAGACTAAGATAAACTTGTTTGGCTCAGAGGGGGTCCAGCATGTATGGTGATGCCATGTTGTGGAGTACCAAGAACATTTTGTCTTGCCTACAGTCAAGCATGGTGGTGGTAGCATCATGGTGTATGTCATGCTTTATGAGTGCTGCTGGTACTGGGAGCTGTGGTTTTTGAGGAAAACATGCATGCAGAAAGCATGCAGAAACTTCCTTTAGAAACTGGGCCGAACGGCAGTTTTCCAACACAATAATGACCCCAAACACACCGCCAAGTTGACAACTGCCATGCTGAGGATGGTGATGGTAATGAAGATGGAGTGGCCAAGTATGTCTCCAGTTTCTGCCCTGTATAAACTTTCTTTAGAAACTGGGCCGAACGGCAGTTTTCCAACACAGTAATGACCCCAAACACACCGCCAAGTTGACAACTGCCGTGCTGAGGAATGTGAAGGTGATGGAGATGGAGTGGCCAAGTATGTCTCCAGAACTGAAACCTATTGAGCACCTGTGGGGCATCCTGAAGCAGAAGGTGGATGTGTCTAATATCCAGGAGCTCTTTGATGTCATTATGGAGGAGTGGAAGAGGATGAATTCCATGTCGAGGAGAATTAAGGCAGTGCTAGATAACAATGGTGCTCACACAGGACAAAGTTTTGACATGTTCACTTACGCACTTTTGTTGCCAGCTATTTTGACAATAATAGCTGTATTTTGAGTTATTTTTTAGAGGACAGTAGATCTTTAATGCTACACAAGTTGCACACTGACTACTCCAATATATCCAAGATTCAACCATACATAACATTAGGACCTTAAAAAAGTATTAACTATGATGTGAATAACATTGGCTTTATTATGGCACCTGTTAGTATTTGGGATAAATTAGGCAGCAAATGAACATTTTGACCTCGAAGTTGACATTAGAAGCAGGAAAAATGGGCAAGCATAAGGATTTGAGCTAATTTGACAAGGGCTAAATTGTGATGTCGAAGGCTGGTAGTCCGATCCAGCAGACGAGCAACTGTAGCTCAAATTGCTAAAGGAGTTAAAGGGGGAAAACACAAAATTAGGCAGGTGGTCATAATGTTATGTCTGATCGGTGTGTAAATATACACTATACCCAAATTTCTTAAATCCAAATAAATTTGTCTCATCTTTTCAGAATCTAGATCTCACCAAAAGGAAGTTAATGCATGAAGGTCCATTGACTTGGAAGCTGAATAAAGACAAGACTGTTGGTAGGCAACCAAGAATACAGTCTGTTTTAAAATAGTGTTTGATGCATGTTTATTATATTTAAGATACCTGCAATATTTGCTGACTTAGTTTGGGCATGTGGGCATTCCTTTTAGAGTTATACACACTACTGCTTGAGGACATCCTGGTGCTTTTGCAGAAGCAAGATGAAAGACTCATTCTGAAATGCCACAGTAAGAATCGTGCAGGCTCGGCCGACACGCAGCATATCTTCAGCCCTGTCATCAAGCTCAACACTGTACTTGTACGGTCAGTGGCCACAGGTGAATTCTTTTATACACACAAACACACATGCATATATACACACACTTTGAGGAATGATGTCAATTAACACTGTCTCTCCATAAACAGACAACAGGTCCTTTTTTGTGCTCTCTATGTCGGATAACGGAGCTCAGATCTATGAACTGATGGCCCAAACAGTGTCTGAACAGAGAATGTAAGTGCTCAGACTGCCATTTGTCCACTTTAGACTTTTTCTCTCAGTTTTTCTTCACTTTCCATTTTTTTCCCCCTCATCTTGTCTCTATCACTTTTGCCCCAACATCACCTCCTACTTCTCTGATGTCATTTATTCTTTCTATCTCAGATGGCAGAGGCATATTATTCAGCGAGCAGATGCAATGAAGTCCAGGCCACACGGCGTCATTCCTCTGCCCCCATCTGCGTAAGTGCGCTTTTTTTCTCCTTTCAAATCCAACCACTGAAAATTTCCAAGACCAAGCATACAGTGACTCAGACTCTATTTTAACTTTCCTCAGAGCGGAGAAAAATGGAGTCAGAGTTAGTAAACTTGCCAAAGCTCCAGAACAAACGTGTGCTAGCAGTAGCTCAGGTAACCAAAATTTCTTGTATCTTTCTATTAATGTCAGTGATCTGAATGCCAGTCACTGTGTGTGTGATCTGGACATTATGTTTTAAGGTAAAGCCTGTGATGCTGTATCTGATCATTCCACCAACAATGGAGAGCAGGAGCAAACTCAAGCACATGGCCATGATGAATGGTCTTATCCTGAACCAGAGCTGCTGGATGGCTGTGGCACAGACTTACCATCCTCTTCTTGCAGGGCCGATGAAGCTCTGAAAACCTGTGAGTGACACATACTCTTGCTCTGGCAGACACTCACTTGAGCAATCCCACCAAAGAACATTTGACCAATTCCACCCACACTTGCAGAAAGTTTGAACATAAACACCCCCTCGAAAAGTTTGACTAGTCCCTCCTACGCTCAGAGAAATGTTGACCAATCCCACCCACTCCCACAGAAGGTTTAATCAATCCTTCCCACTCTTTCAGAAAGTTTCAGGAATCAAACTCTCTACGGAAAAAGTTTGATTTCTCTTTCTCCGAAAGAAAACAATTAGTAATTTAAATCACATAAACATTTGACCAATCTCACCCGCTCATACAGAAATTTTCCATTTACAGTCATGGCATTTTGCAGACTCTCTAATCTAGAGAGAACAGTGCTTTGAAAGTCTTATACATAAAAAATACAGTGAAATAATGCATTAGAACACAGACTATGAATGCTCCAAGTCTACAATTCTGTTGAGAGATAAAATTTAAGAAAGAGTTTTATTTTATAAAGTAAAGTTCTAGTTTTACAAGAAGAGAAAAGTCTAGAAGCATGTCTTCCTTACACTGAGAGATGGTGGGATCAGTTAAGCTTTGGTTGAGGATTGTAGAAAGCATGGTTCTTTGTGGGTTAAGATAAGTGCTGTAAGCCAGACAGGTGCTGGTCCATTTTTTGGCTTTGTAGGCAATCTTAAGAATTTTCAATCTGATGCGGGCTGCAATAGGAAACCAGCAGTGGGCTGGTATGGAAGAATCTAGTAAGGTTGGAAACAAGTCATGCAGCTGCTTTCTGGATCATTTGCAGAGAATTAATGTTTTTCAGAGGCAGACCTGCCAGAAGGGAGTTGCAGTATTGTAGTCTTGAGATGATGAGGGCACATGAGTGGCCTGCTTACCATGACATTGAATATGAATGATCCATTTGTCATCTATGACCGAACTTTCAAGTAAGAAGCACATTTTTGACAAGCTGTGCCATGAATTTCATTTGGTGCTGGTCATGAGAGTCTTGTGGATAACAGTGTTGAATGCTGCAGGAAGGTCAAGGCACATAAGGACTGATGACAGCATGGAACATCTAGTAACATGTAACTTCTCACTCATGACAAAGAAGCCATCTGTGTCTGTGGAATGTGCTGCTTTAAGAAAAAAGACATGTAATAATAAACAGTAAGTTCTTAAGGATGGAAATAAGCCTAGCGCTTTTGAACATGGTAGGAACTTGACCAGATGTTATGGAGATGTTATGGTGGACATCTTGTGAGATGGTACTGGATCCTGGATACTGGTGAGAGAGAAGTGGAAACCTGAGTGTTTTGTGTTGGGAGGTTTATCAATCTTCTCATCAGAAAGGGTAGTAAAATTATCAGCTATAATGGAGGAAGGTGCATGGAAAGATGTAGAGTTTGTGCGGATTGTGTGCAAATGCTTCCAGCTTTTGTTTCTAGAAGGCCGTTTCAGCCGAATTCACTTCAGAAAATTTGGACAATCACAAGATGTGAGGTCTTCTACTTTTATTCTGCTGTCGGCATTTTCTCTCTCTTTTTCCACTCTCACGGAAATGTTTGACCAATCCCACCTGCTCCTTTAGATGGTTCGACCAATTCCATGCCTACCCCATATAGAAATCTGATATATGGCCATATGTGAACATGTGTATAAAATGATAGTTAATGTATGTGAACATTTATGAAAATATTTGTAGTTTTATTGGCTGCTTGAGACATAATAAAGTATATGTACAAACATGGAAATTTTATTTTTTTATTAACTAATAATTGTATACATATGTAGGATACATATACTTTAATATACTGTGTAACTCCATTTATGAAACAATAAAGTAGAACATAATATATGCGATAACTGGTGTTGAATTATGGAATTAGTTACTATGTGAAAATAGTGTCACATAGATGATTAATGTAGAATTTGCTCATGGGAATATTTCACATTGATACACACCCCATTTTCTGTGCATCTCTGTTGTTAAATGTATATCTGTAAATGCAGAGGAATTAAATTATTCAGGCTCTTCTTTGAATAGAAGCAAACAATTTAAATAAGATATATTTTCAATGCTATAAGATAACTATAATTATTGTTTCAAATGACTCTTTTATGACATGAATGTAATGGATCTGAAACAAACCTGATCGAATCACATTCACTATACCTGATCTGCTGCCATAAGGCGCAAATGTAGGTGTTGCGCATGCGCGTTACAGTCGCAAGAAAACAAAACAATACAAAAAAAAAATGCACCTTAACGACGGCAAGTCGGGGCGGAATACCTCCTGCAACACTGACACGGCGACAAGGAAGATTTTGATTAAAAGATGTGCCGATTTTACATGGTAAGATATTTTCACTATTTAAAAATGATTTTCACTTAAACATCAACTATTTTTATGATTTATTAAAATCCTGGTTTTGCTGTGAATGCAGTTGGGTGAATTATTTATTCCCTGTCTTCTATAAAAAATAAATCTATATATTTAGTGTAACTTTGATCATTATGAGATTTTATCATCTCAACGTTAATTTGCCTTTGCTAATATACTAACTCTCAAACAAACATGAATGTTCTCTAAATGTAAACATTCATAGGGTTCATAGGATTTCTCATTACAAGCAAATTAGCAAATACACTATATTTTCAAAAGCATTAGGACACCTGACCTTTCCTGCTATATGTGGTTCTTTTCCAACCTGTTACCACAAAGCTGGAGGCACTCAACTGTATAGGACGTCTTTAGATGCTATAATAATATTTTGCATTCACCTGAACTTGGAAACCCAAACCTGTTCCAGCATGGCAATGCCCCTGTGCACAAAGTGAGCTCCTTGAAGATCTGGTTTACATGTTTTGGAGAGGAAGATCTTGAGTGGCCTGCTATAGAGCTCTGATCTCATCCCTACTGAACACCTTTGGGATGAATGTGAATGCTGACTGCACCCCAGGTCTCCTCACCTACATCAGTACCTGCCTTTCATAAACCCCTTGTGGCTGATGAACACAAATATCCATAAGCACACTCCAAAATGTAGTGTAACATCTTCCCAGAACAGTGGAGGGAATTATAAGAGCAAATTGGGACCAAATGCAGAATGCAATGCTCAAAAATAATATACTATATTTACTGTATGACCAGGTGACCCAATACTTTTGGCAATATAGTGTATTTGTGACTTGAATCATTGGAGCATATACGCTTGCCTTTTATGCATCGTATTTAAGCAAATTACATGTGTACGATTTGTCATCTCGACATTTCATTTTACTTGCTAGAAATATCCTTTGCAAATATGCCAAAAGTTGCACAAATACACAATCAACTTTATAAGAAAGTTATCTACGCTTAAAGGTTTGATTTCATGTTCAAACAAATTGTGTACATGATGTGAATCATGCATTTTCTTGCTGTGTTGTAACCTCATTACAAAAAAATCTAGCTATTATCTATTTTTACTATTTCAGAGACCTAATCTATGTTACATCATTCCACATTTTTTGCATTGTTGACCTGTTTGGGACAATTGCTAAATTATTATTATTTGTATTTATATTTTTTTATTATTCAATTTGTTTTACTCTTTACACTTATACTCGTGTAATTTCTTTGTGAAAGGGTTGATATCTCTTGTTTTCTCTCTCTATTTTTTTTTTACTTTCAGATATGTAAGTTTTGGGAGGGACATTATTCCAACATTTTGGACACCAGTTTGGGACAATTCATCAAATGATTCCAGTTCCAGATCGGAAGAAAGTGCAATTTACTTACTATACCATGCAGTCACGATGTTACTTTGAAAATGTGATAATGTTTAATTTAGCAGTGTTACAGTTTTGTTGCATCGTGTTAAATGTTAGATTTGGTTTCTTGTTGATTTCTGTTACATGTTGGCACACTGGTTTTAAACAACTGCTTTAATTTAAGTACTGCATTATGTCTTGTTGCTTGCGCTGTTTTTTTATTAAAATTTTTGACTCCGGAAGAAATTGTAAACCAACAATAAATGTTTAAAAATTAAACATGTTTTTGACCATTTATTTAATAGAATTAAGGGAATGTAAGGTAGTTTTATTAAGTAAGTAAGTTATTGGAAAAGAGTTACATAATTTTATATGATTCATTCACACACACACACACGTGTCTGTGTGTGTTTATTATAAATACAAGTAAATATACAAACATACATACAGTATGTGTATTCTGGAAAATATTTTACTTAAAAAAATTTTTTTAAAAAATTACTTTTTTAAATATATATAGCATATATGTACAAGTATCTGACATATATTTCTATATCTATGAGATCTAAACATGAACATGTGTGCAATATTTGTGCTTTACATATATTGCTATATATCAGATTTCTGCATTGGACTACTCAAGATTTTACCAGTTTCACTCATTTCTTCAAAACATCTTTTGATCAATCATTTCCACTCTCCTAAAAGTTTTACTAATACACACAAACCACAAAATCCTGGACAGACCTACTGGCCATTATCGTGAACAAACTTAGGAAAATGAACAATTTATGTGATGATGTCATTTAACTTGTCATACAAAATTGTTAAATATTTGATCACCAAATATCAATACACCAGAAAACTGAAAGTGATTTTTATCAGCTAAGCTTGTGTGTGTGTGTGTGTGTGTGTGAGTGTTGTGTGTTGTGTGCTGTTCTTTTCTTTTCTTTTCTTTTTGATTTTTGATTTATTGATTTATTTATTTTTTAGTGGCAGCTTTAAAGCAGGTGCTGGTAACTCAGCTGATGGCCCAGAACGACGGGGAGCGGATTGGTCGGCGTCTCCTCAGGACAACATCTTTGCGCACATCATGCAGGTCTCAGGATGCCTCCTCAGGGGACACAGGTTTTTTTGAAGGCATTGAAGACTATGGTGAGTGAGAGTAGAAATGGTGATGGGGAAAATGAGGAATTCATTGCAAGTCTAGTGTAGTTAAAATATAAAGGACATATATAAATAAAGCTTTGAATAAAAACAGTGGAATTAGATAAATTGTAGTTTCTAATTTGAGATCTATCCAAGAGGCTTGTTATTTGTGCAGGGTTTAAAGGGTTTTGATCATTTTAATCATTTGAAGCGCACAGTGGCATTTGTGACTGTGATGACTTACCATTGTCTGCGTGTATGTGTGCGTATTTCTGTATAAATGAAGCAGGCTACCTGGTGCTGGAGGGCTCTGGTGGGTCCGAGAGCAGCACTGATGATAATGTTCAGTACAGGAGGAAGGAGTTGGGTCTTTCCCGTGGCTGCACTGCAGACTCGGGTATCAGCCTCAGGTTTTCATCGTCCTCAGCAGAGAGCTTATGTGGTATCAGCAGGCAGGTTCTCACATACCTGCGATCTCTGCAAGCTAACCTCAATCACCTCAAGGTCTATCCACACATACACATGCTTGTATCGTTTGTCTTTTGATGGCACGGAGGAAAATGAAAATTCTTTTGGATAGTTTGTTAACTCTGGTCATTGTGTTTGCAGGAAGTAGAGAGCAGATATTATCTGTTAAGGCAAAAACAAAACTCAGCTGACACTGGGGAGAACAAAGGTACAGTATTATAATAACAGTCATTTGTTATATTGTCTTTAAAATATACAGTGGACATAAAAGGTGTACACCTCTTTATGAAAGTACAGGTTAAAAAAAGTATAAAGACAGAAATAACAACATAAATGCCAGGCTTGCGTCATCTTTAATGTGATCTTCCACCAAACAAAAATAGAAGAAAAGAGAGAGATATAAAAATTGGGAACATTTTAAATAAAAAAACTTACAACACCCTGGTTGCATAAATCTGAACACCCATCTCAACTAATACTTTGTGAAAGCACCTTTTGCCATTATTATGGCATCAAGCCTTTGTGATGTGTCTCTATTAAATACACACTTTTGACTTTGGAATTTTTTCTAATCTTCTTTGCAAGTTTTGGTGACCAAATGCTTAAAGAGGCCAGCATTTACAGTTCAAGTGTTCATATGCCTTGTAGAACCTGAAATAATCATAAGAAGAAGTAAGAATAAAAAAAGAAATTGTTTGCCCTTAACAGTTATACTGGCCAATCTTCAGAGAAATCTTTCAGGAACTGCCTGTTATTTGTTTTTCCAGCATTGTCTGAATATAAAAGTAGCCATATGATTTCCTTTTTTTTTTACACTGAGGATAACCAAGTGTAGAGGTCGACCGATGGAGGATTTTACGGATACTAATAGATAGGTTTGATTAAACTGAATAATCAACCGATATTTTTGAAAATGGATACTGGATTAAAAAAAAAGAAATATCACATCATATTACTTCATGCAAAATAGTACTTAACTTACGTACAAAAAAATAAAAATTATGAAAATGTGTAAAATGTAATAAATATATTAATAAATATTGAGGAAAATAAAAGATGAATTCAAACTGAAAAAAGTAACACTCTAGTGGCCTTTCTTGTTCTATATAATGTCAGTGGACCTACTCAGCCACTTCAGCAACCTGGAAAAACTATCGGTATCGATTTTTGCCGATAGTTCCAGCAATCAACTATCTGAAAAAATTATCAGCAAAACCAATGGTTGACCTCTAACTGAGTACATACACAACTATTAAAGGTGCAAACATTTACTGATTTCCAAAAAGCCAAGGCAGTGCAGGAAGATCCTGGGAGGTGTAAACTTTTTAACAGTTTCAACAATTTATTATTAAATATGAAATATTGAGTTTTCTCGAAATGTGTAAATATCAAATGTAGCTTCTTAAAAAAAAGGTTTTAAACAAAACCTAAAAAACCTTTCAACATTTTACACCCCTGGTTCTTGATGTAGCATGTTGCCTTCTTGAATGCAGGACTAAAATAAATGCAATGTTTATGATATGATCGCTTTAATTTTATTTTTTTTACATTTTTGGTGAAGATTTTGCAACACATGTATGACCTCAACTGTATTAGATACGAGGGCTGATACAATTTTTCCTTGCCTGGGCTGTAAATAATTAATCAGTGTGCTCAGTAAACACAGGAAGCGTCCAAATCTTTGTGGGTTAATAATTTAGGCTGCATACATTTTTGTTATTGTGAGTTGACACATGTTTATGATTTTTCATCATACAGATAAGCAGTAGCTCAGTGGAGGGTTCCAGGCTCGGAGCACTTCAGCCTTTGCTACACTCCAGAAGTCTTGCACACAGAGAGAGAGGGAGATTCAAAGAGAGAGAAATGTGATGAAGAGCAAAACAGAGCAGTGCTTTGACAAAATGTTTGCCCTCTCTGAAGGTCAGTTAGGAAAAATGAACGGTACTGTCTACACTAAGCTTGTTCCGGCCACAATGGACCGTCAAGTCCTGTCCATCAACCAACTAGACCAACAAGACTTATGACAAAATGTGTACTTACAAATATATATATGGTGTGTATATTAAACATTTTAAAACGACGATGTAACATTTTAATCCTAAATATATTTATTTCAATTCTTTCCGATGTTGCTTGCGAGGTTTTTTTTTTTTGTTCTTCAGAAAACGAGTTGTGTTTGAGTATGCAGTGTGTGCTGTTGCTACGTATATCAGAAGATAATCTCTGAGAGGTCTCTGCTCACATCTTGTGTAAAAGTGCACTAGTCTGCCTCCTCTTCTTTGAAATCAAGAGGCTGAAAAGCTCTAGCTAAGAGGAGGAGAGCATGAATCCTAATAACTGGCTGTAAATGCAGAAAATATAACCGTTGAAGTGGCTGGTAATGCAATACCTGAAAATAAAGAATCAGTGATTGAGCATTTCATTAGTTTTTTTTTATGATTGTTTGTTATTCATGATAATGTTGCATAAGCAGTATTTTTTTCATGCATCTGACATGTCACAGAGAAAAATGAAGGACTGTCCTATGATGGAAAACTTGCTGGATGTTGAAATGCACTGACACTCCTTGCAGAAATGTTAAACAAATGTCTCCTTGCAGAAAGCTTAGCCATATCATCAATCTAGCCATGGAAACTCTCAGAATGAGGATAGCAAACGTTTATTATTGGGAATGGGGTGTAGAAAGGTCTGACGAGTCTAAAAACTGTTGTCAAGCATGTCCTAACATTCCAATGCAAATCAGCAGTGCCATTCGACAGCTATAATGCCATCTTTTATAAGATTAGTTTAGTGTCTCTTTTTTTTTTTCTGATTAAAAATGAAATCGATGATTATCAGGCAAGGGCTAAAGCCAGTAAAGCTGCTTGCACATGTATAACTTGTGACAGGCCCATAAAAAATATGTTGACCTTTTGCTTTGCTTTGGTTTCTTTTTGGGCTGTCAGCCTTTAAGTGTTCTTTCTGAAGGCTCTAAAATAAATATGAATTTTTAAATCTCATTCGTTAACTGTTAGAAAAAGAACACACAGACACACACAGACAGATAGATGAGGTTTTCTTGGACTGGAGGCCACACTGTGCAGCTGGGGATGGTTTCGGATCTACGACCTGGAGATCCATAAAATTACAGAGTAACACAGGAGCTTTGAGGATGGATTTGGACTGTACCTAATGTCAACAGTCTGCTACACTGACTCAGGACTATAGTTTGTATTTGATCACTATCACTGCACACTTCAACAACGTTTAACTGTAATAAATGTACATTCGGTGCCACCCAGATGAGGATGGGTTCCGTCTTGAGTCTGGTTCCTCTAAAGGTTTCTCCTATATGCCATCTCAGGGAGTTTTTCCTTGCCTTAGTTGCCACCGATGTGCTCATTATGGACAAACTTACACTTCAAAGAACACTCTTATTCATTCTTTATTTAATGCATTATCTGTGTAAAACTGCTTTGAAACAATGTCCATTGGTAAAGGTGCTATACAGTTGTCTAGAGATTTATATAGTACGTTATTAACAGTGGAAAGCTTGTTACATTTGAAACAATTCTATATGAAGTTCCTGCTCACACAGACCACAGTGGTGTCGGATTGTTATCTGCATGTATGATAATTTATATGCATTTATTGTAATTTATCTTCTGTAACAGTCATTCTCTGATAATAGCACAGGTTGCACATCATCTGACAGGTTTAAATAATTATGAATAACATGGTATTGTTCCTATAGTAACAACTCGGTCTACTCAGTCATGTATACTACACCATGTACGTCCAATAATTATTATATTAATTGAAGAAAAATGAAGATTGGTTGAAGTGACATTTTCTATTAGGACATTTGTCATGAATGTTAATTACTAATTCATATCAAGTTTAGTTATGTGTTTCAAAGGGGAGAAAAGCAGGTGAGGGAACAACTAAAACATAACTGCTATAATGTAAGAGAATAGGAAGTATTCTCAAGGATGTTTCCCGAATTTATTAAATATAAACATTAAAAAAAAAAAAAAGCACTTGTATAATCTGTTAGACTGTAATAGTCTGGGTTTTATATATTCTGCGTTTTTTCAATAGGGGGCAGCACGGGCCTGCTTTCTGTTTGGAGATTACTAGTACACGTTACACCACGAAATCAGCCAGTCATTGAAGGGGGTGTATAAGTAATCTGCTTTGTGGTATTTAAGCAGAAGCAGACCATCTCTTATTGTCAAGCAGTTTCTCCTTTTTTCTTTTTTAAAAGGCGATTCTTCCTTCTTCTGCTTCTGACCTTCTCTGTATTCAGAGTGAAGATTGTTGCTTCAAAAGCAGAATAAAACAATCACTACACCTAAAGCAACAATTCACACAAGTTTATTGTGATTTATGCACACCTTAAAGCCAGTACCTTTACAAATTCATTCCAAACTCCCCCTACAGTTTGTAATAAAATGTTACTGGTTTTATTTTGAGATCTCTGTTGAGCTTGAAACAAAAATGCATTCATTTTAATCACTGTTGTGATTGAGAGAAGCAAATTTCATATAAACATGAGCCCTCCATCCTTATTTTACTCTATATACATACAGATACTGACATTGTAAACATTGATTATAGGTTAATCACAGGCTGGTTAATAGCAAAGCAGAATAGAAATGTAAGAAACATCATTATTGACAGCACTCAATAAAAAGCACATACAGATTTAAGCAATCAAATGGAAAAAAAGAGAATGTCTATCTACATTATATGAACAACATTTTTTGGACACCTGACTTTTTTAGCCATATGTGGATCTTCCCTGTATTGTTACCAGAAAATACACACCTGTGCACAAATTCAGTTCCATAAAGGTATGGTTTACGGAGTAATAGATCTTGGGTGGCCTGTTCTAGAGATCTAAGCTCAACCCTTTTTAAAAAAAAACCTTGATGAAATAAATGCTGTACATTATCACATGTCCTTATGATTGAATGGGCTCCACAACCACACTTCAAAACCTAGTGGAACATATTCCCAGACGTTTATAATAGCAGCAAATAGAGACTAAATAAGAAACGTTTGTCCATTCTTTTTTTTATTTTTTTTATCTAAATCTAATGGATCAATCTGTTTCTTGCGATACCTTTTTAAGGCTGTGATGTAACTAGTGTCATTCAAGTTATTAGTCCTTTATTGGAATTGACTTCTTTACTTGAATTGAGATCTGTACTTTCTGTAAATTTTCAATTAATATATTTTGTTCTAATATATTTTAAATAGATTATATTAACACTAACACTTACATTTTTTACTCTTGAAACACTATTTGCCTTAATGCTAGTGTATCAGAGGGAGCATGTCAAAAAGACACTCTGCCGCCACATCCTATGCAAAAATAAAAAACAGCATGCAGATGTACATTTAAAAGCAATTTGTCTAAGTCTGAACTGTTACCACTATACACTAGTTTGACAAAATAAAACAGAAAACTCTATACAGAACACCATACTCACAGTGATGCATTGAGGTGGAAGCATCATGGTATGGAGCTGCTTCTCTGAAAATGGTCCAGTGCATTTAAACACCATCAAAACAACATAAATGGAGAAATACACCTGAACATACTAGAGAAGAATTTGATCTCATAAACCAAGAAATGGAATAGGAGAAGATGGTCATTTCACAAAGACAAAGATAGTAGTGGATATGTGGGAATGAATACACTCGATGAATTTTAAATAAATAAAACGCAATAACTATTTCTCCTCATTGTATGTCTCACAGGTGACCAGTTAACAGGAAAGCAGTGCCACAGACTGACCGCTGCATCAGAAAACAGTGAAAAAATTAATACATTTCAGCTGTTTATTCTCCCCTGTTTTTATACTCAACATGTTTAGGTGTTACAGCGTCTTGTCTGCTGCTGTGGCTCAGTCTTGAAATGCTGTACTTATTATTTAGTGCTTCTGTCCTCTGGATGGTCCCACCAACCTTTCCCATTTTATTGAACTGCTGTGACACGGTGAAATGGGAGTTAAACTTTAGCTACGCTCATTTCTACAAAGAGCAGCTGTGAGGCTGGAACCCTGATAGAATGATGCTATGAATGAGACATGCTCATGGTCTCTGCATTCAGACCGTGGAAAGAATCAATGACGCATCAATGAGCTGAGTTCAAACTGCTATGGCTTGAAGGGTGAGTATGTGATATTGTGTGCAATATTTAACACGTAATATTTAGGTCATTTAAGATGTTTAGGTTTAGCAATCTAGTAATTAATTAAAACAACATTTGGAGTTTAGATCACTATGTAGTCCTTGCAAACAAACCAAAGGATATGGCTAACAAGAGCCTGCGATGCGATTCATTTTTGATCCCTGTTCTTTAAGCACTCTATTCCAGACTTTAATCCACCTCTAGTTAAGAGTCAACATTTAATTTAGAAGCTCTCAGTACCATTATTACTAATCAGCAGGCTGACGTTGTGTCTGAAATGCCCAATGTTTTGGTTGTTTTTTTTGTTCTTTGTTTCAAAAACTAATTGTTTGGTCTAGTTGATTTATTCATATAGCTGAAGTTTGGAAAAGAAATTCAAAATCTCTAAGCTTCACCTACTACTTTAAAAAAATCCAGTCTTTCTTTTTCCCTGTTGGCAATGACATTTCTACAGCTCATGCCAATACAGCAACCCTAAAATCGACAGACTCATGATCTCATGCATTACCTACTCCTACCAGCTGACTAGAAGTATCAAACAGTATTCATCTTCAGCAATCGAAAAAAACAAAAAACAGTGATGACTAATGCCACCATGTAAAGTGTTTGTGTGGAACCCAGTGTGTGTTGGAAGGATGAATAGAGAAACTGGTGTATGGTTGATATTATTTCTGTTTTATCATTGATCTATTTTGTATTATGTGTATGGTACTGTTGTCTGTCCGTGCTGTCTGTCTGTATTATTTGTCCTCTGCAATGTTTGCACTAGTTTGCACTCGATGCACTTTATGTAGCTTTGTGTTGTGTTTGCAGCTCTATGTTGTTTAGTGTAGCACCAGGGTTCTGGAGGGACGTTGTCTTGTCTTTACTGTGTAACACTGTGTATAGTTGAAATGACAATAAAAGCCTCTTGACTTGATTTTGTTCACTATGGGTTTATTCCCAATAAGACTTTTAAGTGTGCTTCTTAAATGAAAACACTAAATGCAATTAGTCTATGATACTATAGAGCAGGGGTCTCCAATCTTTTCCAGAAAGGGCCGGTGTGGGTGCAGGTTTTTATTTCAACCAATCAATGGTCACACCTGATATTCATTGAAAATGAAGATCATTAGATTTGAACAGGTAGGATTTGGCGTGGACTTGCTTGGTTGGAATGAAAACCTGCACCCACACTGGCCCTTTCTGGGAAAGATTGGAGACCTCTGCTATAGAGTGTCCCAAAAGTTTTCATATGTTTTAACAAAGGGTAACTATTAACAATGCATTCCTCTACTCAATTGTTGTCTTAACTTTGGCCCCCATTTTGGCAACAGTGTTGTGTGTATGTTAAAGTCCATCACAACTTTATCACAGCTGTCTGATCGAGCCATGAGAATGATGATTCAACAAATTCTTCTTTTGTTAAAGGCTATATGAAGAAAATATACAGTATTGAAAATATGAAGTATGAGACTTTCTAAGATATTTTGCTAATTTTCACTATAAATTAAGATTTTTTTAGCATCCATTTCATGGCTTTTTGTGTGCAGGCTCTGCCACCCTCATCGCTTCCTCTGGATGATGGCTTTTACTGCAATAACGAACGAAGCACATGTACAGTAAGCAGACTGGCTAAGCACACGCACATGCACACACAGGTGCATACACAGGTAAAAAAACATCATGCTTTACTGGCTGATAAAACACTCTTTTTTCCTGTCCACAGCCTGTCTGGGAATTATTTTTTGCTTCTGTTGCCTCAAGGTTGCTGGCTGCTGCTAAAGGCACTGTGATGTTTAGGACTTTTCTGGGATCATTCAGTTACAAAAGCATTATAAATACTTTTGTGTTCCCTTTGTCACTTCATTAGACCTGGGTAGGGCAGTGCCATCTTCAGTGATATCTAAAATGTCTACACACCCCTGTTAAAATCACAGCTCTTTGTATTTGCAGCTATGAATTATATTTATTATTTGTAAATTATATATATATATATATATATAATTGTGTTCGGGACTCAGACACAGTCTCAGTGTTGAAAACGTGTTTATTTAGTCAAGTCTTTTAACAGTAGATTTTTCTTAGGTAAAGGCTCAGATCTGGAGGGATAATGGATATAGAGTGTTTGTTGAACTGGGATATTTGTATGCTGTTATTCCCTCACTCTCACACGTTCACTTAGGTTTGTTGATGGTGGTGTGGTGGGTCGTCTCTTATCCCAGAGATCCCTCATGTCTGTGTTACCTTCTGATTCTCCCTTTAAACTATGCTGCTATAGCGAGTTTTGCCGGAGTCCCAACTGCACAGTGACATTAACTTTCATACAACTATAAAGACACATAATAATCCATATCTTTCTCTTCCTGTCACCCCTCTTCCCTCTCTCTCTCTCTCTCTCTCTCTTTCTCTCTCTCTCTCTCTCTCTC
>MU551642.1:2508204-2541225 GCA_024362625.1 Silurus asotus
TTTCTCTCTCCAGTGACCACTGATCCTGCCCCTCTTCCCTCTGCACATCTTCCCACTTCTTCCAGGCCTGCCTCTGGATAGTGTTCTCTTCGTATGGAGGCCACTCTGTGCAGCTTGGGACATTTTTTTTATCAACGCTTAGGGTGGTTCCATTTAGTTCCGGAGTAAGAATGGGAGATTTGAGGATGCATTTGGACTGTAGTTAGTGTCAACAGTCTGCTACACTGACTCAGGACTACAGTTTCTGATCACCATCACTGTACCCCGCAACATCGTATATCTGCAATAAATGGACATTCGGTGCAACCCAGATGAGGATGGGTTTCCTCTTGAGCCTGGTTCCTCTCATGGTTTCTTCCGTATGCCATCTCAAGGAGTTTTTCCTTGCCACAATCGCCACCGGCTCCCTCATCAGAGACAAACCTACACTTATAAAGAGCATATTATTTTTTTATCACCACATTATCTGTGTAAAGCTACTTTGAGGCAATGTTCATTGTTGAAAGCGCTATACAAATAAAAATGAATTGAATTAAATTGAATGCTGCCACTATCATAGTTATTGTGTGATTTGTAAATGTATTTAATTATTTTGTAAATATTTGGTGATTATGTTTTATTTTATTGAACCAATTAAATCAGAATTGTAGAATTAATATACCTTTTGAAATTGGTGCCATTAGACCATGTTCTGCCACATTTGATTTAGTTAAGCTTGGAAATTTTCATTAAAAAAGGATTCCATACATTATATCCAGACATGTGAAGAATATAAAAGAATGTTGTCACATGCAGAAACTACTTAATACTTGTCAGCTATTCCTGCAGCTCCTTTAATGTTTTACTGTAGGTCTCTTTTGGGAGACTCTCTGGCAAGTTCCTTGTCCTTTGATTCCTTACTCTCCATTTTCTCTTTTCATTGACAAAGGCTTTTATGCTGTTCAATGGTACAATGGCAGTGCACTCACAAAATGGAATTATGAAATAGGTGAGGATTGGAAAAAGAGACCACAGCTGAGCACCACCTACTTCTTGGTACTTCCTAAATTCTGAATGGTACAACAAGAAAGCGTTCACCTGAAATGTGCAAAACAAAAAGAAAGGAAAGGTACAGACATTCATTTGTGTTTTATTTGATAGCTTCTCTTTTAGACTGACTTGTATTATCATTTCATTTTACAAAAGTATGAGCTATGTAGTATTGAGCTATGAGTTTTTGTCTGGATTATCCCCTAAATTACATTACCCATCAGCCACTGCATATCCCTTGTCACTGGAGTTAATAAACACTTGTGTATATAAAGTCATTTTTCACGAAACTCTTTGTTTCACATTCGTTTTCCTATGGTAAAAAAAAAATAAAAAAAAATATATATATATATATACATATATACACACACACTCAATCTGTTTCTGTGTCACTTAATTTGTTGATAATAGTCACACACAAAAAAATAATTAAATGCAGTTTAACATTATTAATTGCCAACATTAACAACTGCCCACACAGGCAAACTAATTAAATATGTTTTTCAGCTGGAAAGAATTAAAAATATAATTAAAACTCCAGCAGATCCAAAACTAGTTGGACAAAAGCAAACACCTTTTTCCATCAACCAGTTGGGCATTTTAACCTCATATTTGTACTTAACATGTAGTGGACTAGTGTATGTTCCTATGGTTAACTAAATTAATTCAAAACAGTATATAGGCCAAAATATATATATCATTCAAATTTCTCAGAATAAACCATGTACTCAAATTTACTGCCAAATGACACTGATTCAATATACACGTGTATCTTTCTTATTGTACGTCTTTCTTGATTCAGTGAGTTAGTATTTGTGTTTAACATCTATGCAGAATATCCCAAAGATGCCAAAACATAAAATTCCAGGTATAATTTGTGTGTTCAACTTCAGCATCCGTGACATGCCATTATCTAGAAAAAAGTAAAGTCTTGCTTATCAACCAAACGACAGTTTATACAAGTGGAAAAAATTTCCATTTCATCTGTTGATAAATATAACTAGTAACCTGTAACTTGACTATATTGTGCATAATTCTACTCCACTTAATTAGCAGCAATATCAAATAACGACTACGGCTACATTATTATTTATTTATTTTTATTTTTTTTCAGAAAAGGAACTATCCCAGAAATAGACCACATTCAATTAAATGCAAATGAGCATTTAAAGAGCTGCCTTATGTATGCACACATCAGGATAAAATAATACAATGGGAAATAAACTGCAGTGTGTAGCTCTGAATTTAAAAAAGGTTTAAAAAAGACCAAGAGGTGATTATGTATGCAACAATGTACTGTATCAGAAACGACTTATTGCCTTAATAGACCGTTCTGAGAATTTTTACAAAATTGTAAATAGTATTTCAAATCTATTGAACAGTCAAAAAAATTCACTTCATCTATAAATGCACAAATAATTTAATTATGCATCTGTACGTGACGTTTTATCGGTTTCCCCACACATGTACTTATGGATTTGTAGTAATCACTTGGAAGAAGGTGAGGTTTTCAAAAGACAACACATAGGTTTGCGAACAGCATTTAAAACAATATGAGTACTTAATAATCACTTGCTGCAAAAGCTAAAACACACTCCCACTTTAAATGGACAAATCAAACATCTGTTGTAAAGCGAAATGTTTTTGACAAGCACAGAAAAGCCAGTCATGGGGTCTTATAGCAGTGGCAGATGCTGCTACTTGTTCTGCTTTTCATTTTGTATTTTAATATAATAGGATTTCTGTTTTATTATACACCATCAGACAAAATTACATCCCACAGTGTTTAGATGCAAAGCGTGTAACTAGCTTGCTAACTCTGACTAACATTAGTTTACAAGCTGACATCATATTACCGTCCTGTCAGAAAACTATTTTAGTACTGGCTCAGTGTTAAACAAGCTGTCTATGGGAGCTGTGTTGACTCAGTGAGCTGTGATGCACTCTGCCCTCAATCTTTCCTTTTTCTATGAGATCTCTATCCACGCAATGTGGAAAGAACACCAGCAAAAAGGACACAGCGTCTCGTAAATCTGTTGCTATTACAAGTGCAATTCAGTCCTCAAACCCTTCCAGAGTAATCGAGATTTGGACAGCCCATCTGTGCCTGGCATTGGTCTTAAATGGATCCTTTTCTGATTCATTTATCAAAGCTGTCAAATCTGATCCACCATCACTGCTTTTGAAATATTGTAATAAACTTTGGTTTATTGCTGTCATTCAGCAAGTGTCTGTTTCAGCAGTTTGCTCGAGATTGCTGCTTCTTTAAATGCATTCTTGATCAATAGGTTCACATTACTGCTGATCACACACAATGGTTTATGAAGTTTACACGAAATGGTGCAAAAAACAAAAAACATCCAGTGACACTCATACAGCTGGAAATACCTTGTTAATGAGATAGGTCTGAGGAAAATCCCAAGCCATGTTTTAGTTTATAGGAATTGCTATAACAGAAGAACACCGCATGAGGTTCCACAGGAATCTGAAACCACAGTGGGCAATTTCAGAAAAGTGTTTAACCAATATCAGCAATGCAAGAAAACCTTAGCAAAAATATAATAGTCAGCAAATTCTAATACTTTTTTGGAGCTTCTGCTGAAAAGCTTCACACTTTTATTCTCAAATAAAGGCTTCATTAATTTAAACTCAATGCTCATACCCCAAAATGACTTTATTTGTGGCATTAATGAAATCAAACATATGTGATTCATATTAGGTGTTTAATTTGAAAGGAAACATGGTTTGAAGGATGAGCCGCCTAAGCGCTCACCTAATATGATAATTATATTTAGGCACGTATTAAATTAGCAGTGTGCCCTCTTTTTTTTATCTGATGTCCAATTAGTCTAGTATTGACTGAGTACTGTCACAACTGTCAAACAGTATTAACGTTCCTAAATGATATTGTATTTAGTTTTGAGTTTGTGTAGTTCCATGTTCCTTCTTTGTTAATTTAGCACTTTAGTCCTAGGGAAACATTTTGTGCTGCACTGTACATGAGTGGAATGACAATCAAAACCTACTTGACTTGACTTGTAAATTATTGAAGGTAATAATGAAAATGTCTATCAATTATTGCTCATTATTGCCAATTGTTGTTATACAACACCAACTAGATTAGAAACGAAGGCTGCAAATTCTTGTAAAATGTGCGCACTTTCCTACAAGGTTATTATGTTGCGCTCTTTTTATATAAGCCATTATGGTAAACCACCTAATGAATGTGAAGCATGTCTGCCCACAAGCGACCTGCGAGGAATTAATCATTAAATTACTGTGATTATGTTGGGAATTAAGAGGTCCACTTAATTACACTGCTGAGTTTGACCTTTCAAATGAGTTCTCTCTGTGTTTCTGCACAAGGTTAGTGAAAAACTTATTGCCTTGCAACATCAGCTGGATATTCTACATACTTTTAGAATTGAAGTATTGTATTCCTTACTTCTTGTCCATACCAAAAGTGTTATATATTATATACAGATGGTCCGACTTAGGATTTTTCGATCTTAAGATGACGATAGCGGTACGACAAATTTGTAAAAAATATGAAATATTTCTCGCAACAGGCAGCAATGTACGATACGTTGGACACACACAGCTGGGATAAGGAACGAGCGGTAAAAACACGTGCAATTGATTAGTCTCAGTGATTCATACCACTCCGTTCCGAACCTAACAATCCTATCAGATTGTTCCATTCGGCTCGGCCATCCACTTGCTCACTGCTGGCACAGTTTTCGAGAGACAGTACTATAGAAATATAAATCGGGTATAATTGAAAGTAGTCAATGCGCAGCATGTATAACAGTAAATTTAGTGTCCTCTAAAAATTACTTAACATACAGCGATTAATGTCTAAATAACTGCCAACAAAAGTGATTACACCCTAAGTGAACGTGTCAATATCTTGTGTGAGCACCATTGTTATCCTGCACTGCCTTAATCCTACTGGGCATGGAATTCACCAGAGCTGCACAGGTTGTTGCTGGGATCCTCTTCCTCCTTCATAATGACATCACAGAGCTTCTGTATGTGAGAGATTTGCCGCTTCTCCACGTCTCGCTTAAGAGATTGCTCTATTTCTTTGTCTTTTTTTTTTAAAGACTTGTTTGGCCTACTTTTAATGTTACATAGTTAAGAAGGATGGAAAAGACGCCATGTTGGTTCATTAGGCTTATTGACTCCTTGCACTAGTAGAAAGGGATAGCTCAGTGGGTAAAGTGTTGGTTTACTGATCAGTAGGTCCCCACTAGGTTGTGGGTTCAAACCCTGGTGTTGCCAAGGTAAAGTTTTTATTTTGCTTTTTTTTTCTAATAGTTTGTTTACTTTTTTACATAAACCTGTACATTTTTTTTTTTTAAATAAAAAGACATATTTTAAAGATTGGTTTATTTCTTAGTTTTTTTGAAAGACTTGTTTGGCCTACTTTTAATATGTTACATAGTGTTGAAGGATGGAAAAGAAGCCATGCTGGTTCATTAGGCTTATTGACTCCTTGCCATATTAGAAAGGGATAGCTCAGTGGATAAGGTGTTGGTTTACCGATTAGTAGGTCCCCACAATTTTGTAGGTTCGAATCCCGGGCTTGCCAATGGGAATTTTTGATTTTGTTTTTTTAATCTAAAAGTGTTTTTACTTTGTTACATTAAAATGTAAATCTATTTGTTAATTAAACACACCTGTTTAAAAGATTGCTTTATTTCTTTCTCTTTTTTGAAGACTTGTTTGGCCTACTTTTAATATGTTACATAGTGTTGAAGGATGGAAAAGAAGCCATGTTGGTTCATTAGGCTTATTGACTACTTGCAGTAATAGAAATCAGTAGATCCCCAGAATGTTGTGGGTTTAAGCCCTGGTGTTGCTAAGATAAAGTTTTGATTTTGCTTTTTTTATCTGAAAGTTTTTTACTTTGTTACATTAAACTGTAAATCTATTTTTTGATTAAACAGACATGTTTTAAAGATTGCTTTATTTCTTTGTCTTTTTTGGATAGTGTTGAATAATGGAAAAGATGCCATGTTGGTTGATTAGGCTTATTGACTCCTTGCTGTAGAAGAAAGGGGTAGCTCATTGTTTAAGGTGTTGGTTAATTGATCAGCAGGTCCCCACAATGTTGTGGGTTCAAACCCCAGTGTTGCCAAGGTAAAGTTTTTATTTTTCTATTTAGTTTTTTTTAAAAACACTTTTTTATCCAATAGTTGTTTTACGTGTAAACAGGTCCCCACAAGTTGTGGGTTCAAAGCCCTGTAGTGCCAAGGTGAGGTTTATATTTCCCTTTTTTTATCTAAACATTTTTTACTTTGTTACATTAAACTGTAAGTCTATTTGTTGATTAAACAGGCCTGTTTTAAAGATTGCTTTATTTCTTTGTCTTTTTTGAAATACTTGTTTGGCCTACTTTTAATATGTTGCATAGTGTTGAAGGATGGAAAAGAAGCCATGTTGGTTCATTAGGCTTTTTGACACCTTGTAGTACTGAAAGGTGATAGCTCAGTGGATAAGGTGTTGGTTTCACCCATCAGTAGGTCCCCACTAGGTTGGGGGTTCAATCCCTGGTGTTGCCAAGGTAAAGTTTTTATTTCGCTTTTTTTTTAATAGTTTTTTTACTTTATTACATAAACGTGTAAATCTATTTGTTAATTAAAGAGACCTGTTTTACAGATTGCTCTCTTTCTTTGTCTTTTTTGAAGACTTGTTTGGCCTACTTTTAATATGTTACATAGTGTTGAAGCATGGAAAAGAAGCCATGTTGGTTCATTAGGTTTATTGACTCCTTGCACTAGTATAAATAGATAGCTTAGTGGGTATGTTGTTGGTTTACCGATCAGCAGGTCCCCACAAGTTTGTGGGTTCAAACCCCGGTGTTGCCCAGGTGAGGTTTAAATTTCGCTTTTTTTATCTAAAAGTTTTTTACTTTGTTTCATTAAACTGTAAATCTATTTGTTGATTAAACAGGCCTGTTTAAGGATGCTCTACACTCTAACCCTAGCTCTAACCATAACCCCTTAACCCTAACCCTTTACCTAACCCTAACCCTTTACCTAACCCTAACCCTAACCATACCAACCCTAACCCCTAACCCAAACCCTAAACTTGCCTTGCTGAGGAAGTTGAAGGTGATGGAGTGGCCAAGCATGTCTCCAGGCCTGAACCCTATTGAGCATCTGTGGGGCAAGAGCGAGAGGTGGAGAAGCGGCAAATGTTTTTATATATATATACATGCACACACACATATACACACAACATGATCAGGCATTATATTGTGTCTGTAATCAGAAAATATATGCCTGTATATGCATAGCCTGTGCAGATGTGTATGACCATATAAGTGCCTATTTATTGTTACTGTATTTTAGATGATATGATGCAGTATATCATGTGTGAAAGACAGACGTGTCTATGCCTGATTGGGTTGTATTAGTACATACGTGTCTCTGTTTTTGAAAGGGGAACATGAATCTTAGCAGTGGTTGCATACCAACCATACAGCAGCTGTCAATTGATATTTATATGTAAATTATATTATGGCAGTAGGGGGCATGGTTGGTCGTCAGCTTTGGATGGAGAGGAGGTGGGAAAACCAGCAGGTAACATTCAATGAATCTTACCTGTGACT
Source organism: Silurus asotus (assembly GCA_024362625.1). Lineage (NCBI taxonomy): Eukaryota > Metazoa > Chordata > Actinopteri > Siluriformes > Siluridae > Silurus > Silurus asotus. The sequence goes on from MU551642.1 coordinate 2,515,853, forward strand.
TACAGACAGTTTTTTTAGCTGTGTCATTTTGTGCTTTCAGTTTTGGCTGTAACCAGGGACAGATAACATACGTATATATATATATATATATATAATGGTAATTTTATGAGGTTAATATTGATGCTTCTGCTAATGATGATGTATGTGGGTGGCACAGCTCTGGCTGTGGTGAAGGCAGACGTGTTGACTTGTGTTAATCGGGTTCCTTGCTTTAGTATTGATATAAATTTGCTGCATGAGATGCCTGTCTGTGATGCAGCACTCTGTTATACTTTCTGTATAATATTGATAGTTACTATATGCCCACCCTTGCAATGATATATACTGTATGTATATAAAAAGTTGTATAAATTTTATAATAATGCAAAAAATTAATTTCCACTAGTTTCAAACTATTGGACCACATTTAATAACTTTCTTTTGGCTTCTCCCATTAGGGGTCGTCACAGCGGATCATCCGTAGTCATGATCCACATGTTTGATTTGGCATGTTTTTACACCCGATGCCCTTTCTAACACAACCCTTCCCATTTATCTTGGCTTGGGAACAGCACTAAGAGTGCACCCCTAACGGCTGGGGTCAGTTCCCTGACCGGGAATCAAACCCGTGCTGCAGCGGTGAGAGCGCTGCATCCTAACCACTAGACCACCAGGTAGGTAATTAATTAATTTATTTGTTTTTTTTTAAATATTCCATAAGTTTGCATTTATAATTTCTCCAGTTCTCCAGGGTGCTCTCTAAGTGTTCTGAAATTAAAACTTGGTTGTTCACTGATTCTGACCTGCATGTTAAAGCTTTAGTTGTTTGGCTCATTTGTTAGATAAAAAGGCAGATGTGGCAAAAGCACACACATCCCTCACTTATGTAAAAGTACAGATCCTCATGTTTTTAAAGACTTTGGTAAATGTTTAAGTACTGACTACATTTCTTTTTTTTTAAGTTGAAGTAAAAAAGTTTGGGCTCTGACACATACTTAAGTAAAACATAGCCATTACTACCTTTTTTAGTGTCATGCTGGTAACTGGACCTCACATCATATTAACATAAATTAGGGCTTTCAATCGATTAAAATGTTTAATAGTGATTAATTGAATGATTGTCATGAGTTAACTTGTGATTAATCGCAAATCTAATTACATCTGTTTAAATGTACCTTAAATTAATACTTCAAGTTTTTAATACTCTAATCAACATGGACATGGACAAATATGACAGCTTTATGCAAATGTATGTTTATTATAAGTGAAACCAAACTTAATAGTGGATATATAAATATATTCATGTTCATGTTCTAAAATAATGTAAAATATTGTAAAATAATTATAGTGATAATAATCATTCTTCTTGTTGCCTTCTGACTGCTTATTGTTAGCTTTGTAGGACAGCCTACATCTGTGGTGTGTAAGAGCCAGGAAATGCACCAGTGGCAAGAAATATGTTGATGGGCTGGAAAGTGACGAGAAAAAAAATATTGACATTTCACCTAATAGATTAAAACTAAAGTAAAAAACCTGGTTTGCAAATGTAAGCAGTAGAAAGTACAGATATTCTGTAAAAATGTGTGTCCAAAAAATAAATTGTAAAGTACTAACACCAGAAAAATCTACTTAAGTACAGTAATGAAGTATTTGTGCTTTATTACTTCCCACCTCTGTAAAAAGGTTATTGCCAAAGTAAAGCTCATGGAGGAATATATTCCGCTGCGCGCTGCCTTCTGTGAGTATTCATTTTACATCAAGTGCACACATTTAAATCAAATTCAAGGCTGGGTCCCAAACCACAAAAGTAGTTTACCTAGGTAGTAATGCCATCAAACTTGTAATGGAATTGTATTTAGCACAATAAAATGCTGTTTGAAATGCAGCCTAAGTATTCCCGACTCATAACAGCATAACCGAAGTGTTACTTTACAGTGCACATCAATGTGACTGAGAAAACTCTCTCAGGGAGAGCTTGTCTTTTTCGGTATCATCAGCCCAACTCTCAAATGTACTGCACTGCATGTTTATCACCAATGCTCTGGTGTAACTGCTCATCCTGCTGCATCATAAACAGTGCAGGTTTCTTTGGTTCATTTTAATTACAAAGTTACATTAGGATTTGTGGTCATTCAGTCACAAGAGCGTCAGTGAGGTCAGGCATTGATATCAGGATGAGAAGTTCGTCTCAAAGGTGTTCAGTAGGGTTAAGGTCAGAGCGCTGTGCATTATACTCCAGTTCTTTTAAACAAACCATGGCAAACACATTGAGCTTGCTTTGCACAAAGAGGCATTAGGATGTGGGAATATTATTGGTTGCCTTAAATCTATGAAGGTAAGTTGTATTGCTGCAGATAAGAAAGACATTGTGTAGAATTCTATGCCTCCAACATCTAGGCAACAGTTTGGGGAAGTTCCACATATGGACGTGATGCACAGGGGATCTATAATCTTTGGAAAGACCTAAAGGTTAATGGATAACATGACAAGCATAAGGCCTTTTATCAACCATTATATTAAGATATCTCAGCGGAGTGTGTCTCAGTAAACAAAGTACAAAACTGAAATAAGCAACAGTCTGAATATGTAAGTGAGCTTACAAGCTGTGCTTTTGTTAGCTTTTTTAATGAACATTAAAAACATTAAAATCATTAAAAATAAATTTTATGTGCCATGGGGCACAAAATAAAAATGAAAGCAGAAACATGCAGTCTTACCCCATGTTTACTGTTTTCTCTGAAACGCATGACGCTAAAACTATTGCAATTATGCTTTCGTTTTTCTATTATACATGACACAGTGGGAAGATTGAATTGGTAAGCAACAAGTATATTACACATACTGACACACACACTCTTAATTGTTGTACCCAAACAGACTTTATTATTTTTACAGATTCTTTAGTTTCACCAGTGTGTTTTATACTGTTTATTGAATAAATAGAGATGCAAGGCCACAATTACTGAAGGTACAATAGAAGAAATCTGGTACATTTATTCAACAAGACAGAGCCAGGCTGCTTTTTAGATTGTAAACAGTGTGAGTTACAGGCATTTAGACTGCTATTTTAATAATGTAAATTCAAAACAATTTACTTATCATTTACAGCTTATTCACTGTGAATTAAAACCTGAAAACCTGCACTGACCAGCTAGCACTGGTCTTCACCGAAATATTCAACTTCTCCCTGGAACAGTCTGTTGTCCCCTCATGCTTCAAACAGTCCACCATTGTTCCTGTCCCGAAGAAGGCCCAGCCCACCCTCCTCAACGACTACTGCCCTGTAGCCCTGACCTTAGTAGTGATGAAGTGCTTTGAAAGACTGGTCAGAGACTTCATCACTGCATTACTACTAGACACACTTGATCCACTACAGGTCGTGTTCGGCCAGAACCGCTCTACTGAGGATGAAATTGCTTATCTTCTTCACACAACGGTGAGCCACCTGGACTACAGAAAAGGGAATTTAGCAAAAATGCTGTTTGTGTTAAAACAGTGGTAAACACCAATTTACACCATAATTCCATCCACGCTCACCTCTAAGTTGTAGGTCCTGGGACTCTGCCTGCTGCTGTGTCAATGGATCTCCAACTTTCTGACAGACAGTCCACAAACGCACCTCATCCACTTTCACCCTCAGCACTGGAGCTCCCCAGGGTTGTGTTCTGAGCCCCCTGCTGTACTCACTGTACACACATGAATGTGTGGCCACTTCCAACTCCACCACCATCATCAAGTTTGCTGACGACACTGTTGTGATAGGATCTCCAACAACGATGAGGCGGCCTACCTACAGGAGATTAAAACCTGGAGAGATTATGCCAGAAGAACAACCTTCTCCTGAATGTCATCAAGACTAAGAAGTTGATAGTGGACTTCAGCACAAAGCAGGAGTCATACCAATTGCTAAACATCAACGGAACCCCAGTGGAGAGAGTGGACAGTTTCCGGTACCTAGGTGCTCGCATTACACAGGACCTGTCTTGGTCCTGTCACATCAACACCCTGGTGAAGAAGGCCCGGCAGTGTCTGTACCATCTGAGAGACCTAAGGGACTTTAAACTACTCTTTCAGGTGTTAAGGACCTTTTACACTTGCACCATGTAGCATCATCTCCTGGTTTGGGAACAGTACCATGCAGGACAGGCGAGCCCTCCGGAGGGTGGTGCATTCAGCTGAACGTACCCTCCGAGCTCCCTAACCTGCAGGACATCTACAGCACACGGTGCCGGACCAGGAAGATTGTAAAGGACCTTAGTCATCCCAGCAATGGACTCTTTTCTCTGTTACATTCAGGGACGTGCTTCCGCTTCTTGAAAGCAAACACAGAGAGAATGAGGAAGAGCTTCTTCCCACAGGCCATTCGGAGTTTAAACCAGGAAACACCCAGGATCTAGTACTTGACCACTCAGTACACAACTTATTTTGCTCTGTTATATGACACCTTTACTCTGTACTGTCACTTCAACTCTGAACTTGCACAGCACAGTGTCACCTTATACCACACCATACTGCACATGGACACTTTCAGGACAATCACACTAAATTGCTTTAATTTTTACTGTTAATATCTGCCATATGCATCCATCCCATCGATGTTTAATCCTTATGTTCTATTCCTTTTTTTGGACAGTCATATAAAGCATTTCACTGCATGTTGTACTCTGTATGTATGTGTATGTGACAAATAAATTTGAATCACTTACTAGTGTAGTTAGGGTGATTGTGTTTGCAGGTTTCATTATGTTTTTTAACCTGCAGTGGTACAATAAGATTTCAACACTTAAAATATTCATATTTAATGCGAATGTTTGATGTAATGTATGTTAGACAGGTTAGATGTACTACTACTACTACTACTACTATTACTATTACTACTACTACTGGTAATAATAATAATTATATGTTGGTCCAGTATCTTTGCCAGCCTATCAAACAAAGATGTTTGATTCTTTCCAATATTTCAGTACCTTTTAATAAATTTGTTCCGTTTGAACATTAATATCCATGACATTTATAACTTAAAGCTACTTACTTTGCATATTTCACATATTGATCTACGGTACACTGGCATTTCCTGTGTAACGTTAGAAAGTGTTAATACTATAGATGGCATGAGTGCATAATGGTATGAAGGTTTACTCTGACCAAACAAATATATTAAAGTACAGATGTTTAACTAAAACCTTCCCCTAGCATGGGTAACAGCTTGACACATTTGTTGCATCTTGTCAGTTAGTTTCTTCAAACATTCAGCTAAAACTTGCCAATGGTCTTGCCTTAGGGTTTAGGTGTGGTAACTGGGAAGGCCATTCCATGAGAGATAACACCCCAGCCGTCTGTTTGCTCTCTAAATAAGCTTAGACGTACTGTATACTTCTTGTATGGTGAACTTGGTTCCACTTAGCTACAGTCCAAATAGAATTACATGGTGTTGAAGTATGGAATAGTAGCCATGTTGGTTTAGTATTCCTTTCCCCAAGAATACGTCTCCAACATTGTTTGCTCGATAACAAGCTTCCACCTCCATGTAGGACTGTGGGTGTGTGGTAGTCTGTTTACATCTTCTCTCCTGTTCTTCCTCTTTTATAGGTTCCTCTTTTAGGGCCAAACATGTCCTCAGAACTTTCCCCAATCTTTTTCCAGTCACATTCTTGTGTTTATTGCCTTTTACTTATTTTGCAGCATATAAACAAGCATGTTTCTTAAAAACAATAATAGATTAGGTGTTTTCAAACATTTGACATGCACTGCATATTATTATTTTTTAGATGATTTTTAAACGATGTGAAGTTGCCTGTATTTAATTAATTAAATGACAGAAGAAAAAAAAGAAATTCAGAAATGTTGTAAATGAACATTGTTTTCTTCAGTGGTAAATTTACCATAAGAAGCTGAAGATAACTGTAAGAAGCTAATTATGGTTTGACAGGATCTTTGAACATTGCACATCATGTAACACAGCTGACTATTTGTGGAGTATGCCATTTTAAACCTGCCTGTTCGCATTTAGCCTTCAACATCACAATATTTTTCTTTAGTATACAAGGGAAGTAGTGTGATCAGAAATGGCAATATATGAGCTTTCATCTCTCTATAGTGACTTCTGACCAATACCAATATATTTTAATCTATTGTAATAATATCATACATTTAATATGTTTTTGGTATTTTTATTAATTAATACATTTTTTCTACTCAATGCTTTATACATTTTTGTACCCAAACACCAGCTGGTGCTGTTCTTCCTTACAGCAAAGTGTCTGGCAGCACCTACATTTAAAAAAGCAAATGGTCATGTCAGTTGTCATGTCTCATGCTCATCTGCATGTCCATTCATAGGGCATTGGTAAAATGTCAACAGTACACCTTTTACAGCATGAAAGTGTTACTACACCTTACATTAGACATTATAATGTCTTAATATAGTTTGCATGTCTAACGATAAAATAAATAACAATAAATATTCTTAGTAATTAGTACCAGTAATTAACTAATAGTAATTCATTAATGACAAGTACAATTACTAATAATATTTTGTGTGTTTTATAATAAAAAAAATATATGGACAAAAGTATTGAAACACCTTACTTTTTAAGCCATATGTTTTTCTTCCCCAAACTGTTGCCACGAAGTTCGAGACACACACTTTGAATATGACTTTGAATGCAGTGGAATAAAATTCCCCTTAAATTGATCTAGGAGACCAGAACCTGATTACAATGCCCCTCTACACAAGGCAAGCTCTAAGAAGATAAGGTTTACATGTTTTAGAGTGGAAGATCTTGATTGAACTGTTGCAGAGCTCTTACCTTATCCCTGAACACCTTTGGATGAATTGTAATGCTGACTGCATCCCAGGCCACCTCACCATACATCACAACCCAACCCGGACTAAATGTGGAAGTGTATGTTCACAAGGTTCACTTTAGTCAATATAGTGTTCATAGTTTTCACAAGACTTGGATGGTTATTTTATAAAAAATAATATAATCCCTGAGCTATGCTTGATGGACCCCATATAAATTGCGTTTGTTGATCTTTTCATGGTTGTTTTTCAGTCAGTTATCTCTTAACAGCAGTTAACTCTAGTATTCAGCTTCAAGCTTATCCATTAGCCTTTTGATGATGATCTCTTTCAAACTTTTCACATTACATAACAGTCTAAAGACGACTTTAAAATACAAAGCTTTGTGATACATGTATGTGTTTACCAGTACACTTGTGTATTATAATGATTGTATATATATATATATATATATATATAAAGGGTTATCAATACACAGATTTTACCATCTGGAGAGTGCTAAGGAACAAGCCATTAATTTCTCATGAGAGCCTTCAAGAAGTCTTTGACCCATGATAATATATGGCCATGGTAATGATGGAGAGCCACAAGCTTGTGCAATTTAGAAATGTCTGTAGCATTCACAATCTCTCTCTCTCTCTTTCTCTCTCGCTCTCTCTTACTCACACACACCCACACACACCCACATGCTGCAGAATTTCATGCTTATTAATCTTTTAGTGATGCCTAATGCATCAGTCATTGCTATGTGTAAATCCTAGAAAGTGTGAAAGTGTAGTAAGAGAGTTGTGCCCACCCTTAGCAATTAATGCATAGATTGATGGATTGATGTGGAAGGAATACTTATCTTACACACTGATTTGTTTTAGTTCTGTTGCTGTGCCAGTGTTACCATTTCTATTCCAAGTGTGTAGTCCAGGGGTCTTTAGTCTTATAAGAAAAACTCTGGTGTGGCTGTATATGTTTGTTAACAGCTAAATGAATGGCAAAATTGAAATTTGTTTGGAGAATGAAGCTTGAAGACTCTTGGTGTGCATTGTCAATTAAATGCTTGATGCCCAGTTCATTTCAATTAATCTATCATCTTGCAGGTGATGAACCTATAAGATAGCACCATATTACCTAATTTGGTTGCATGGTGTGGCCTGCCACCAAGCACTCCTATCTGGCTTCAGAGGGTTGAACCTGGTATCTCTAATATGTGAAAATTATGGTCTCCTGACAGATGGCCAGTTTCCTGTAGTCCTGCTTGTCTGGGAGACATCAGCAAGCTCCCTTTCATTACACTGATTCAGTTAAAAATACCAGATATTCCTTGCTTTTCCAGTGACATACCAACATTCTTCTTCATTTTCTTCTTCATCCACTTCAGTATATCCATAATTGGTAGTCAGTGCACATTTTTTCAGCAATAAAAGTCAATATTACAGAAATACACAGACATTTGTATGCACTTATAATGCATATAACAGAAAAGGGAGAAAGCAAAAGTATAAAGAATTTCATATAAACAGACACTTTTGGGTGAATAAATTTACTGTATTTTCCACTGCATGCAGAACACTGATAGTCCACTTCTCCTTACATGGCTGCTCTGAACAATTATGAATAATGTCGATGTAGAGGGCAATGTGAAAGCACTAATTATTGAGTTGAAGAGCAAGCACTCAGCACTAGTTAAACCTAGTTTGAATCAAACAGAACCCAATGTAGAAACCCCTGAGACAATTCAACTAAGCAAGATGCATACAGCAACAGCTTATATATGAGGCACAGTCAAGTAGCATAGATTGTTTTGATCCGTCTTTGTACAACAAGCCTGTTAAACCTCCTGAGAATGTTACTGTGACAGTTGCTCATCTCATTCTTATCATTCAGTTCACATGCTGAATGAGAGCCAAGACTGCAGTATACTTCCTTCCTCAGAGATATCTGAGATGCCAGTTTCATATAATCATTGTGGAGGCCAGTACCACTGTCCTATACATCATTTTAAATGGCACAATAGCATGGCAAAGACAGTAATTGCAGATAATTAGTATCAAGTAATCTTTATGACCAGAGTTTAAATTCAGTGTAAATTACACAACACTCTTTTTGCTTTGTTCAGTGCACACTGACAGTCAAAGTCTTTGCAAAATCGGATTTGGCTTACCAGCTATGTCTTTTGCTATACAGGTTCAAAAAGTTTGAAAAGATCCAACGGTGACAAAGCACATTACAATGCATCAATTCTGTCCCATGAACTGCCAGTCGAATGTTTTTATTAAATTTTATATTATGCTATGGTATCAGCTGAAACACAGAGTGTGGATTCTGATTGCATTATTAATACAATAGTGTTTAGGTCTCAAATGGAAGATGTAATTTCCTTACTTTATTGTCAAAAAGAAAAAACATTGCGATAAAAATTGATAGACAGTTTATGGTTGTATTATAATTACCCACATTCAGTTATTTCAGGCTCAACAATGGTTTTTATGTAAACACATTACTTAATTTGATAAAAACATATGGAAAAACAAAAAAATACATTTCAAGTCAAGTCAAGAAGCTTTTATTGTCATTTCAACCATATATAGCTGATGCGATACATAGTGAAATGAGACAACGTTCCTCCAGAACCCTGATGCTACATAAACAACATAATGCTACATCACACCAAACAGCATAGAGCTACATACAGAACACAGAGCTAAGGGCTAAAGTAAGTGTCCTCACCACATAGTGTGCAACCGAGTGCAAACAGTGCAGACAAAAGACAGTGCAAAGAGACAATACGAGACAGTGTAGGACAAATAAATAAAAACACAAAAGAGCACCACCAGTAAACCTATTGTATAATATGTTATACAGTACAATGTGCAAAAACTGTAAACGAGAGTGTATTTATAATAATAAACACAAAATGACGTGAAAAACAGCAACAGCAGCAATCGAGTAGATGTGCAAAACAGCATGTAAACAGCTATAGTTATAATAAAATGATAATATAAAATGGGTGATGTTGAAGACATGGATGTGTGAATTACAATAAGTATTGAGTGTGTTTTTGAGCTCAGATTTGTAGCTGACACATTGTTGAGTGAGTGTGTGTGAGGTTCAGTTCCAGTTTAGTTCTGTGTATTGAGGAGCCTGATGGCTTGTTGGGAAAAAACTGTTGCACAGTGTGGATGTAAGGCCTGAATGCTTCGTAACCTCTTTCCTGATGGTAGGAGGGTGGAGAGTGTGTGTGAGGGGGTGTGGGGTCATCCACAATGCAACTGGCTTTGCAGATGATGCGTGATAGAGGGGAGAGAGACTCTGATGATCTTCTAGGCCGTCCTCACTATCCTCTGTCCTCCTTCTTTATTTCACAGTGTTTTAATGCTTCTGATAACTGTTACAAAGGTTTTCCACTACTCTAGTTACAATTTGCCATTTGCTTTGCAAGTGAATTTTGCAGTTCCCCCCCAAAAGACTTCACTTGACTTCTTGACTTGACTTGACTTGAAAAGTCCCCCCCACTTTTTCAAGTAAATTATGTTTGGGTACCTTCAGCCTTTTTTTTATTTATAACTGTTTCTGTCACTGAAATCATTGTTTAACAAAATTATATAGATTTTTCCATTCTGCTAATCATACAATTCATTCATTTCATCATGTTTTGTGGATTGATGATATCACTGCCAAAATTTGACAAAGATGCCATAAGGGGTTTAGGGTACAAATGTTTACAATAATGGCCCTTATAATAGAAATATATCACTCTTAAACCCCTTCATCTTTCATTTTAATATGTATAGTAGCGGTCAATAATGGTTATTTCAGGTAAGATTAATGTTTTCTTTTTTTTTTTTAGAATTTTAGCTTTGCAGGCAAAATTATACAAATTCACTTAAACAATAACACTTTTATAAAAACAGGTTAAACAGATAAGTACAACATTTATTTTTTTACACAGCAAAAAATATTTGTTTACTTTCACATAAAGGTCCAATATTATTGCATTCTCTTTTTGATAAGGGATGTTTAAAACCTGTCCTTCATTTTCTTTTCTTTTATTCAGTGTAAAATTCCTCATGATCACAAGACTGAAAGAATACATTATTAAATGTGAGATTTCATCAGTGTTATGGAACAGCAGAGAGCAGCAAAATATAAAGGTTTGTCTAAACATTGGATCTAATTGGTGAATTGTTTTAGAATTTTACAATTTCAACATATATACATATATTTTAAAGTGACCCACAATTCATTAAAACTATTATAAGAAAAGACATTATTTCGAAGGTGCGAATTGACTACTTTTCAGAAATTTTATGAAACTTTGTTGGCACCAGTTTGGGATAATGACCTGTACGAATTTGCCAAATTTGTGCACTGTGGTGTCTGATTAAATCATTATCTAATGCAAAATTAAATAAAAAAATTAATAGGATAAAACATTGTATGTGTATGTAAGGCAAAAATCATACAAAATAAAAGTGAAGAGTCTCGAAAACTCTTCACTATCTATTCAGAATGGATGGCCTTGAACTTTGAAAACATTTACAGGGTAACTATTTTGTAGGACCTAGGAACATAGTGTACTTCCGAATGAATAGCAAGGATTATTTAATTAGTCGGTAACACTCCACCCTACTTTATTTCGTTTATTCATTGTCCTCATTTTACTGAGTCCTCTTTATCATTCTGATGACTATGGTTTATTAAGCCATTATGTCTGTATAAATGCAGTTTATTGTAGTGCTGCTCTTTGTTCTTTCCATGCTGCTGTGTACTGTACATTATTAGGAAACTAATTATTGAAATGCAAGTCAGGTAGATGCAATAATTAGAAAAGATATAATTAAACTTTGTATCTCACTTACGATAACATTGTGTGAAACTTGGACAAGAACCCCCAGTGAACCTTGCTGTTTAGAACAAACCTTCAGACATGGCCACCCCTGACTACGCTATCCAAAAATCCATTGTGTGTATACTAAGTAAACTCATCTGTTCCCAATCACACACCCAAAGACACATAAAAAGTACTTTGTCCAACTTTGCTTATGTTCTAGTTTTCTAAATGTTGCTTTGTAAATAAGATTTACTGATAAAAATCTAAACAAATGACAATTAGCAGGAGAATATGCAAATATTAATATTCACCCCTACTTACAAATGCAGGGGTTTGCAGGTTTTTTTTTTGCATAATCATGCACGTCAAAACGCATATACAAAAGTATTTAATGCATTAATAAATCTTCAGAGATACTGAGAATTGCAAAGATATATTTTTTTTTAGAATGTTTAAAGAGAGAAGGTGGGAGGAAGAGTTTACCCAGGCCCTGTGTTTTGGCCTGAGTTTTACCTTTGCCTTGTCTATGCTGTTCATATTAAGCAGTTTTTTTTAGTTATTTTTTATTACTTTGATCTTGCCCAGTTGTTTCTTGGATTGCCTGCCTTCGAATAATACTATGTTCAACTGCATCTGCATTTGTTTCTGCCCCTCATTACATGGCAAAAAGAAACATCAAGGCCAACTACAGCTCAAACTAATAAGTAAGCCAAGTGAAATAAATTGGTCAAAATGTGGTATGATGCTATTAGTTATGCAACTTGAAGCTACGATTACATTTTTTGCCAGTCTAACAAAGCTCTTTGACTCTAATCAACCCAAGGAGTGTAATTTGTGTATGAATTTAACTAAGCCAGAAAAAAATAACGATCCTCAAAAATCACAAGAAGTAAATTTGTTAATCCATTCTTAGTTGTAAAAGCAAATAAGATGGATAACAGGTTTTGCAGTTTTCACTTTGCATGGCACTTGAACATCCGATAGTCTTAAAACCTGTTGATGTTTTGGCAAATTAGATTGCTGTAATTTGACACATGCCTCCATCATTTGTAACACTTAAGTAATGCCATCTGTTTCTTTCTACGCTCTCCTCTCCAAACATATTTCAACAAATTAGCTATCAGCAGGAGAAGTGTGGCTGAACCAGCCACAGTATGAACCAAGCCATTTTTGTGTAATTAGAGCCCTGTTTCATTGGATCATGTGTCATTTGCTCACAGGGCTGCCTGGAGTCACACTATGTGATTCATACATATCAATTTATCTTAAATATATCTTTACTACATACAAGTCTGCAGTTAATTGCAGTACAAATGATAAAGAGCAGCAGACTGGTGGAAAAAAGAAAAGAGAAAGGGTGGTTAAAAAAAGGGAAAAACACTAAAAGCTCCATTCATTCTGTTCATAGAATACATTTGTGTGCGAGAGACTTGACTGTGTAATGCGTGCATATATTTAACATATTTACACAGGTTAATAATGTAATGACTGCATTTAAATGCACCCATGACAATTATGTAAATGGCCAACTTGTGTACTTTGTCTTCTCTGATAATAATAAATTGCATTGCAGTGCTGGAGCCAGTGCATGTGCAGTGCAAATAGTGTATTTATATAAGGACGTTCAGCTGCTTACAACCTTGAATCAACGTTAAATAATGTGTTGAAACCCTCACTTTACCTTCACTCCTTTACCTTTACTGTGTCATACGCCATGATGGATTTCTTCTATTTGCATTTATAACTACTACAGTATACAATATGCATGTATTGATAGCAAATACATGACACATAATAATTTAAGAATATTCTTTTAAGCAAAGTCTTTGAATAGAGGAAAAAATGTGGTTTTAAACACTGTGATAATATTCTGAGTATTTACTTTTACATGTATAGCATTCAGTAGATGCCCTTATACAGTTGACACACAGAAATGCTTTAAAGTCTGTATCAATCAATGTGTTCCTATATTGGTTCACTAGGTCAGGAAATAAGAATACCACCAGTCTAAAAACTTGTGGAAGGATGTAATATAGTAAGACAACCAACGAGATTTTTTTTAGATTCAAAGTGCTATTTGAAGTACTCAAAGAAAAGGTAGTTCTATGGCCAGCTTTTAAAGATTTGTCTTTTAATATTGACAAAAATCTGGATATCTTGCAGAAGTTTCACCACTTAGGTGCCAAAACAGAGAAGAGTTTTGATATGTGCCTTGCTTGAGAGAGGGTGAGACCACTTAAGCAGTGCTAGAGGATCAAAAGGACTATGATGCACTGCTTCCAGGTACAGTATGTGGGTCCTGGTTAATGTTAGGCTTTGTAAGCAAGCATCAGGGGTTTTAATCTTTAGAACGCCAGTGAAAGGAATGTAGCAATGGGGTGATGTGGGAGAATGTAGGACAGTTCAGAACTAGCCATTCGGCATTAGTTACATGACATGGCTGCTAACAGACAGACTTGCCAAAAGTTGAATTTCAGTCTTGAGATGGCACAGGACCTGAGTGGCCTGTATGGATAAAAATAAATAAATTAACCTGGCTTTCTCACCCCGCACCTTCACAAAATGCATGGATGTGGCTTTGACTCCGCTAAGGCTTCTGGGCATTCGCATTCTAAACTATATCAACGATTGTTGATATTAGCTCGATCAGACCTTCTGGCAGCCCGGCATCCAGATGTCCTTTCAGATGACACACTAGGCAAGGACTGATTAGTGTGGCATGACTGGACACTCGTTCCCAAAGCGTTGTGATGCAGCTTGAGTTCCTAAAAGGGAACTTCTTTAGGTTGACGTTGCATCTTGCCGTTGGCTGGTTTTCAGACGGGATTTAGAGTGTGAGCAATGCGGAAGCGTTCCAGAAGCGTTGTGACACAGCATCTCGTTCCTTCAGGGAACTAAGGTTACATACGTAACCTAGAGACGTTTTGCTTCAATTTCATTGCAGGATGCCATCGATGTTCAGTTCTGAGCAGAAACTTGAGTGCCTGAGAAATGGAAAAAAAGGATGAGTCATAGCAGTGGCATGAAAACCCAAGAACAGAGTGTGAACAAAAGGTAACACAAGTTAAGAGTCTGCGTAGAGCAGATGTAGATCTTCCTAATGTCATTCGACATAGCCAACCTTCCATTGCCATGCTGTGCTATAAAATTCCAAAACCTCTGAGGATGGAGAGAGTCTTGTAAGAGTCTTAAAAGTAGACACATTGGTACTGATAATAGTTTGGCAGATCTAGTAACATCTAGTAACTTCTGATTGATAACCAAAAAGGCAGTCAATGTGGAATGTGTTACTCTGAAGCCAGACAGGATCTTGGAGGTTGTTTATTTATTTATTTATTTATTTATTTATTATTATTATAATTATCATGGAAGCAGAAATAAGTGCACAGGACTGAGAACATGAATAATGTATTATAATCAGTCATATTAATGCAGCAAGTGATAATTAAATTGTCTTGCCCAAAATTATTTACTTTTTATAATTATTATAATTATATAATATACTGCAGCTAGAAGGACTAAACGAAAAAGAACACTTATTTTGTAGAGTAAAAGGTGAATACAATTCACATGGGGTAGATGACAGATATTCGCTTTATTAATTACATTTCTTTTGGTTGACAAATAGACTTTTTTATTGCACCAAACTACTAATCCATCACTCATGTGGTACTTCGAAGCACCTTGGGCAGCACAATGATGCAGCACGTAGCGTTCCCACCTCATTTACTTCTCTGCATTCTCGATTTTTTTATATCATCAAAAAAAAAAGGGGTATAGTAGATAGACTGCTGTATCTTTTTTTCTCATTTCATATAAAATTATATTAAAGGTCTACAAACACAGTTCTGAAGAGCAACTGGCCATATGCCCATAATAAATTAGAAGATATGGGAACAAGCTGGGAAGGTGGTAGCTCAGTGGTTAAGGCGCTGGGTTACTGATCAAACATAAATGCATCGATTAAATCATCTGTAAATGTTAAAGGCTTGTCAGTCATTTCCTTTGTTACTAATAGACACAGCTATGGGTGGGAGGTGGGATTTGTGTTAAAAACAACACTTTTTTCCTGATTAGGGTTCAAGATGCTGAACCAATGTTTAGGGGTTCATTGATTTATTAACTAATATATCTCCACATCTTATACACAAACGTTCCGCATGGTGTCCTGATGATTTATGTAATTTAAAACATCATAATTACTATAAAACATTTACAAGAATATTTTGTGTTCATGCTCTATGTTGAGTTTGGTTTCATTAATAATAAACATACATGCATTTAACATCCATATTTGTCTATGCCCATGTTGATTAGATTATTAAACACTTAAAAAGTATTAATTTAAGGTACGTTTAGAACAAATAATAATGTGCGATTAAGTTGCGATTAATCACAAGTTAACTCATGACAATCATGCGCCTTGTATGTATATATATATTTATTAATACTTGGCTCTAGATGTTTATCTGATTAATTGCTATTTTCCCTTTTTGGTTTTTTGTTTTGTTTTTTTAGCTCTTAGTTTTCTCAAGGCATAAAACAACAGGCTTAAGAAGTATTTTTATTTTTATTTGTCTGAATTAAAAAAAAAAAAAAAAAAAAAAAAAAACTTTCATACCTCTAACTAAATCCAACCAATACACTGAATTGTATTAGTCAATACCCTGAACTTTGTATCATCACTGCACAGTAGTGGAGCAGTAAAACCAACCCTTACTGTGCATAACACACATCTGTTTCATGAGACGATTTGCAGCTTGTATAGCATAGTATAGATTTATTGTCCTCTATAAATAATTCAGTATACAGTCATTATTGTCAAAATACCTGGCAACACCACTGTTATCTTGCACTGCCTTAATCCTCCTGGGCATGGAACCATGCAAATCGAATTGTTTCAATGTGTGGCATATAATCTGAGCACTGACAAGCGGACCTTCCACTTCTGCAACCTCTAAAGCAATGCTGGCAGCACTCATGCGTCTGTTGTTTACAGTAGCTTCTGCATCTGATGCACAGTATGAGGACTCAACTTCTTTTATTAACCATTGCATGGCCTGTTCAGAGTGGAACCCATCTTGGAAAACTGTACTGTAACTCAGTTTCGGGGTGTTACAAATCTTGTTATAGCCGAGGTCATTTTTGTGGCAAGCAACAATTTTAATTCTCAAATCCTCCGAATTTTTTTTGCCATGAGGTGCCATGTTAAACCTCCAGTAGTCAGTGTTGAGAGAATTTTACTTAAAGCAAAACATTTTAACTGCTCTAATATAAGATACACAAATTTGTATGGACCTGTAAAGCAAACGAAACATCTTTGTCTTCTTTTGGCTGCTCCCATCTCCATACCACCCTGACCTCTACATCTGCCTCTTTCAAAACAACTACCTGCCTTTCTTCCCTTCACCACATCCTCTTTTCCCCCTGTCTGGCAGCTCCATCCTCAGCAATCTCCTACCGATATACCCCGTGTCCCTCCTGTGCACATGTCCAAACCTTCTTAATCGCATCTTTCTCACCTTGTCTCCAAAATGTCCTACATGTGCAGTCCCTCTTATAAACTAATTTCTAATCCTGTCCATCATTGTCACTCCCAATGAAAATCTCAGCATCTTCAGCTCTGCCACCTCCAGCTCCACCTCCTGTCTTTTACTCAATACCACTGTCTCTAAACCATACAACATCACAGGTCTCACCGCAGTCCTATAAACTTTCCCTTTCACTCTAGCAGATACCCTTCTATCACAAATTACTCCAGACACTTTTCTTCACCCACTCCACCCTGCCTGCACTCTTTTCTTCACTTCTCTAACACACTCTCCATTACTTTGGCCTGTTGACCCCAGGTACCTAAACTCCGCCACCTTCTCCACATCTTCCACCTGCAACCACACCCCTTCATTGCCCTCCCATCACATTCATACACATGTACTCTGTCTTATTCTGACTGACTTTCATTCCCCTTATCTCCAGCGTGTACCTTCACCTATCCAGGTTCTTCTCAACCTGCTCCCTACTCTCGCCATAAACCACAATATCATCTGCAAATATCATATAGTCTATATAGACTACTGTCTGACCTTATCCGTCAACCTTTCCATCACCACTGCAAACAGAAAAGGGCTCAAAGCCAATCCTTGATGCAGTCCCACCTCCACCTTAAACAAGTCTGTTGTTCGTACTGCACACTTCACTGCTGTCACACTGTCCTCATACATGTCCTGCACCACCCTCACATACTTCTCTGACAGACCTGACTTACTTATACAATACCACAGTTTCTCTCTCCACCCTGTCATACACTTTCTCCAAATTCACTCACGCACATCACATCACAGCACTCAGTTTCAGAGTCAATGTGAGCAAGAGCAATTTTACTCCCACTCAGAATGTCATATTCTTGGGTTTGGAGCTGAAATCAGTTACAATGCGTGTGCGCCTGTCACAAAAGCGCATTCTCTCCATCATGAATTGTTTTTCGCAGTTCAGGGAAGGAGCAAGCGTACAGTATCGCACATGTCTCCGATTACAGGGTTATATGGCTTTGGCTGTCCATGTCTTTTCCAGGCCTTCTGAGAATTAGGGCTTTCATGAAGTGGACTTTATCTCCTCATCTCAGCCCGTTGCCGCTATGTCACAGGGACGCGCACATGCGCACAGATGAGGCACAAATCAACCATTAAGGGGGGATGTGCTCCTCCAAGCTTCATGCTCTAGCTCACAAGCGGTTGGTATGGAGCAGAAGACATTTTTTGTCATTACGGGCGACTCACGTCCTGGGCATTCTAAACAGGGGCACAGACATTTTGTTAAGGGGAAACCCTCGCTACATAGAGTGGCGCCTCCACCCTCAGATAGTGGGGCTGCTATCGAAGAGGGTTGGCCAAGCGGCCGTCGATCTCTTCGCCTTCGTCCTCTGGCTTACAGAACCTCGCTGTGAGTGTATTGGCAACCGGGAAGTTGTCTATATCTCCCATAGGTGGATATCGAATACAAAATAATGAAAGAGAACAATAGGTTACTGTTTGTTACCCCGGTTCTCTGAAACATAGAGTGGAGAGATCCACCAAGTTTGCCCGGCTTGCTGCACGAGAAGCGAATATGCTCACTGAGGTAAGGTAGCGCATGCAGGTGCCTTATGCATTCGGGTAAAGGGCGTTCCCTTAGCTGTTATTGGGCACACGCTCCTGTCTGTCAAACCAGACTTGGTGCAATTGGATACCTCTGCAGAGGTCAGGTACGGATGCCCTTCCCCCAACCTATTGTTTTGCTATAATGTCTCTGACCTGTTTCAATGCTATTTCCATTCCAGCTTTATTTGTTTTTTTGTAAAACCCAGACAATTTTTGACCTCAAACTTGTCTCATGGTTCAAATGTATCTTATAAACATGTGCATGTCTGCACATAAAATGCCTTTTACTGCAATCAAAACAGTCCCCACTTACATTCCATAATGGTGTTAAATAGGGCTGCAACTAATTATTATTTTGATTATTGATTAATTGGACAAATTTTTTTTTGATACAAAAAAAAAAAACTTTTTTGAAGATATAAGCATATAGAAAATCTAATTAATTTAATTTAGTATAATATGTAAATAATATATGCATAAATTAAATATACAAACATTGAAAACAAACATTTGATCGTATAGTAAAGCCGCGAAAATCACGTTTGAAAACAGATAAGTTCACTATTGTAGTAGACAAATGCAAAAAGAGAATGGAATGGACAAACGCAGCACGCGTTAACAGGTTTGATTTAAAAAAAATGGAAAAATATGCATTGGTGTACAAATGCATAAGCATTAACTGAAAATCACAACAGTTACTAAAAATGTAATATTTAACTGATATACATACAGACATATGGAAGCCATATGTATATACACAATGAATGGCTTCCAATTTTGTGAACAAGCAACAAGGCTCATCATAGTTTTTTCAACACCAGCCAGTAAAAAAACAGCAACAGTTTTGGGCTCCACCTTTGACTGCTGGGCAGCAGAAGATGGGACAGGAAATTGTTATCCGAAATGCATTGTTATCTACACCTAAAAACTAGCTTGTCAGCTCTTAACGTGAATTTTCTGCTTTTTAGATATTTTCTTCATGACTCAGCATGAATAAATAAATTTATAATTCAGCTCAGTAGCTTAGTGGTTCCAGCATACTTGACTCAATCCTGATCTCTGGTTATGTCGTGCTCTTTCTGTGTCTATGTGGATTCCTCTAGGCTCACCATTTTTCCTCCCAAATGTACTAGTAGGTGGATTTGCTTTGCAAAATTGTCCCTAGGTCCAAATTAATGTGTCTGTGTATCAAAGATGGCAAATGTACACACATTTTTCATTCAAGTAAAGGTACAGATACTCGTTTTAAAAGTTACTTTAAAAGTTGAAGTAAAGAAGTACAGTATGTGCTTTGAAAAGAAGCCTTTAAGTGTTTAAGTGTCATGCTGGTAAATGGACCTTACACCATATTAATATATTGAGACAATAGAATTTCAAATTTTGTTACCTAATGAATGTATCTGGTTTAGGGTTAAGGTTAGGTTTACCATATAGAACACAAGCAGAGCATTGATGATAGTCAGGTGATCAGGAATGCCTATATTCTCAGTCATGTTTACATCACTGACTCCCTCTGTCTCATCCATGTTAGCCCTATACCTCTTGTTGCCCTCTGACTGCTCATTGTTAGCTTCATAAACTAGCCTATGTCTGTGATGTGTAAGAGTCAGAAAAAATATACACAAGTGGTAGAGAAATAGGTTGATGGCTGAAAACGGTGCACAATGAGAAGAAAAAATATTGATCATGTCACCAAACAGATTAAAACTGAAGTAACAAGGCTGGTTAAAAATGTAAAGTAAAAAATACAGATATGTGTGTACAAAATGTAATGAGTATAAGTAAAAAATTGTCAGAAAACTAAATAGTGCAGTAAAGTACTGATACCAGACAAATCTACTTAAGGACAGTAATTCATTATTTGTACTTCATTACTTCCCACCTCTGCTGAGTATGGTTCATTTTAACGGGTTTACACATATATTACCAGCCGAAATTTCCCGAGTGAATTGTGGAACTATGGGACTATGGAATAGTCAACTGTGAAGGGCACATGTATAAATGAAAATTGGAATGGTGTGATGGGTGACATTTCCTTTCCCCATGAGCCAGTTATTCAGGACCTATATTGGCTTCAGAGTCTTAATCTGGAGGTTAACCATGATTTGTTCTAAGAAGTTCCTGGCTCCACTGGTGGTGTAGAGTGCTGAAATTAAATTAGTTTTTTTTTTTTTTTTTACGATCATCACAGTATGGATTTTTCACCACATATTGTCCGCCTAGTTTCTTCATACTGGGTAATGCGGTGACTTGCTTTTCCATTGTAGAAGCACAGCTCTTTGACTGAACACTTTTTAGGTACTAAATCAAGCAATTACACTGCCTGAACTGCTGTTTTAAATTTTAATGAATAATTGGCAGGGGTGAAGGACACCCAGGGAAATAAAGAGATTAATTTGAATCTGCTATGAAAAGAATGTCCCATTTCTGCAGAGTTTAGTAATGAAACCAAAAGAGATGTGACCAGAGGCTTAGGGGATGGGCAGAGGTACTGTATGAGGAGACCTGTGGATAAAACAGTAAAGGGCTTTAAACTTGTGAAATTACCTTCCTTTCTTGAGATGGTGGGTTTATGCCAAAAGACTTCCCATCAGACTGCACTAAGTCACATGTTTTTGCACCTAAATTACTTCGTCTGCTAATGACCACTTCAATGTCTATATTTTACTTTATTAAACATCTTTTTTTACTCGACACCTGACACCAAACTGAGGTGTTCTGGAATACAGAACTCATAGAGTTTCTAAGACAAAAGTTATGGACAATGTATGACTTATTAGCAATAACCGTTTTCAGGTTACTATACACCGTGTAATGGCTATGGTGTATTTCTCAAACAAGAGATCCAGCTGTAGAAGCAACCAACCTGTCTAAAGCTGCTCCTGTGGGCTGAATATGCCCAAAATTTACTGACCAACTCATCCAAAGCTTCTCCAGTGTGTCCCTAGCCTCCAATGTGCCTTTCAGTCAACCTTTTTTTTTTAACCCAGTAATGACTTTCTGACTGCCCCATAAACTCTAGCTTGAATGTCTGGAAAAAAAAGTTTTTTTTTACAAGTGAACTATAGTTCACCTGTAAAAACAACTTTTACTTTTATTTATTTGATAGTTCTTTGCCAGTGCACTTTTTACCTGGCTAACATTTGGTTGATTTAGTCATATTTGTCTTATGAAAAAACTTGTTTCCAAAGTGTTTGGAGTTAATTGGGGGCAAATAAACACATGGCCCAATCACAAAATACTTAAGTAAATTTTCTGTTTGTGTGTGTGTGTGTGTGTGTGTGTGTGTGTGTGTGTGTGTGTGTGTGTGTGTGTTGGGAAAGGCCCAGAAAATAAAGATTTCATTGTTTTTGCCATCTTAATGCTATGGCTAGTCGGTGCATACAAGTCAAGTCAAGTCAAGTCAAGTCAAGTCAAGTCAAGTCAAGTCAAGTCAAGAGGCTTTTATTGTCATTTCTACTATACACAGTGGTACACAGTACACAGTAAAAACGAGACAACGTTCCTCCGGAACCCTGGTGCTACATTAAACAACAACATAGAGCTACGACACAACACAAGCTACATAAAGTGCATTGAGTACAACCGAGTGCAAACAATGCAGACGAAAAACAGTACAGACAGACAACACAAAACAAGACACAAAAACTGAGATAGCGCCGACTAGTAAACCTACAGTATACTCTGAATATACAGTACTTTGCAAGGAGAACTGTAAAAACTATACCCGGGAGTGAATATAAACAGACACAGTGTAGTGCAAAAAAACAGCAGCAGCCAAGAGGTGCAAAAGACAGCATGTAAACAGTATAGTATAACAACAGTATAGTATAATAAGAAACAGACAGAGGTGCACAAAATTATATTATACAATATATTATAATTGGTCATAGTCTCTAAACAAAGTACATTGTTTGGATGTTTCATAGCTTTAATGGTTGCATTTGCATTCTTGGCTCTCACTTTTTGCTTCAACTCCACCAAAACTTATAGCAGCACATAAAGGTTTGTGCTGCAAAATAAATCCAAGCCCAATTTTGTGCCATCTGAAAGACACCATTGATTTTCTTTTTCAGAAAGACTCGCAAGTGTTTATCAGCACTGCTATTGCTGTAGTGGCACAATTACAGAAATATCGCATTTGAAAAATAATTTATTTAGAATAATTATGTAATAATTTCATGCAAAAAAGTGTCTACTAATATTTTCATGCAGTTAGTATTTGCTGGCCATGTTTAGAGGTCAATATATCTGCACTGTTATTCACTATTTGCATCATTCTGCATGGCTGTGCATGGATGTAAAATTCAACACTTAAATTGAAACTGTTACTACTGTAAAGTTAGTGACATCATCAGTCGATATGTTACATAGATATACACCTATCATTAAAATGAATTTAAAACCACCAAAAAGTAACGTAAATAGCACTGGTTATCTCGTAATAGCATCTGATGATTGACGAAAGACATGCGAAAAGAAAGATGGTAAGCCAGTTTGATTGGATGCATCAGTTGTTAACCAGTAAATGGGTCCTGAGAGTGTGGCTTGTTGGCGATCTATTTCAGGTGGCAAAAGTTCACACATCCTTCACTTAAGTGGAAGTACAGATGCTAATTTTTTAAAAATACTCTGGTAAAAGTTGAAGTACTGACTTTACTTTTTTAAGTTAAAGTTAAGAAGTTTGGACTTTGACATGTTTGGGCTCTGACATAGCTAAAAAGTAGCTATTACAACTACCTGTTTTATTGTCATGCTGGTAACTGGAAATCACATCATATTATTATAGCACTCTCAATCAATTAAATATTTATTCATCAATTAATCGCATGATTGTCATGAGTTAAAACATGATCGCAACTGAAGCGCATATTTTTATCCGTTCTAAATGTACCTTACATTAATACTTTCTAATTTTTTTAAAACTCTAATCAATATGGGCATGGACAAAGCAAATGTATGTTTATTATTCGTGAAACCAAACTCAACATTGAACATAAAGACAATATATTTTTTTTAATGTGAAACGAATGACATAATCAAAGAACATTTGTATTTGATGTAAATTGTTTTATTTATGTGTCTGTGAAGAGAGATGAGAGATATCAGATAGCACCCCCTGTCCGATTTTTTTTTTCTCCAAAAGCACAGCATTTGGTTGTTACTATGACTGTGTACAAAATAAAGTAGACCCTTTACAGATTTAATTGATGTATAAATCTATATGATCAAAAACGACAGAGTAATTTAAGTCTGTTTCGGCCTTCAAAAGGAAAATATAATACAAAAAACGCGCCGGCATGTTTGTCAACCGCGGAGGATAAATTGTCGGATGTGTGTATCATGGCGGATTTTGGTGCTTATTCGAGATTTGGCGCATCATTAAAACAAATGTTTAGTGATTCAAAATATTTTTGAGTGTGGAGTTTATTTATTTCATATATCTGAGTAAAGAAAGGACATCGTGAATAAATGTATTCTGCACTGAAGTTTTTAATTTTGCCTCTTTAATTAATTAATTTATTAATATTTTTAACAAAAATAGTCAAACAGAAATGCGCGCTGCATTAATCGCGCATTAATAAAACCAGTGCCGTTTAAATGAATTTGCATTTTGACAGCCTTAATTATTATATTAATACAAAACTAATTAAAAAAAATTGTTACCTAATGAATGTAACTAAATGAACAACCATTTTATAGAACAGAGGAAGATGATGATAATCAGGTGATCAGGAATGTCTTTTCTCTCAGTCATATTTACATCGCTGACACACTCTGTCTCATCCACTTTAACCCCAGACCTCTTCATTGCCTTTTGCTGTGCTTGTTGTTAGTTTCATAAACTAGCTTACATCTGTGGTGTCTAAGAGCCAGGAAATTATACACTAGTGGATTGAAAAAGCTTTACACAGTTTAGTCAGTGGCTATATACAGTGAGGAAAATAAGTATTTGAACACCCTGCCATTTTGCTAGTTCTCCCACTAAGAAATCATGGAGGGGTCTGAAATTGTCATCGTAGGTGCATATCCACTGTGAGAGACATAATCTAAAAAAAAAAAATCCAGAAATCACAATGTATGATTTTTTAACTATTTATTTGTATGATACAGCTGCAAATAAGTATTTGAACACCTGAGAAAGTCAATGTTAATATGTGGTACAGTAGCCTTTGTTTGCAATTACAGAGGTCAAACATTTCCTGTAGATTTTCACCAGGTTTGCACACACTGCAGGAGGGATTTTGGCCCACTCCTCCACACAGATCTTCTCTAGATCAGTCAGGTTTCTGGCCTGTCGCTTAGAAACACAGAGTTTGAGCTCCCTTCAAAGATTCTCTATTGGGTTTAGGTCTGGAGACTGGCTAGGCAACGCCAAAACCTTGATATGCTTCTTACAGAGCCACTCCTTGGTTATCCTGGCTGTGTGCTTCGGGTCATTGTCATGTTGGAAGACCCAGCCTCGACCCATCTTCAATGCTCTAATTGAGGGAAGGAGGTTGTTCCCCAAAATCTCGCAATACATGGCCCCGGTCATCCTCTCCTTAATACAGTGCAGTTGCCCTGTCCCACCCCCAAAGCATGATGCTACCACCCCCATGCTTCACAGTAGGGATAGTGTTCT
>MU551642.1:2546395-2557951 GCA_024362625.1 Silurus asotus
TATATATATATATATATATATGTATATATATAGGCAAAAATACACTGAATTATATCATTTCTGCAATAATAAAATGTAATAATAACACACATATAAAACGTATACTATTAAATAGTGGCTTACAACTTAGGTAGCAAAGCTCTAATTACTGTCTGTGTGAAGTTTGCATAAGCACCGTGTCCATGTAGATGTTTTCAATGTAATATGGTTTCCTTCTACCGTCAAAAACATCAGGATGTGTGTCATACATATGTGTACACCTGAAAACCTGCAGATACATCTGAACTGCATCATTTAATGTTTAACTAATGTGGCAAAATGTTCTTCTTATCTTCAACCGTCTTGTTTTTGGCTGCCAGGAGTAGAACATGATATGGTCTTCTCCTGTTGTTGCCCATTTGCCCCGATCTTTGATGTGCTGTCTAAACATTCTGAGATTCTTTTCTAATTAGCACAGTTGAAAATAGAGGATGTTTGAATTACAGTAGCTTTACTGCTATTTTGAATCAATCCATTCTCCTTTGGCTTTTCTCTTTTGATAGTTTTAGAGGGAGCTCATTTGATGTTCTTCGTTTTTAACACCAGTCTATATATAGAAAAAATAGAAAAATTCCAGCAGGTCTGCTGAATTACCCAAACTAGCCTGTCTTGCAATTGAACCATTATTACCTCTTGACTTAATTAATTGCCATTAATTATTCCCTACACACACTGGTTATTCTGAGACCACAGTGTCTGCCATGAACAGCTTGATTACAAAATGCCCATACATAGCCCTTCATTTACACCCCAGCTATCACTAAATAGAGAATACATCAGCATCAGTACAAGCTCTGCATCTCCAAATTCCTGATGAGTTATGCTTAAACTGAGATTATTATTTCAAAAATATCTGAACGGGGATAATGCACATTTTGGCTGACTTTTTGCTTGACCAGTTTGAGTTTTGCCCACTTGGCAACTAGGCATTCTGAACAAACTACAATGAATATAATGTAGAGCTGCAATTAAGAAGCGCTAATGCCTTCTCATTTGTCTTAGTCTGAAAATGGAATCTGTTCAAGCAATCTGTACATACGCTAGGGAAATATAAGCCATTTTGCTGGCCTGGTTCTTATTTATTTTGTGTGTGTGTGTCTGTGCGTGTGCATGCGTGTGTGTTGGTTTGTGAGTGACTGCCTATCCGCATATGGATAGATTCTGTTTATGACACCTTTGGGAAACAGGATTAATAAGTGGTTGCGTAAACACAAAATCAGTGCCTTTCAAAATCCAACTTGCACAAAATTTTTATCCCTTTTGAAATTCTGTAGCATGAATTGGAGACTATCTTATGCCATGTGTAGAAGCTCCCACTATATACCATACACTATGCCAACTCCAAAATCACAATTAACATTTGTTTTATACATCATATGTTAATATTTCTCCTGTTTCATCAAAGGTGTTGATTACATACTCATAGCAAATAAGCTTATGGCCCAACCAGTGTCTGAACAGGGGTACATGGCTGCTGCTGCAGTTCAGCTACTTCAGCTTCCCTGTCTTTCTCGTTTCCTTACTCAATTTTTTATCTGCCACTTGACTTCTTCTCAAGCTCTTTTTCTCGCTATCTGTCACACTCCAGATTTCTCTTTCTCTAGCAGCTCTTTCATTTACTCTGTCAATCATTCCCACTGCACCAACTCCCTCCCTCCCTCAGGTGGCAGAAGCACATCATTCAGCAAGAGGAGGCAACGAAGGCCAGACCACTCCATGTCATTCCCTTGTCTCACTCTCTAAAGGCACATCACTTCCAGCAGACCTACTGTATCTGTTCCCATTTACACTATACATTTATTTATATTTACAGTGGTGCTGAGAGAACCCACTTGAATAACTATATAATTATATAGCGACCATTTTATCATATGTTCTTAAGGGAAAATGCTTTAGAAATTAAACTTATATATATTTTTAGAGTAGTCAATGTGCAGTTTGTATAGCAGTACAGATTTACTGTCCTCTAAAAATAACTTAACATACAGCCATTATTGTCAATATAGCTGGCAACCCAAGTGAGTACACTCTAAGTGATAACAGCTGTATGTCGTGTAACCATGCAAAGCCAGATGTCTTATTTATCATGTTCATGTTTTTGTCTGTTTTACAGAATTATACAAATTTGTGTTTCTTGTATTAGAGCAGAGAAAATTTGGTGAGTACAATTGTACTGACCACTAGATGTTCAACATGGCACCTCATGGCAAAGAGCCCTCTGAGGATTTAAAAATTAGAATTGTTGCTCTCCACAAAGATGGCCTAAGCTATAAGAAGATCAGCAACACCCTGAAACTGTTACAGTATAGTGGTCAGCGTCAATAAAAAAGGTTTTCCAAGACGGGTTCCACTTGGAACAGGCCTCGCAAGGGTCCATCAAAGAATTTGAGTCCTCGTGCTGTGTGTCAGGTGCAGAAGTTGTTTCAAAAAAACAGATGCATGAGGGCTGCCAGCATTGCTTTAGATGTTGCAGAAGCGGAAGGTCTGCTTGTCAGTGCTCGGACCATATGCCGCACTATGCAACAAGTCAGTTTGAATGGCCGTCATCCCAGAAGAAAGCCTCTTCTGATGCTGACAAAGAGTTTGCTGAAGACAACCTGTCTAAGAGCAAGAATCACTGGAACAATGTTCTGTGGTCTGATAAGATTAAGATCAACTTGTTTGACTCAGATGGTGTCCAGCATGTGTGGCAATGCCATTGTGAGGAGTACAAAGAAA
Source organism: Silurus asotus (assembly GCA_024362625.1). Classification (NCBI taxonomy): domain Eukaryota; kingdom Metazoa; phylum Chordata; class Actinopteri; order Siluriformes; family Siluridae; genus Silurus; species Silurus asotus. The sequence continues at coordinate 2,549,153 of MU551642.1, forward strand.
ATTGTGTCTTGCCAACAGTCAAGCATGGTGTTGGTAGCATCATGGTGTGGGGATGCATGAGTGCTGCTGGTACTGGGGAGCTGTGGTTTAATGAGGGAAACATGGATTCCAACATGTATTGTGACATTCTTAAACAAAACATCTTGCCCTCCCTTTAGAAACTGAGCCGAACGGCAGTTTTCCAACATAATAACAACCCCAAACACCCCACTAAGACGACAACGGCCTTGCTGAGGGAGGTAAAAGTCATCGAGTGGCCAAATATGATTCCAGCCCTGAACCCTATTGAGCACCTGTCATCATCTATTGTGCATCCTCAAGCAGAAGGTGGAGAAGCGCCATGTGTTTAACAATCAGTCCAGTTTGGTCCTAACATCTCTATGATGTCATTATGGAGGAGTGGAAGAGGATCCCATCAACAATCTGTGCAGCTCTGGTAAATTCCATGTCCAGGAGGATTAGGACAGTGCTGAATAACAGTGGTGCTCACACAAAATAATGACACGTTGGACACAGTTTTGACATGATTACTTTGGATGTACTCACTTTTGTTGCCAGCTATTTTGACAGTAATTGGCTGTATGTTGAGTTATTTCTAGAGGACAATAAATCTATACTGCTATACAAGCTTCACACTGAGTACTCTTAAATATATCAAAATTCCATTCCTATTGTCAATACTATAGGAATTGAATTTGGATATATTTTAGATTATCTATCTATCTATCTATCTATCTATCTATCTATCTATCTATCTATCTATCTATCTATCTATCTATCTGTCTATATGTCTGTATGTCTGTCTGTATTTCTGTCTATATATAGGGAGAGAGAGAGAGAGAGAGAGAGGGAGAGAGAGAGAAAGCTGAATAGGATCTGTGAATTACCACTGGAGCAATTATAGAATCATCCCTGGAAGTGTGCCTTTAGTCATCTATAGGGTGAATGTGCAAGCCAGGATTGCATTAACTTTCGCATGTTATTTAAAATTGTATTGCGTTAGTAAGGGCAGCTTAGCAGGTCAACATCTAACCCATTCATTGCTTTCCATTCAGCTTATCTCATGATTGGCTGTGAAAACACCTCACAGGCTAATGGCCTATTTCTATCCGTGCATTTACGCTGATGTACGTTATTGCTGTAAGTAATTTTTTTTAGATGTTAGATTGTAAATCCCCAGGAGACCACAAATTTGGCTTCACACTCAATCCCACTGACATAGACCTTGCCAGGGCATTGGCATTGACTGATCAGCACCAGAATACTGCTTTTTTTAATCCTGGTATATTCTACCATATGATATTTTGAGACTCTGATTCTGCAAAAAAATCTGCATAGCTTGCATTCACACTTTGTACATCCTGGTTTTAAGGGATTTGCCTAATTTCCCAAGGGCTCTAGCTGAACATTTCGTTGGAGGTCATTTCGTTTCTCAGGCCCTTAGTCTGTGTTTCCAAGTTGCAAGCTAAAGCTTTTGGCTATGTTTGTTCCCCTGCCTGGGTGCCATGGCATTATAGAGCATTAAGACCCCCCTTTAAGGTGTCTTTGCACACAAAAGAAAAGTGGTTAGGGGAAAAATGTGACAAAATTATGCAAATGAAGCTATAATTTTTGATGGCTGAATGATTTTAAAATCTGAGGCCTATATCTTTTGTGACAGGCTACTTGAAAGCCCAGGCACAGCTTGCTTTTATCCAGCAGATGCTATTGGCAGATCATTTACCTGAAAAAGTCCTTGGCAAGATGTATAACCTTGTTGGTTTACCATGATTTGTCACACTTCTGTTTTTACACTCCAGCCTTAACATTTGTGGTTTTATCAGAATAACTATGCAACAACAAGGAATTAAAAAGCATAATGATGGAATGCCTAATGGTCATGTGTGTATTACAATGATAAATTAATAAATTCACATTGCCTCGTAAGTAAAATAATTTATCCTTATATTTATGATCATTCCTCAGCACCTGATCGAGAATTTGAACCTTCTGGGCCTGAACACCTCCCTCTGTAACTGGATCCTGGACTTCCTGACTGGGAGACCTCAGTCAGTCAGGATCGGGAACAGCATCTCCAGCACCAACATACTGAGCACTGGGGCCCCCCAGGGCTGTGTGCTAAGCCCACTGCTGTTCACCTTGCTGAATCACGACTGTGTAGCAATGCACAGCTTGAACCACATCATCATGTTCGCTGATGACACAACCGTGGTGGGTCTAATCAGCAAGAACGACGAGTCAGCATACAGAGAGGAGGTGCAACGGTTAACTGCCTGGTGTGGAGCAAACAACCTGTCTCTGAAAGTGGACAAAATGAAAGAGATGGTTGTGGACTTCAGGAGAGCACAGAGCGACCAATCTCCACTGATTATTGATGGATCTTCAGTGAGGATCATCAAGAGCACCAAATTCCTTGGTGTTCATCTGTCAGACAACCTCACCTGGTCACTCAACACAAGCTCAATCACCAAGAAAGCCCAGCAGCGTCTCTACTTTCTGAGAAGGCTGAGGAAAACCCACCTCCCTCCACCCATCCTGTCCATGTTCTACAGAGGGACCATTAAAAGCATCCTGAGCAGCTGCATCACTACCTGGTTTGGGAACTGCACCGTCTCGGACCGCAAGTCCCTACAGAGGATAGTGAGGACAGCTGAGAAGATCATCGGAGTCTCTCTTCCCTCTATCTTGGACATTTACACTACACGCTGCATCCACAAAGCACACAGCATTGTGGACGATCACACACACCCCTCACACACACTTTTTACACTCCTACCATCAGGAGAACGGTTCCGAAGCATTCGGGCCGCCACAACAAGACTATGCAACAGTTTCTTTCCACAAGCCATCGGGCTACTTAACACACAGAAATGAAACAGAACACACACACACACACACACACACACACACACACACACACACGCACTCAAATGTGTGTAAGGAACTGTAAAATCCTTCCTGGACTTAACACTTAACACACACTCATCACTCATCTCAATCCATTCCACCACCATTCATTTATTTATTATTTATTATTCTTACCTGTACCACACTCTTAACTGCTGTTTTTTGCACATTTATCATTTATTACTGTATTATGCTGTTTACATGCTGTTTTTTGCACCTTCGACTGCTGCTGTATTTTTGCACTACATTGTTCTGTTTATACTCACTTCTGGGATATAGTTTTTAGTTTGTATAGTTTTTACAGTCTTCTCGTACAGTACTGTATAATCAAGTATACATTAGGTTTACTGGTCGGCGCTATATTGGGTTTTGTGTCTTGTCTTGTGTCGTCTGTCTGCACTGTCTGTCTGTACTGTCTGTCTGCACTGTCTGTCTGTACTGTTTGCACTAGGTTGCACTCAATGCACTTTATGTAACTTGTGTTGTAGCTCTATGTTTTTTTGTTTGTTGTTGTTTAGTGTAGCACCAGGGTTCTGCAGAAACGTTGTCTCGTTTTTTACTGTGTACTGTGTACCACTGTGTATAGTAGAAATGACAATAAAAGCCTCTTGACTTGACTTGACTTGCCTTGGTTTATCATTCATCATGTCATTGCAATTTTTTCCTGAATATGTATTAAATTATTCCCAAAAGTCTATTCTTTTAATTTCATAACTTTTCTCTCAGGTGAAACAGCAACATGTGAATGTTTAAGTGAGAGTTTCTATCCAATCAAATTTTAGCATTTACATCATGTGTTGCCGGTGTCAATGGTATCTGTCTGCCTTGACCCATCACTGTGAACATGGCTTCAACCAATCAGATTGCTTACTTTGAGGCCCTCTAGAAGGCATTTTCACAATCTTTAATTGGATGGTCAGAGAGGGCACTAGCCAGAGCTCACAAAAAGCATCAGTAGCAAACTGCACAAGTTCAAATATATTTGTGTGGATTTGATAGCTGTTTTTTTTTTTTTTTTATTCCACAATGATTGACAGGGAAAAATAAACTGATTTGGTCACATATTTCAAGACCATTTACATGATGGACCTATCAAGAAAAGAAAGACAAGAAAACAGTGTAAAACAGTTGTTAAGCTTTTACATGAACCATTTATACTTACAGGTTTTCTTTCCTGTAGAATTTGCACAATACATACAATTTGCAAATTTACAAACATTTTAAATCCCCAGGAAAAAAAAAAAAGAAAAAAAAAAGAAAAAAAAAATGCATGGAAAACCTGGGGTCATTCTATATCATTCGGCGATGTATGGGGCAATACAGATGTGGCTATAGTGAAAGAAGAATTGTTGAAATGTGATCATTGGGTTTCTTACTTATACTGCATTTCTGTATAATATTGATGATTTTTATACCAATGGCATCATAATGACTGTATTAAGAGGTGGAATGATTTTGATAGGACACCACAGAAGGCCTAGGAATAAAATGCACGGCCCACCACTGGTTGAAGCATACCACATCTCCCCCCTTTTAATGTCTTTGTGTCTGTCTTTTAATGTCTTTGTATCAAGTCCCTGTCTACTAGAGCTTTTGACTCTGCTAATCATTGTATTCTCATAGGACTTTAACAACAAAAAAAAAAAAGTCTTTCGGTCCATTATTACAATGTCTCTCAAGGATCTCTCTCTCCTATTCTCATTATACAGCATATCCTCCCATTGGATAATATAATTCAGAAGTCACATATCTCTGTCTAAAGCATGAGCAGCAATAGAAGGAGGATTATTTCTGATTCAGCACCTCTAAGTAGTGCCATAGTTTGCCCAGTAAATCCTGTCCCAATAATCATGTAATTATGTGTTCTGTCATTGAAATACACTTCTATGATTTTGTTCACTCCCACCTAAGCTTCTTTAGCCTGTAAGTAAAGAAGATAAGAAAGAAAAGTAGATCATTTTGTTCTTAAAGAAGTATTTGTCTTTGAAATCATGATAGAAAGAATAATAATTTATTACCAGTGGTGGACGGTAGCGAAGTAAATATAATTCATCACTGTACCTAAGTAGCTTTTTCGAGAGTCTGTACTTCACTAAAGTATTTCCATTGGGGGAGACTTTTACTTTACTTTTACTACATTCACAAGTAAAATATCTCACTTTTTACTTCACAAAAATTTGAGTGGATAAAGCACACAGCAAGCTAGCAATCAGGGTAGAGCGCATTCTCTGTTTTGAACTTGTTTTTATCACTACTTCACAAGTTGCAAATATACTGCCATGTGATAAATTAAAGAAAAAAACTAGCATAAAAGAAAGTGTTTCTTCAGTTGTTGCAATTTCTGATATAATATGGGATGAATGTAATCTTTTGTATTACTTGTATGAGCATGTAATGATTTCCAAACAAATGAATAAACTAACTACATATAAAGAAGTTGCACAAATACAACAGAGATTTTACCATTTGTGTGTGTGTGTTTGTGTGTGTCAGCTTGTCAGGAATATGATTGGGACTAGAGGTGTACACTGAACTCTACCTGAGATCCTGTGGGATGCAATCCAACCAAAATTTATGTGAGCAAGAGGTTGTGGACCCAAGCATGAGGTCACGTGATAAAGTGTGTGGGACAAAGTACAGCATCACTGTGCATCAGGAGCTTCTGGAGAAATCCCAGTGGCCTTGGCATGTTTTGAGGTTGATTTGGCCTGCTTGCATTTTTTTCAACCTGTGATGCTACCAAGTGGATTTTTAGAAAATGTTGAAATAGTGCTCACTGGGTGTTTTTTTCACTGTTTTTTAGCACCCTTTTGTGTAAACTCTAGAGACTGTTCTATAGAACTGTACGCAACAGTCACAAACAGACAGAACAGTGTTAATGAGTATGCTCATTATTAGAGTGTTATTTTTACAAACACAACACATTGGTGGCAGAAATTGGTGGCAATTTTCAATTATTGCCAGCAATTTCTTAAAATTACATTTGAATAAAGAACAGCACTTACGAAGAGCATTGTGTGTTTGTACAAATTGTGTTTGTAAATTGTGTTTGTAAAAATCATACAAAACTCCAATTGTTAATTCTGACCCCTTATTTTAGAAATAAACTTGACCTAAAGACAGCTAAATTCGCAAAATTGATCACAAAAGGATTAAAAAATGTATTTCATTCTTTAGCAAAAATTATTAAATAAAAAATGTAACCATTAAAAAATGTATTGTTGAATGTATTGCATTTTACAATATGCCAACATGGAAGTGTAAATTATTTACAACTGTCCCAAAATCCATTACTATATCTACTTTTTTTGTTTTGTTTTTTTTGTTTTTTTACACATGTGGATATATTAGAGTGAGAGGACATTGTGACCTCTCATCAAGGGGTTCCATCAAAGGATTTTGAGAAAATCAGATAATAAATGTCCCCCCCCCCTGCATACCTGGTATCACTCCAATGCAGAGCTATAAAGAAAAATGTTAAAGCTAAAAAAGTGTTGACCTGCAACTTAAGAAGGAAGATGAAAAGAAGGTTGAGCTGCGGATTCTCTTTTAATTTTAGACATGAAATGCGCATTCAATTATTTTACAAAAAATATTAATTGTGATATCATTGATACAATTATGTAAAGTGTGTATTTACTAAGAAATAATGTAATCATGCCATAATAGAAAGGATTTCTGTATTTTGTGAAAAAGTAAATTTCATTTTATTTACTTTATGTATGGAGACTTTTGGAACATCCAGTATATGTTTTTAATACACAGTATCCACATTAGTCTTTGCCTGTGGACAAAATCTAAAATATCTGTCAGACTTTAATATCAAATATTGCATCGCTGTTTTAAAACAAAGAAGTAGACAATATTCTTCCAGACAGTATTGATTCTATTCTTCTCCCTGTTCATTCTGCAATGAAGTGCAAGACTTTCATTTATTTTTTTCATTTGGTCATTTGTTTTTGTTCTGCCTCTAATGGACATGTTTGTGTTACACGCACATTTGAAGGAAGACACCTAGCTCACAGCCTTCGGATGTTATATATTTGCACATACTGTACAAGATATATAATCACTATATTGAAAAAGTATTTGGACATCAGCCATATGAGGTTCTTCCTCAATCTGTTACCACAACATTCAATTTTCCATTTACTTGAACTATAAGACCCAAATCTGTTTTAGCATGACAATGCCACAGTGCACAAAGCAAGCTCCATGGAGATATGGTTTGCATGGATTAGAAGATCATGAGTGGCCTGCTAAAGAGCTCGGACCTCAACCCTATTGAACATTTTGGATGATTTAGAATTTTGACTGCATCCCAGGCCTCTTTACACTACATCAGTTTTTTTTAACTCACTAAAGACCTTGTGGCTAGATAGATAGATAGATAGATAGATAGATAGATAGATAGATAGATAGATAGATAGATAGATAGATAGATAGATTTTTACCATTTGCATGTTAATGTATAATTTTACGTCAAAAACAGAACTACACTACCCAGTAAGTGCCAGCATGTCACATGACCACATCACATCTCACTTATCACATACACCTGCTCTATAATAGCCCTATTTAAGCTCTGTTTTCTCTTCATTTCATTTTTATGCGTTTGTTGTTGTAGTCATGTGTTGCCATGTGTGTGGCAGTATTGCTCATACTTAATTTGTTCTTTGCTTCATCACCTCCATGCGAGTCTATAGTGTATACTGTATGTGCACTTACAGAGATGTATTCTGCAATTGTTCTCACATCCCTGACAAATAATAGCAGATAAAACTTATTATAGAGTAGCAGAGATAAATATTCCATTCAGAATGGTCAGAGAGTCATTATCTATAGGAGTAACTCTGAATTAATGCCAGCTAAAAGGCAAATCTTTATATATTTTATACTTTCTCGATTATGTTTTCAATTGTTTAGTAACAGCTCATTTATAGAGGCTTGAAACTTAAAATGCTTTTGAATAAGAAACACATTTGCAGGGAAATTGTTGTGGTACAGGCAGAAATAAACACTTCAGAATCTTTTGTTATTGGACAATAATCAATTTATGATTATTGTAACACAGAGTCCTAGTGTGTTTTACACTATACTCACAGTAGCACAGAAAGAAAATGTACTTTACACTTGTCACTTTACAGCATAGTCAAATTATTTTTTCACATATCCCACTGATGTTAGGAATCTGGTGTCAGAGTGTGCGTGCAGCCATGCTACAGCACCCTTTGGAGCACAGAGGGTTTATGGCCTTGCTTAAGGGGCACAAAGGTGGCAGGATGGCGATACCGGGGCTTAAACCCCTTGACCTTCTGATCAGTAACAGAGAGCCTTAACCACTGAGCAAAGTCATGTTTATGTGATCAGCTTAACTGCAGAGATGTTCACAGATCTTGTTCACATCTTGTTCAGATCTTGTGCAATTTACAAGATGTAAATTGCAAATTGTAAATTGCACAAATTGTTAATTGCACACATTGTGCTGCAGTTGGTTTGCTATCAGGAAATATACTCAGCACTTCATGTTTGGCAGCCAACTTTGTCTTTTCTACCTCATTTCCTGTTCTGTGAGGTTTGTATTTGGTTCCAGGCTGTAGTTGATTCAGAGGCTGCTCTGCTCACTCTACAGTCTGGCCTGTACTTGCATAAATGCAGATGATTGTCTGAAATGTGCAGTTTGAAGAACTTCTGACCTGCTTTTTGTAAATGCTGCCATTGCATAATTAAACTTTCCTGTGTTTTACTTTTGTTTAGTTTTTTTGTGGGGTGATAACTTAAGTTAGAAAACTGACACAGACCATCTCTATCTTTTATGGGTTTCTATCACTATAATTCAGTGTCAAGTGGTGAACATGCTTTCAAACACACACACACACACACACACACACA
>MU551642.1:2558233-2575153 GCA_024362625.1 Silurus asotus
ATTTTCCCTTTAGTTTTGTCTTCAGCAAGTGAAATGCATGCTCCAATGAGTTCTGAAGCATTTAGCTGAATATGAGCAGATAATATTGCCGGAAACACTTCAGAATTCATTCTGCTGCTTTTGTCAGCAGTCACATCATTGATAAATGCAAGAGAACCAGTTCCATTGGCAGCCATACATGCCCACGCCATGACACTACTACAACCATGCTTCACTGATGAGGTGGTATGCTTAGGATCATGAGCAGTTCCTTTCCTTCTCCAAACTATTCTCTTTCCATCACTCTGGTACAAGTTAATCTTGGACTCATCTGTCCATAGGATGTTGTTCCAGAACTGTGGAGGCTTTTTTAGATGTTTGGCAAACTCTAATCTGGCCTTCCTGTTTTTGAGGCTCACCAATGGTTTACATCTTGTGGTGAACCCTCTGTATTCACACTGGTGAAGTCTTCTCTTGATTGTTGACTTTGACACACATACACCTACCTCCTGGAGAGTGTTCTTGATCTGGCCAAATGTCGTGAAGGGTGTTTTCTTCACTAGGGAAATAATTCTTCGGTCATCCAACACAGTTGTTTTCCGTGGTCTTCCGGGTCTTTTGGTGTTGCTGAGCTCACCAGTGCGTTCCTTCGTTTTTAAAAAATTTCCAAACAGTTGTTTTGGCCACGCCTAATGTTTTTGCTATCTCTCTGCTGGGTTTGTTTAGTTTTTTCAGCCTAATAATTGCTTACTTCACTGTTAGTGACAGCTCTTTGGATCTCATCTTGGAGAGTTGACAGCAACAGATTCCAAATGCAAATAGAACACTTGAAATAAACTCTGGACCTTTTAAAAAAAGGTGTAAAGCTGCTTTGAGACAATGTCTGTTGTGAAAAGATAGAAATAAACTTGACTTGAATTCTGTCTTCTTGGCCATGGTGACAGTGACTGAAAATAATTAAAGTTTTGCCCCTTATTTATATATAAATTTGATCATAGTCACTGAAGTGCTATTTCAAGAAATAAGGGATTTTTTCCTGAGATTGGGAACATGGTATGATTAATTTTGAACAGGCTCAAAAGAGAATCTCTGGCCATATCTATTCGTATACAAATGAAATTATGCTAACAAATATGTGGGCTTGGGCATAGCAACTAATATATATTAAATACAATACTTTTTTGTCAAAGTAGTTTTTATAAACACAAATAAATGAAAAAGTATTGATTTATCCAAGGGGTATGCATATTTTTTTTTAAAGAATCAATTGTTCAGGTTTGATAAGACCAGTAGGGGGCAGCCATAGTTTGCTTTCTGTTGAGAATTCCCCTAAGAAAAACAAAGGCTAACTTTTTTATTGTTATTTATTTTTTATTTTTGTTATAAAAAATATTATTATATTATTATATATTTTACATTTATTTATTTATTTATTACATTTTTTAAGTTTCTTTACCTTATGGAATATACAAATATTCTACCATCTTTCCTGTCCTGGTACATTATTCAGCATTTAGTTATTATTGTGTCTCCATTATTCAAATGCAATCTCATTTCCCCCCCAAAAAAAACGCTAATAATTTTTTTTTATTGCATGAGCCAGAATTTATTCAAGCACTTGTCCCCCAAACCTTATATGTCTAAAGGAAAGTGTGTTTGTGTGTATAATTAAAATAAATTGCCCCCAACTACAACAGAAATATCTGGCAGATTGAACCTTGTGGGGAAGTCTGGCTGATTCCCATGTAGAAGCATAAAATATTTAAGTTGGATGCTTTTTAAATAAAACCACATGGCCGTTAAGGTGAAATAAACACAAATTAGAGAGTTTAACTGTTGCTTTCTTTGTAGTCACCTATTATCTAATTAAAACTAGATGGGGTGATTACTGTGTGGAGTTTCAGCCTGAAGTGTGCATACTGCGTATTTCCTCCATTTCTCAAGGCACAAGTTCAGTCAAAAACATATCTAACATGCACTGGTAGAAAGTTACAATCAACTACAATAAAACAACAAACTTTAAAGTATCTACATAATAAAAAAAGACGGTTGCACACCATAATAAAGATCCGCCCCAAATCCTGTGATTCACAATATGATCAGTGATATTGTTGTCCTTTAATGTTCATTGTGCCTCCTTTTTACATTGAACAAGGAATATTAAGCTTTCAGTTGTGTGCTTTTGTATCAGGAGTAGCCAAAATATCTTACTAGTTCAATAAATTCTACATTTTCTACTATTCGAGTGATTGCCTTCTTTTTCCCGGGAATTATTAGGGATTTGTTTTTGCACTTGCCAGGATGGCATTTCCAATTTCTTTACCAAAACGTTCCCATTTTGGAGTTTCCACACATCTACATACTGTATGCTAGTGTCTCCTTTGGAAGTCTTCTGAGGTGTGCCAGGATGTTTGGGTAGTTAGAATTGTCCAAAAGTCTATACTGTGTGAGATCCAGCCTGCCTGAGCCACTTACCTACATGAATAACAAATGGAATCATATTTGCGGCATCTGGTTTGTTTCTGTGGCACCGTGAGGACAGAAGCAATGCTGCTGCCTCTGTGTGTTTTTGTGTTTGTAAGTATGTGTGTGTGTGTGTGTGTGTGTGCATGAGTGCATGTGTGTGTATGCTCATTCGTCTTTTGTTCTGTTGTACATGCTGGTGTGCACGCAACTAAAAGAGAGAGAGAGAGAGAGAGAGAGAGAGAGAGAGAGAGGAGAGAGAGAGAGAGAGAGAGAGAGAGAGTCAGAGAGAGAGAGATCAGTCCTCTGTTTCCACAGGGGCTTTGTGCAAACCTTGAGTCATAAAATGTCATGTTTCCCAGGTAGGATTTGGTGCATTTGCTCCTAATTTGTGCTTCAATTTGCTCCCGAAGACAAGTCGATGCTTCCAGCCTACTTTCAACCACCACAGCATGTTCCTGGAGCTCTTTAGACCATCATTATCAGCAGCACAAAAGCACACCAACTTATTTTCTGAATTCCCCAGTACATGTATGGATGTCTGCATGGGCATGCACATGCTGAGAGGGCACAAAAACACATTCAAAATAAAAAACACTATTATTTATTGGAAAAAAAAAAGTTATTAATTTGAGTGTGTGTAAAAGAGAAAGTAAGAGACGGAAAAAGAGACAGAGAGATTCAGTCTACTATTTATTTTATTATTATTATTATTATTCTGTTTGCAGTATTTGATGCTCACTTTATTATAAATCAATAATGGATGCAATAATAAACAGCAAAGTGATTTATTGCACAAAATACTGTATATACAGTGTACAGTTTTTTGTTGGTTTTTTTTGCTAGTCTAGCAGCTTTCACAAAACATTACTGGGTGAATATAGAATATGATCCTTCATGTAAGGATCACTGTGCTTGACAGCATCACATAAATCATGCATTCTTTTGTGAGTAATTGGACAGAAGGTAAAGAACATGCTGCAAAAGCTTAGTGTTGGCATCTTAGTTCGTTCCACTGAGTTGCATTAGCAGAGGGCTTGTGTTTCTTTGAGTACAAACACGGCCATGTATCATCGTCTGACGTTTTCATGTTTATTCAAGTTTCTTATATAAAAATGAGTTTTGACTTTATATAAATACAACAATGATTCTAGTTCATTATCTAATTAACCCTTAGAACTCTTGCACTTTAATATTAATGGGATTTTATCATTTTAAACAATAGAGATTTTCCCCTTAGGACATCCAATATGGCAGATGTATGCTGCACTGTATATATATATATATATATATATATATATCGACACGTGACAATCACACCGTATGCCTTTTTCACCAGCTGTTGCCAAAAAGTTAGAAGCAAACAAATATATGCTTGTGTGATGTAGCATAATTATCCTTTACCACTCCTACTAACATGTTCCAGCATCACAGTAAACAAAACAAGCTTAATGATGACATAGTTTGTCAAGGAAAGATAATTTGAGTGCACACAGCCCTGACCTCAGCCCCACTGTACACCTTTGGGATTATATGAAATTCTGCCTGCATCCCAGGACTCCTCGACTCATATCAGTCTCTGACCTCACTAAGGCTCCTGTGGCTGAACAAACAAAAAACCCACAAGAGCCAGACTCCAAAATCTATTGGAAAGTCTTTCTTGAAGAATGGAGGTTATCATAACTAAAGCTAAAGCTGGACTTAAGCTGGAACTGATTGTCAGGAACATATTGTGTATTTGCATTTGCTTATTTCACAATTATCTAATGTTATCTAACTTATAGTTTTACAAATGCATAAACGGCTTGCTCAATAATCCTGCAGATTTTAGCATTATCTAAATACTGCATTTTCCATGCATATAAACATTTGTGTCAGTAGTGATATCCTTTTAGAAATGCAAAGCGTAGATTCTCTCTTATCTGAGAACTATGATGAAGGCACATTATCTGGCTGATTGCAGATTCTTTGAAAGCAAACATGGAATGACGTACATTTTGCAATTTTTTTTTCTAAAATACATAAGAATTTTTTTTGTGTATATAATGCTTGGATGATATTATATAAAGTTTTTTTTTATTATTTTGTTCAGGTGTGTTTGCACTTTCTACACCTAAAGAATCATCCATTCTATCAGCCTGTTTGTCTATTCTGTAGGTGTCTGAAGCTATGTTTACACATACAGTGACTCACGGTGTCAAAGTGACCAGAAAACATATATTTCGATAAGAGCTGACAATTTGAGCAACAGTGACCATTGGCATGTTGTTTTGTTGTCAAAAGTGGGGTTCTAGTTGCTCCACCTATTGATAACAGTTACTATTCAATTCAGTGCTGTTCAGTGATGTGCCCTAAAAATGTTCATGCAAACTAAGCCATTGTAGTAGACTGTTGATATTAATTACAATTTAAATCCATCTTTAAAGTTCTTGAGTTGCTCAGTAATTTCATGGCTCTTTGGGCTGTTGATGTGGAAACATCGAGATGAATTTGGCGGATCCGAGGAGAGGAAATGAATAGGAAACACTGGTCATTGGTACCTCAGGAGCTACGTAGTTTAACTCTACAGAGCCGAGAGAAAGAGAGAGAGGAGCGAAAAGGGGTGAAAAGAGAAATAAGGATTATTAAGTGTTCTGATTGTTTCATAAATGCTGTACAGTGTGATCAGGGTGCAGGCAGGGACTCCGGCAAGATGTATATCTCGCCACTATGGCAATAAGCAGTATGCCTACTGGTCTACCAGCAACTTTAAAGTACAGAGGGTTGTGACTTACAATACTGAATGTATGAATGTATCATGACTAGAGTTATGGTTAAGGTTAGTCCTAACCACCTGCCTAATATTATGTTGGTCCCCCTTTTGCTGACAAAACAGTCCTAAACCATTGAGCATTACCAGCATTAACTTCTTCAGCAATCTGAGCTACAGTTGCTCGTCTGTTGGACCGGACCACACAGGCCAGCCTTTGCTCCCCACGTGCATCATTGAGTCTATGACCTTGTTGCCGGTTTACCACTGTTCCTTCCTTGGACCACTTTTGTTAGATACTGACCACTGCAGATCAGGAACATCCCACAAGAGCTGCAGTTTTGGAGATACTCTGACCCAGTCGTCTAGACATCACAATTTGGCCCTTTTCAAACTTGCTCAAATCCTTATGCTTGCCCATTTTTATTGCTTCTAACTCATCAACTTTGAGGACAAAATGTTCATTGCTGCCTAATATATCCCACCCATTAACAAGTCCAATGATGAAGAGATGATCAGGGTTTTTCACTCAGCAGTCATTATGTTACAATGTCACAATGTTATTCCGTTCGGTGTAGTAGACCTACTGTGGGAGTATCAGTATTGACTCGGCTTTGCATGATGCAAATTTAATGCTGCCAGCCTTTGACAAACAAATGAATCTTTAAAGATATTGTAAATAATAATTTGCTTATTTAATAAAGTAACTCGGTTTACTACTTTATCCTGGTTAACTTTATTTTAGAGCCAAAAGTTATCTCAGGAGCACTGGGAAGGAATAAAGTGGGAATATTTTTTATAAGTTTTTTCCCATTCTTTCTTTCTCCTCCACTTCTTTGCATTAAATGTTGCACTTTGTGTTGTTAGTTTAGAGTTATGTGTATTTCTGTGGTCCTTGTGTTTTTTTTGTTAATTTCTGTTATTTGCTGTAGGACTTTGATCCTGGAAGAACGTTTCGTTTCACTGTGTACTGCACTGTATATGGTTGAAATGACAATAAACTTGACTTGCCTTGACTAGTCCATTACTGGATACCATTCATTTACATTCACACCTGTGGCAACACCTGCACTTACAGAATATCAAATAGAAATAAATTAAGCCTAGGTTCGAATGAAAGACTTTGAAGCTGTGAGGCTTGACCTAAAACAAAAAAATTAAAAATAAAGTATTATAAATAGATTTTTTTATCCATCCATTCATTTTCTATACTTATCCTTCACAGGGTAGAATGGAAAGTAGGCAGCCTATACCATGGGACTTGGGGCAAAAGGCAAGGGACTTCCTAGATGGGTTTTAACCTATCACAGGGCACAATTGCACATAGTAATGCACACACCATGGGCAAATTGGAAATACCATTTAGCCACTAATGTATGTCTTTGACTGGCGGAGAAAACCGGGTAACTCAGAGAAAACCCCTACATGAAAACAAGAAAAGTTCTTTTAAAATGCCAACTCTATTTTTCACTTCATTTTTTTTGACAAAAACTAATTGGGCAAGGTTAGCCAGACGACAATAAATTTGTGGGCTATGTTTTTTGGGCAATGCATATACACTGTGAATGTTGAAGGGTGCTTTCACTGCCAAATAATATGTGGCAGGGGAATGCGAAGAATGATATGACCTCTGAACTGAGTAGTCCACAGGGCCATCTAACTGACCTCAGCCAGTGTGAGAAATCAATGTCGTCATATTGGCAAGGTGCAGCACTGTGTAATTAGTGTGGAGAGATTTGGATAGTGGTTTGGATAGTGTCCACACATGTGCAAGCCGGAGCGCATAATTAAGCACACATACTGACCTCTGTGATGAATCATACGCACAGCGAACAAGTCTCATCATGTTGCCTTAGACCCAAGAGCATGACCAAGATCTCTTCAAATTGTTATTTTTTTCAATGAAAAATTTGAAAGCATACTCTCTTTTCTGCCTGTCTTTTACAATTGCTGAATTCTGAGTTCACTGTCTGGTATTTGGGCTTAAATCAGTCGTGGTTTATTTGGTTAATAAAAACTATGGCTTGTTTAAATGATGGATCAGAGGTATACAACTCAAATTTGTTTCAGTTAGATAAAATACCTTATTTGGAAAGGTTTGAATAAGCAACTGCAGGACAAGACTCAATACCAATGACATTTGTTTTTTTGTGCTTAACCATAAATGTTATATAAGACAGATTGAAGTAGTTGCGAGTCATTCATTTCACCACTTATGATTCATGCCACAGACCCTGAAATAGAAACTTTTTTAAACAGGAATTTTGACTAATGCTCCTGCACTTATTATTAACCCAACAAGGTTCAATCCCAGGTTTATGAATGTTTCCTTTATTTAAATAGCAAGTTTTTTGTTCACCCTTCAACTTTAAGGAAAACCTGCCCACCCCCATGTCTTTTTTCCCTGATGCACACTTGTACTCTGCTTAATCACAAGAATGAAGGCCTTTTTCTTTATTCATCCTCAAATATTCTGGTTTGAACTTTTCAGGTCAAGGAATATAAAATTACTTCATAATCACAGAAATAAAACATGCATATTTTCCCTTCTCTCTCCTTCTTCCTGCAGCTGGTCCAATAAGCTGCCTTCAGCTTAATCATCTACATACAAGCATTTGATTGAATTTCCTACAGAAGCATCAATAGCTCATGCTTGAAAAACAGGAGTTGTGGAACTAGAGGCTTTTTTGTTCATACATCGATCGACTCTACTGTAGTATTCTACGAGTACTCAGCTCAGTTGTTTAAATTGATGGCCCCTTGTTTGGACTGTCAGCTGGGAAAAGAGCAGGCCTACAGTTTGCTCATTTGAGAGCTGTGACTGGTTTCCAAACCCTTCTACAGATAAGGTGATGCAATCTGATCTACTCGAAGCAGAGTCAGAGAAGTTGGATCGATACCAAAATTGGGATGCTGCTGCCAAAAAAGAGGAGGAAATCCTCTAACCGGAGAAGAAGGTGGCTGAATGGTTTGAGAAATGAGAATGACTTTTGTTCCATTTCCTGCAACCTGAATCTGGGACTGGATCTTGTCCAACCTGCTTCCAACTGTAAAACATTTATCAGATCACTGTCTTTTGTGGAAAAAAGAAATCTCCATATAGGTTTGTTTTAGGTGTATCTTTCGTACACTTTATAATATGTTGTTAGCGCTTATCATGGTATGGTAAGCTAAAAATCATGCAAAATCGAGTGTACACTTTGCTTCTAAAGGTTCTTAGCTAAGGTATTATTTGGAATATTTTTTTCATCTTTACATCCAGCAATAAATCAACCTTATGGATTGGTGATGTAATGAATGTCAGTGGTTGTGTACCATGCCGACACAGATCAAATGGTTGATAGGATGCTTAAACATACACAGACACTGCTATCTCCTGAAAACAAAAGCGCATCTATCATTGCTTAACATTTTCTAACATCATCCAGTGCTGTATTAATTAGAAAATAGATGTAGAATTTGTAGATTCAGCAAATGTTTGATTTAAAGTTTCAGAGAACAATGCGTCCACTGTGTACAATGGAACAACTGAGATTTGATAGTCACAAAAGACTGCAGGACTAAAATGTTGCTGCATTGCTCTCTTCACATAAAGGTAAAGCAAGAGCTAATTTCCACTGGCACTACATCAGTGTAACGAAAAACAAGATGGCGGGTGATGGTTAACTAAAACAAAACAATAGCTCATGAAAGAAAAAAACTCAAAGTATTTGATTATATTATAAATCTTGGATGCCATTGAATAATTAATTTTGATTCAAAACATCTATTTGTGTCACTTTAGTTATATTTCTCTATTTTGTTCTAGTTGTAATTATAGATGAAGTTGTTTAATTACAAATATTCTTGTGTTCCATCCTCATGAGAGAACGATGGTGGACAGTAATAAAGTAAATGTGATTTGTTACTGTACTTAAGTAGATTTTTTGTGTATCTGTATTTTACTGAAGTGTTTCCATTTGGGGAGACTTTTACTTTAATTTCACTACACAAATATCAAGTCAAATATCATACTTTTTACTCAACTACATTTTGCAAAATCAGTCATCCTTTTATTTATGAGTTGATAAAAAATTTACTTGTCAAGCACGCTGCAAGCCACCAATCAGGGTCGAGCGCTTGCTCTGTTTTAAACTTGTTATGAGAAATTACCTCTAACTTCCCACAACACCCATGGCCTTATTTGCATGATTTTTGAAGTAGTTGAAAAGAAGGTCATGATCATTTTAATAGATATCAATCAGTGTTTGACTTATTAATATCATTCTATAAATATATATTGGTGTGTTAAGAGTACCATTAGAGTCTTTTAGAGTTGATTAAGTAAGAGTCTTGTGACAGAAATGATAATATGATCATTATAGCCATAACAAATCCTAATATTTTGGCTTAAGTACATTTGAAGGCAGATACTCTTGTAATTTTTTACTCAAGTACAAGTTTGAAGAGAGCACTTTAACATTTACTGGAGTAATATTTTACTTAGTATATCTATACTTTAACTCATGTACATGGTTTGTGTTCTTTGTCCATCACTGTGGGAGGATACTTCACTTTTGAGGGCCCAAAGTCAAACCTTTACCTTACATCTTTACCTTACATCTTGCCTCAAGATTCATAATTTTTATCTGTTACAAACATAGTTATGTGAGAAATACAACTTGCAGTAAAACAAAAACCCGATCGGACGATCAGGAATTGTGCAAAAGTAAAAGGTCTCGGGTAAACTATAGTGTCTGCAAACACACTGGTGAGGCTGTTTTAGTTTGAAAGGTTTTCATTACCAATTACCGTAATTTCCGGACTATTAAGCGCACCCAGATATAAGCCGCAGTTACTGAATTTTACTTTTTAAACATAAATACGCCGCACCTGTCTATAAGCCGCACCTGTCTATAAGCCGTCTATAATCTATAAGGTTCCTACACTGAAACTAATTAACTTTACCCAGTCTTTAATGAAAGACAGTGTCAGTTACACGGCTTGTATCTAAACAGTAGCCTACCAAGAAAGTCATTGTTCACTGTCTTCCTCTCTCCTTTCACAACAGTTTCTCTCGAGAGTTTATCTTTTGGCATCGCCGTGCGTTTAAAAATCACCATCGGTAAAGCTTTTCTCCCAAAGCCGTGCAGCTCAGAACACAGGTGAAGTGCGTTTTTTCATGCCCGGTTGTTTTCAGCGTGACGAATGATTCGCATTTCCTGTAGACAGTCCGAGTTCTTGTCATATAAGGGTTTGGAGCTGGAATGATTTTACCTTTTGATAGTCCAAACAGTTGTTGGTCTTGGGTCCAACAGGTGCAAAGGTGATTTCTTCTTATATCATCTGATGATGCAACAAATATTTTGTAGCTTCAAATTCAGGGCTGTTAAAAGAGAAATGATTTCCTTGTAGAAACATCAAAATATGAGCAGTTCTGGAGCTGAGAGCACACCATCGCCTTTAGCCTTTTTGTCTGCAGGATATCACAGTCAGTTGTTGCAAACATAATAAACACAGCAGTGCATTAATGCTACAGATAAATGCCAAACGCCATCCTTGTGCATAGCTAATAAGTTATTCACTTGGACTGTTTTATACAGGCTAGTTCACTACTATTATAGAGATGTTGAACCAGGCATGACTGAGCGTTGTAAATGACTCTCTCTCTCACTAGGTGGGCTGAAAGGTTAGGTTCAAGAGTTTCAGCATGCAATGTGTAGCCGTGACGAAACATTGAAGCAGTGAGGCAAGGAAGTAGCTTTAAATGACATGCTCTATCAGGTGTCTTTTCCTGGCTTAATATTAAAAAGATGGCAGATGCTGAGTTGAGTCAGCTGTGATAGCCCCCCCGCACACACTCATTCTCCCTCCCTCTTTCTTTCTCTCTTTCTCTCATTTTGTGTGAAGATAGCCAGCCGTAGTCATACAGCTACTGCATTAGCTGAGTCACAATTCAGTTTTGGCAAGAACAGCTTTGCCATCAAACCCTCACAGTGCAATTTAAAAAGTAATATCCTGAGAAGGTCACTTGTGTTTAGCAGTGGTGTTGCAGAGATCTGTGTAAGATATGGTCACTTCCTCATCTGATCTATCTTTTAAAGAAGACCTGTTTGTTCCTGTTGTCTTGCTCTGTGCCACCGGTGCTGCTGGTACTATATTTTGATGTGATTCACTTGATTTTTAATACCATGTGTCTTTTGTTTCTTGCAGGGTATTTCAAGAGAGTGTTTCTTTAAAAGTCCTCAAAACCACCCACTACATTCATAAGTCGAGTATTTTGTCCATGAGTAAATAAAATCCAACTGGTTTTGGCGATGTCCTCATCCTACACAAACGTGTTAACATTTGTAATGTGGGACGCAATCTACAAATAAAAGAAATCATCCCTCTATCTATTGCTGTCCACTCAGCTAAGTGTTTTCACATTCTAAAGGACAGTGCACAGACTATTTGTACATAGCTTTTTTGCATTGCCTGTTTGCCCAACTAGAGAATGAAGTCGTCTTTAGAGGAACTGTATCTTCCCAATTGAGGAAGCGATTCATAATCAAAAGAACAGGGATAATCACTCAGTGACACTGCTTTAGGGGTCGAATTTCCAATCTCATACATATCTCAAACAACTTAATGCCTTCATTGGCTATTTCTCAACGGTGCTGACACACTATATTGAATACCTGTGTTGGACCGTTTGAGCTTCAGACTGTACATTAATATTTAAATACCTCATTAAAGGCAGAGCCAGATGGTAGAAGAAGTTGTGCTACTCAGAATATTGCTTGTACTAATTAAAGCTACTCTGGTACTTATTGAAACAGTAAAATAGCAAATAATACTGGTGGTTCGAATTTTATTTGGACAACAATTTTGTCCACGGAAGGGAATGCTAATGAAACTGCAAGAACCAAGTGTTTCATACAAATGGAGGACTCATTTTAAATTCCAGTCATGATTTTGTCTATCCTGAGAACACTGGATGTGCGGTGAGAAAATATACTGGATGGAGCACTAATCCATTAAAGGGCACTATACACACACACACACACGCAGACACATACACACATTTATTCCCACCAGTGGGGCAATTGCCTGGATAATCTACCTATGGGAATGTCTTTGGAAGGTGGAAGGATCCCCACAATTGCAAGAGAAACCCATAGGGAGAAAATGTGAAACTCCACACAGACAGTAATCTGAGATTAGTAAGAGAATTGAACCAAGTTAAATGAAATTGATGTGTAAAGAGAAATTACTACCTACTGTACCTACTGGTCCGATCTTAACTCATTGTCATGTTCATGAAACCAGTTTAAGATGACTTTTGCTGTTGTAGCCCATCTGCTTCAAGGTTCAACATGCTGTACATTCTGAGATGCTGAGATCGTACTGAATGGTTGTGCTGAGTTACTGTAGCCATTCTGTCAACTCGAACCTGTCTGGCCATTCTCTGTTGACCTCTCTTATCAAAAAGATGCTTCAGTCAGCAGAACTATTGCTTACTGCATGCTCAAGGGACTGTTGTGTGTGGTAATTCCATTTAATGTCACCTGTCTGTATGCACCCATTCAGTATAGACATTGATAATTTGTCCCTGTTGAGAAAATGCAGAAACTAAAAAGCGAATGTATAAGCCTAAACCCCATTTGAAAGCTGACTCCATGCCAGACACACATGCATGTACACTAGAGAAGAAACATATTTGACTGGATCATGTTATTTTTCTAAGTATCAATCATTATTAAAGCCAGAGTATGAAGTGGACAGAAAATCTTCGGTTTGTCATATCCCTTTAAAATAGTATTCATGCTTTTGTTACAATCCCAAAAAATAGTGCTAAAATATACAGTATACTATTATTTAAACCTTCACGCTTTGGTCAAGAGTCAGAAACCAGAATACGAATAGGATGTTTTTTAGCCCTGGGAAACAAACAGAACCTAGGAAGAAGCATGTACAGGAAAACGGGTAATTCCGAAACACAGGTAGTCCAGGGATGATCTCCAGAATGAACCGTAGATCGGACGGTAAGTGAGTGCGAACGGGGGCCTTATAAATGGAGGGTGTAGATTGGAACCAGTTGAAGGTGATTAGTATGAAGGCGAGGCGCTGCGAATGTGCTGATTGCCGTGGGGGGTCGTGGCCTATGGTTCCCCGACAAAAACAATGCTCAACTTTATGAATCATAGACATATTTTCATTTTTAGCTAGGTTTTGCTAATTATCTAAACTAGCATGCCTAACTTGGACAATCAACATCTGCAGAAGATTTAGCTAAATAATGTAACTTTATCAGTTTGTGCTTAATGATAACTATTAGCAATTGACCCAGTTAGCATACTTTCTTCACTTGACTTGACCAGCCAACTGTATATTTTTAAAACTTCTACCCATCAGGCACTCTCTGCAATCATTTTGCTTTGCAACAAAATATTCCATTACCCGAATATGTTACTTGATTTTTCTAATCATTGTAGAATGACGATTCTTTTTTTTACACTACGTTTTACACTACCACCATGGGTACCAACAAATTTATTTGAGGATTCTTGCGTTTTTTTTCTGCAATAATGCATTTTAGCATGCACACACTAATGGTACTTTAAGGTACATCTATAATCAACTTTTTTGTGGGAGACACACTGGTAAAGAATAATGTTTTTGAGTCTTTGCAAAAAACTACTGGTATTCCAGGGTCTTAAATTCCAGGACATCAACTTCACTTAATTTTCATTAGAGGACATTTTGTGTAGGATGGGGTTCAAACAAAGGACACAGCTCATACACTAATACTGTTGAAAACTTTCCCGTAAGCCAGCTTTACCCTGTGTGACTTCATTAGTTTTTTAAGATAACATGCCACACTGTATCAGATGACTTTAATAAAATTTTACATGAGTTCTTTTACACTGTTCAATATCCTGATCTCCATTGTCAGACTCTAGGTTTAAAGGTCCTCTAATGATATTTATATTAACAATTACAAGTGCAATCCTGGCTTGAACAGACAATAGGGTCGCGAAAACAGAAACATTGTTTAAAGTGAAAATGATGAATCAAGAATAGGTTTTATCCATTAGCATGTTTTGTTGCATTTCTTCATTGCTGCTACTGTATTTGAAGCGATTCCAAAAGTTTTGCCTTGTTCCATGCTAGCCCCTCATTGGTCTCTTTGATCTGATCATTTAAGCAACAGCCATACTTATTGATTTTTGTATACAATTTTTGCCACTGCCATAACGTTGTCATAAGATGTCCTTTGCTCAAAATCCAGTTTGGCAATAGATGAGAATGTGTGTTTTCTAATCATTCATTATGTGTTCTAAGATCTCAGCTCCCAACCCGAGAATTCTCTTTTGACTTGCAATGTTTTTCTGTAACAGCGCCATTGGGCCAAAAATCGCACAGAGCTGTTTTTATGTCTTTTTACCAGATGCTAAAACATCGCTCAAAGCTGACTGTGCTGATAGTCAACATTCACGAGCTAGTCAGTACGATGCTACTAAAGCTACAATTGTACAGAAGTTACAAGGCAATAATAAGTCAATTTAAAAAATGGTTAATCAAGTAAAAAGGAAGCTGCAAAATCAATCATCTGTTAGACCATTTAGCAAATATGGTCTAACAGATGACTAGCTCCAGCATGTGTTTGCTGGTCAGACTCAAGTGGATTTGTTTGGTTAGATTTCAAGCTGTTTTATAATTGCACAGTCTCAAATACTATGTATATCCACTCATGAGCTGATATCTCTTTATTGAAAAAACAAAATATTCCAGTTATGTGAAGCTGGCAGGTTTCGGTGGCTGGTAGCTGGTCGAAATAAGCTGTTTTCTTTCCAGCAAGGTACCATTTACCCCTTGTTCGGGTTGTTTTAAGTCTTTCAGATGGTAAATAAATTCACTTAAGTATTGTACGCTTTCACTTTATTGTGTAAAAGGTAAAGACAGTTTACTAACTTGTCCAGATTGTCCAGCTCGGCTTGCGGTTTGCAGCTGGTTAGAATATGTTGGATTATTTTTTTTTTTAAGAGCACTACTTTGAGCCCAAACCTAAAAATGGCAAAGAGTAAGCTTTTACTGGTATTAACATCAAACCATTGTTCAGGAAATGAACAGGAATAAAACCTATAAATCAAGTTGAATTCAAAGCTTTACAAATGTATTATAGGATAGAGCTTTTCCCTTTGGGTTACTCTAATGCCTTGTGGATAAATCTTATAGGGAAAAGTGTTGTTCAAATTTTTACAGTGGGCATTCAAAACATTATCATAAATTTTACCCTACACATAAGAAGAAGCCTACATAAGTGAATATTGCTTTGTTTCTAGAATTTTGCAGAGCACATCAATGCAGCAAAGGAGTTCAGTAAATAGTGGTCTTAGGAGTGCATTTGTTTCATTCTTGCTCAAGCTTCAAAATTTGCTATATATTTTATAATATTTTGATTTGGACTCGGGCACCTTTTTTAGTGCAGGAGTGTACATTTTGTTCGGGCTGTTGTAGGATAGGATAGAAAATCAATTTTCTATGGCACTGAGGTTTTGTTACTTCTCTGTACCTGCGATAAGAAGTGGGTTATTGGGTGTTTTGAGATTATTTAAGCGCTCTGTGATCCCTCTAGCGAGCTGCACCGCCAGGTCTAACAAATCGGTTAATGCTCTAGCGTATGAACGTGGACCAAAAGAAAAAGTGCTGGGTTCTCTCTCTCTCTCTCTCTCTCTCTCTCTCTCTCTCTCTCTCTCTCTCTCTCTCTCTCTCTCTCTTTCTTTCTGTCTATCTCTCTCTCTCACACTCACACACGCACACGTGCGCACGCACGCACTCTCACTCTCACACACGCGCGCGCGCGGGCGAGCACACGCAGGAGCTCCCCCGGCTGTCTCTCGCGAGCACATTTTACGCAGCATTGGGGGCTTCGAGTCACGCCGACCGGAGCTTCTCCCTTAATGTCCGTGTTACTGCAGACACGTTGGGGAATGCCGAGGCTGTGTAGGTGATCGCGAGTGGGAGAGGTTGGAGTGTCACTCGCGCGAGCGTCAGGCATGAGTCGCTCTTAAAGATGCTGCTCGTGCAGCCGCGGAGGAGACGACCAGAGCTCGCGCTCAAACCTCATCCTTCGATGCCTGCCAGTTTCCAGGTGCTCTGGGGAGCAAAGCAACGATCCGGACTTTGTTGGACACCCAACGGTCAAGTGGCGTATTTCTAACTGGGATGGAGATTTTTCCCGCACAGCTGCAGCGCTGTATGGATAAAGCATATTAAGAAGGAAAATAAGGGTATTATTATTAGATAGATATATTTTTTTGAAGTGCCCTTTCCTGAGTGTTTCACGACTGGCCGATACGTTTCTTCATTCATTCATTCATCCATTCATCAATGCATTCACGCAATCATTCAATGCATTCATTGAGCGCGTGCTCTCTTTGGGCACGAAGAAAACCCTGAGTAGCACTTAAAGATTAAAGCTCAACATCATCAACAGGAAAAAAGAGAAATCTTTCTATATACAGCATCTCCTGCCTGGGAAGAAGAGCAACCAGAGAACAAGAAAGGTATGTCTTGGAAAATGCACTCAGTAACACACTTCTCTCACACAGACACTTCTTCTCTAGTGTAGGGTGTAAAAAGAACAACATACACTCTACAGTTTACTGACTACTGACTGTCTATTTATTATGAGACGTGGCAACAAAACATGTGTATATAGTTTTACACACACACACACACACACACACACACACACACACACA
>MU551642.1:2575443-2612806 GCA_024362625.1 Silurus asotus
CACACACTCACTCACATATACACACACACACACACAGAAGAGAAAGCAATGCACCTGTACAGGAAAGCATACACACACACAAACTCTTTATAAAATCATGCCTAATTTTCATAAAACTTTACAACCATATATTCATATACATATATATTTTTTGTGTTTCTCACAGACAGAGAGAGAGAGAGAGAGAGAGAGAGAGAGAGAGAGAGTCTGACTCTATACAGTAAATGCATTTGATTCCAGTTAAACTTCAATGCCTGTAACAAGCTATTTTCAAAATGACTTAACATTATAGTATTCACCTGTGTAGTTAATGGCAATATTAATAAATGGGGGTCGGCCAGAAGGCAAACTTTGCCAGCTGAACCTTCACATACATGCAACAGTTGTTGACTAATCATTCATGGGAAAGCAGAGTCATAACTTTAAAAGTGATTTGTAGATGTTTATGTTTTGACCTCTACAACAGGAAAGCTTCAGATAAACAAATGGGCAGTAAAGTGGCATTGCTGCTGGAACTGCAACTGCAGTGAATTTTGGTGTTGTCTGATAAGATTCTGTCTGAAAATAAACGATTCTCTTGAGAACTTTTGTCTATCTTGCTGTGTAGGTATGTGTACCGCATTTGTTGCAAAATACAGATAGCAATAAAACTCAGTTGAACTCACCTTGACCTATGGAATCCATGCCTACATTTTTTTGGGGAAAAAAAGTTAAAAGTTATCACCCTTTATATGATTTCTAATTCATTCACTTGTCCCAAATTTGGTATAAATGTTCTTTAGACGCTCCCAAATTTCACAACTTTGTTCCAGACAATTTAATGGGCTGACAGACTTTCCAGAAGAAGACTAAAGTAAATAGAAATAGTATAACATTAGAGTTAAAATATCACCCATATCATCATGTGTCCATAACAACTGTTAACAACAATACCAAATACAATATTTTTTTATTTGTTATAATATGTATTAATATTAATATATAACATTTGTTTTTTTGCAAACCTGTATATACTGGGGCAGTAAATTGTGTAGCGTAGAAAAGTATAAGGAGACTGGTGTCATATGCCCTACCCTGAGTGGTGCTTAAAAATATTTCATTACATCACCATGAGATATCACCATGAGAAAGTAATGTTATGCTTCAAACAAAACTCAGGAGCGCTAATGAATGATAATATGGCTGGCTTGCCAGATCAGCTACACTTCTTTGAGCCCAATTGCTGTCAAAAAATTCAGTCAGTTCACTATATATACACCAACCCCAGCTGTAACTGAGCCAAACTACAGATACCAGTAGTTTGTGCGCAGTCCTGAAAATGGTGTCTGCAAAACAGTCTATTAATGCAAAGCATGTTCAATAGTTACAATTAAATTGCAATAAAACTTTAATATGAGCTCTGGGTTTGAAAATTTCTTTTGTTTTACTATGTTATTTAGAAATATCTACATAGACAGATTACTTAAATTATTCTTTTTTTTAATACAACATAGAACCCAAATGCAAAAAAAGAGAAAAATCCAACCTTTCATTTAAGTACATTACTTTGGTGGTAAAAAAATCACACATTTAGAAAAGAAAAAAAAAAACTTGAAATCATGTGTGTCACAATTATTGGTAATATAATATATTATTTAACATTTCACAAGATTGGAGAACACAGAGAGAGGGATTTTTGACCATTCTTCTTTCTAGATCGTCCAGTGTCCTGGGTCCTCTCTTATGCACTCTTCTCTTTAGCTCGAAATCATGTGTGCCACAATTATTGGTAATATAATATATTATTTAACATTTCACAAGATTGGAGAACACAGAGAGAGGGATTTTTGACCATTCTTCTTTCTAGATCGTCCAGTGTCCTGGGTCCTCTCTTATGCACTCTTCTCTTTAGCTCGCCCCACAGGTTTTTGATTGGGTTGAGGTCTGGGGACTGAGATGGCCATGGGAGGACCTTGAGTTTGGGACTGTTGAACCACTTTTGTGTAGATTTTGCCACATGTTTTGGATCATTATCCTGCTGAAAGACCCAATGACGACCCATCTTCAGCTTTCTGGCAATTCTGTGACGTTGAGCTTGGGAAATTGTTTTACTTCTCTTACCATCCTCCTCACTGTGCGTTGTGGCAAGATAAACTTGGGAGCTCTTCCAGCCTTGTTTGTCACTGTTCCAGTTGTTTTAAACTTCTTAATGATTCCTCTGACTGTAGATACCGGCAAGTTAAGGCCAGTGGCTATTTTCTTGTAGCCATTGCCTGACTTATGAAGGTCGACACACATCTGCCTTACTTGAATGGTGTGTTCTCTTGTCTTTGCCATGTTGACAAATGGGTAAGAGAATTAGGCCTCTGTGTCACGTCATATTTATACCCCAGGGAAACAGGAAATCATGAATTACTAATTAAAAGTCCCTAGATACCCTGACCAACCTTAGCAACTACAGAAAAATATATATATAAAAAAAACAAAAAAAAAAACATCAGAGGAATTGTTAGGGGTGCCAATAATTGGGGCACACATGATTTCAAGTTATTTTTTGTTTTTCTAAATGTGTGATTTTTTTTTACCACCAAAGTAATGTACTTAAATGAAAGGTTGGATTTTTCTCTTTTTTTGCATTTGGGTCTTTTTTTGCATAAAAAAAAAAAGGAGAATTTTTTGAAGTCCACGAACACATCTTAAACAGGGGTGCCAATAATTATGGAGGGCACTGTATACACTCACAATCAGAAATATTCAACCACCTCACCTCAATAGACAATACAGTGATATTGATAAAAAATCCAAAATCGAGAACTTATTCTAATTGATATCATATATATCCTGATGAAATATTTTGATCATAATGGGTATGGTCTCTCCCAGGATGACAGGGTCCCCATCCACAAAACATAAGGGCTGACTAGATAGTTCAGTGAGCAAGAAGATAATGTAAATTATACGATAACTGCTTTTAAAGTCACTAAATCACACCTCAGTTTAACACCTATGGGATCATCGGACATGATGTTCCACCAAGTTTATCAATACCATTACCAAGTGGTTCATCCATTCAGTATAGTTCCAGAGACTTGGTGTTGGAACAATACCTTAGTCATGAATTTACCTTTTATTGTCACCTTTACGCTCATATACATAAAAGCAAGATGTTGTATAAGCAGATATGCAATTTCATTTTAATAAATAAAGATTTTTATTCAGTAATTATTTTAGCGATGATCATGCAGGCTTATAAAACAAATCTGTCTGCAAATAGCACTGTAGAACCTGTGACATTCTTTCCTGGCTGCTGTCTGATGGTGCTGTAGGTTAATTATCATCAGTCACTCATTTCCTGCGATTCCTGTTCCAGATTTTTTTTTAAATAGGCAGACGCATTCTAATGCTCATTCCCGCACTGTAGTTTATCTTTCTGCCTAATAAATTATAAATGCTACTCAAACTATTCATTAAGTCAACAGTGATCATATGTCAGTTATGGTCAATCTGATTGATTGTGATTTGCACTCTGCAAAATTTTTTGAATTAAAACGTATTCATTATATTTATATTTTAGCTAGATAGACAACTTGGTATTGGATGGTATTTAACTGGTCTACAAATACAAATTTTACCTCACGGAAGATATAATTTATTAGAAGAAATGCAACCAGATGGAAATGCAAGTAGATACCGCTGGACATTTCCAATAGCATTGATCTTAATTTTGTTGATGGATGCAATTGAAATGATAAAACAGTTGCTGATAGATTCACCTTGAAGGTTGAAGATAGAATATCTTAAAAGAGTTACCTGAAGGTGTTAAGTACTTGTTGAATGCTTTTCCTTCTCTCTTTACCCTTTCTTCTTTCCTGGGATGGTCTTCATGGAGTATTTGGTTTTGTAGACTGCATTGGGGATACATTTAAAGTTCTTGAAATGTTATGAATCAACTGATCTTCATTTCCTAAAGTATGATGGACTGTCTTTTCTCTTCACTGAGTGTTTTTCATCGTAATGTAGATTTGTACAGTGGTTGTAGCAGCATTAATAGGGCAATTGACTCTGTGCACACACTTTTCTCTACACAAGACAACTGATTGTCTAAGGCACTTTAGGAAGGCAAAATAAACGTCACAAATTAATAAGGCACACCTGTGAATTGAAAACCATTTCAGGTGACTACCTTGTGAATTTGGACATTCTAAAATATAAAACGTATTCTAGGTTTAACACTTCCTTGGTTGCAATGTAACTTGCTATGCATTCTTTTATAGTTTGGATGTCTTCAGTATTAATGTACAATGTTACAATGTACAATGTTACTGTACACACACCTATCTATCTATCTATCTATCTATCTATCTATCTATCTATCTATCTATCTATCTATCTATCTATCTATCTACACTATTTTAAAGTACCTATTCAAATACTTGTGTACAACTGTTAAAAGGTCAGATTCATCCTCATATCTAATCTTGTCTATTGATGCTTGCTCAGATGACACTCCAATGGATTTTCTTGAAAATGGATTAGAAGATTTATCACAAACCAGTGGAGTCCATGCCAGCTTGAGTACGCATGGACATAAAGCAAAATATGAACACATCAAATACAAGAAACTCTAAAATTCATATCAGCATTTCTAAGATTTGACTTTTCCCTCTGCAATAATATTTGTAATGTAAAATATTGTATTAAATTAGAAATGAACGCAACATGTAAAAGCATTTTCATTAGTGGTCTAAGACATTTGGACCCTACTGTATTTGCATCAAAAATATTAAACCTGTTAAATAAACAAATAAAAAAAATGTAAATAAATTGTCATGCTTGAAAAACTTTTTTATGTGCTCTCAGTCGCCAGGAACTTTGTTGCTGTATTTAAGTCTTGTTTCCTTGAGACTTACATTTTGAATATAATGCACATGTTAAATTCCCTGTCTCATACATTACCCTGGGAAAAACAAGCTTTTAACACAAACTAAAACATTTTTGAAAAGCTTTTAAAAGTTTCAGAAGGCACCGACTATGTCTTATAAAGCTATTTTTTTTATATAGTACTAATGAAATGTGATATTTTGTCTCTTGTCACTCATAAATGTTCGCATGTTGCTGGCACAATTGTTAATGCATGTTGATAATCATTTCAAGTTTCTTCAGTGGTCAATTCTTTTAAAAAAAACAGAAAAGACTTTAAAATGTGTGTGTATGCATTTATTTTACTGTAGCACAGTAAGTATTAATTTTCTTAGATAGATAGATAGATAGATAGATAGATAGATAGATAGATAGATAGATAGATAGATAGATAGATAGATGTAGTGTATGTATGTACANNNTATATATAAAATATATATTCACCTCTCCATACTGTGCAAAGAACAATGCAGCTGGTTCAATATACTTAATCCTATTTTATACAAATCAGCAAACCAAGCTATTTGTAGGTTGATTTCAGAACATTGCAATTGCTTAATTTTCTTTTCCTGGAGGCGGACAAAAATCCATCACCCTCCTGCTGCTCTGTTACCGGATCTATTCCAACATATTATTCTATAACCAATGGCTTTGTTTTTGTTTTAGAAATGTTTGCTGTAAGACATGCTTAAAAATTAGTATAATACACAACCACCAGCCACCATAATAGCAGTACCTGGAATTCTGTCGGTTGATGCAATTATCCATTTGGCAAACCATGCGGTTGTAACACATGGCATAAAATGGTTCTACACACCAAGCGCTTCAGTTCATGTTCACATCAAACATCAGAATGTGAGACAAAGTGATTTCAGTGATTTTGGCTTTAGCATGGTTGTTAGTGCTTGACAAGCCGGTTTTTGAGTATTGCAAAAAGCTGCTGATTTTCTTGTACTTCAATGTACAAGACTCTCCAGAGTTTACATAAAATTATGGAGGAAAACAAGAACCAACCTGTGAACAGGGCTGAATGTAAATGCTTTGCGGATAAGAGGCTGGTCAGAGGAGAACGGCAGACATAAAGTACAAAAAAGCATCCTATAATGCACCACTCCCACCGAACATTGAGGCTATAACAAAAAATAGATAACATATTTTACCATCCCTTTTATGAGGAGAGTGCTACAAAGAGTGATAAATATCACTCAGCGTAACACTGAATGGACTTTATAAACAGCAAATCATTTTAACATTTCTGAGTCTACAGAGTTGCAGGATTGCTGAAACTGGATTACTGAAACTGACTGTCAATTATAACCTCAGGTTCCTGTTCTTGGCTGAGGGTAAAAATGCTGTACTCTGACCTCTGTTTTTGCAAATCTGTCCTTCATTAGGTGTTTTTTGAATTATTATTTTTTCCTACATTCTGCAGCTAATTTGTAAAGTTACTCTTTGAACTGCTGCGACATGATTGACTGAATTGATAACTGCTATTCCTATTAATGTGACCAGCATGGGTACATCGTCATATACATTCTCAAATGCCAAATGCCCTTGGTTCAATGGTGTGACTTTACATGGTTTTCTAGAATTCTGGTCAGAAAATATTAAAAAAATATAAACAAATATAAAAATATAATGTACCCATTTCTTCTATTCTAAAAAGTTGAAACTGTATATATTTTATAGGTAATAATCCTGTCATGTAATCTGCAGAATTAATAAACTACTGAAGTTATTTTTAACTTATTTGATTGTTAAATACACCATATGACCTTAAAGAATCTTAAATTAAGAATGAATGTTCCTCTGACCTCATTCGGAAAGTCCTCCAGACATGCTCGAAAATCCAGTAAAAAAAAAAAACAAAAGAGTGAAGGCTATTATAAATGCATAAGGAGACATGCATAAGGAGAAAAGATCTGGAACAGCATGCTAAGCATGATTTTGATCATCAGGTCTCTACATACCTTTGGTCATGTATTGTATGTAACCAATAACTACACAACACAGTGTGAATCATGTAAAAAAAAGATTATTTCATTATGCAACTAATTGAATTAATAAAACAAGGCAATTCAATTAGTTCTGAGTAAAAAAACAAAAAAACAAAAAAACAATGGGGCCTACCACATATTCTATGTATTCCCACTTCCCCCTTAACCTCACTCCGCTCCAGTAATTATTGCCTATTACTAACTGAAAAGTAGCAAAAGTCTTTTGCAGCAGAACAAACAAGGGTGGGAAAAGCAGTGATTTGTTGGAAGCATACGAGTATGGTTTCTATTTGATCCTTGTACAAATTGCTTGTCTAATATCAACTACAACCCTCATGAAGCCACAAATAGCTCCTGACAGTCGCGTGAAAGTACACACTTTAAAAAACCTGTCCAATAATAATGACTGAAGCGTTTCTCCTTGTCAAACTTTGTACCTTTCATTTACCTTCGACCCAAAATTGAGTTCTTTTTTTTATTTAATATTGCTATCCTAAATATTTTGGTAGCATTTGTAATAAATATAGCAACTGATGTTAATAATAGTACACACGTTTGACATTGAGTGTTTGGCATTCATAAACCCCATCTCCATTAAAATCTCCATTAACCGTGACAGAAAGCGAGAGTGCCTCATCAGTGCATCTTTCAAGCAGAGAGTTCAAGACAGCTGCTTAACTGTCAGTTATTCCAAAATCTTATGTCGAGCATCTCATCTGCCATTTATATTACAGAAAAAAAGACGACTGCTATTTTAGTGTATTGTTGTTTTATGCATTTCCTATTAACTATGCATATAGTCTGAGTAATAGCCTGCTAATTGAGGGGCCATAGATGTCACTCATTTGCCTCTTGTTCTCAAGCTGGAGGCTTTTGTGAAGGGATGAATTTTTAATTAGGAATGTAACTAGAAATAAAAGGCCTTTGGTAGAGCTGTTCTGTTTAAAGTCATTCAGGGCAACAGTAGACTGTATTCATGTTGTATTTATAGTATGCACTTTATCTTGTACGGCCATGGTACAGTAATGCAATAGGCAATGTAGTATAAATGTTGTTTTATTTGTATATATTTTTGTTTCTTTTTTGAACGTAAGTGTTTTAATAAGTTTTGTTTGTTTGTACATTTTATAAAGATTTGAAGAATACTAGAAAAGACAGACACACTAAATACTTGTTATTCACCATCCCACTGTGTGTAATGTGCAATCAGGCTTTATAGTACAGATGACTGTCCCCATCCCCAGGGTTTCACTGATTCAGTTTAAAATTTGGCATTCGTTTTCTTGATTAAAATAAAGCATGTTTTTTTTATTTTTTATTATTGAATGATAGACTGAGTAGAATTTAAACCACTTTTTATTATGCATGTACACTACAATCAAAATCAGCTTTATTGGCCAAGTGTGCCTGAGCATACAGGGAGTTGGTTTCCGGTTAAGAGTAAACAGTGCACAATTAACATACAGGCCCTGTGCAGCAGTGTTGGACTGGAACAAGACACACACTCATACAATATATTTGCAAGTAACACAAATAAATGACTAAGCACAGAAGACAATACACATTGGACAAAAGTCTGTGGACACTTAACTATAAGATTAGTGCAAGTGTTTTGAACCACTCATTTCACATTTACTCCCAAATTGCTGTTATAATAATCTTCACTCTTCTGGGAAGATGTTCCACTAGATTTTGAAGATTTGTGTAAAGATTTGTGTTCATCCCTCAATGGTGTTGTTAATGTCAGTTACTGATGCAGGGTGAGGAGACCTGAGGTGCAATCAGCATTCCAAGTTATCCGAAAGGTGTTCAACATGGTTGAGGTCAGACCTCTATAGCAGGCAAGGTCAAATCTATATACTGTAAACCATATGCACATGGATCTTGCTTTGTATACAGGGGCATTGTCATGTTAGAGAAAATTTGGATCTACTAGTTCGAGTGAAGTGAAGAGAAATTTTAATATTACCACATCCAATGAGATCCAATACAATTGTGTCCCTCTAGCTTAGTATTAAGTTTGGGGAAGAACCTTAATAGCTGGAAAAGTCAGGTGTTCAAATAATATAACATTGTCTCCCAAACAATGTAGCCTATAATTTAATTTGATAAATGTCTCTATGATTTGTTTATTTCTGTTTCAATATTATTTACTAGAATTCATCAGCCTGTGCTGTAATTGCAGTGTTTTATATTCCAAAGTGTATCCTCTAAGATAATATTCCATTATTCGCTAATGCAAAAATTGGGTTTTAGGCACCATTGGATGTAATGTATTTATATTTATTCGTGTATTCACTTCTTTTTTTTTGGGAGTGGGGTGCTACCATAATCTTGCTTACACCTCAGCAAATGCGCAGTTGCACCAATGACCAAATTAACAGTGTCTCATTTTGGGTACACCGCCTCTAAATAAAAACGAGATTGTCTCCTCCTGTATTTCTTTAAACATACTGACTCTACAATTTAATCCTCTGGTAAAAGACAATCAAAGCTCTAGTAAAAAAAAAAAAACACCCAAGGACCAGATCTCGGGCACTACCTCAACAGCCCTTCAATAAAATGTCAGAAACGCAGAAACGAATAAACACCTGACTCAACAAATATGTCACAGAGACACAGAATGATCTATTATAAACACCATGTCCTTAAACACAGACACATGAGTAAACACTCATAAAAACACAGACACAAAACGAGTTGTAAGTTATGGCGGCCATTTCATTATTTTTGTCGCAAAGTCATGCCCAAGTCAATTGGGATTTTTCTTTTTTGTTTTCTTGTTCATGTCTTTGGGACTGTTTTAAACTAGTTTGCATGCCTACCTATTGTTTTACCATGATTTAGTGATGTTCTATGCATTTATAAATGCATAGAATATACACTCACTTTTTTAACCTGTTTACC
This sequence comes from Silurus asotus, assembly GCA_024362625.1. NCBI lineage: Eukaryota > Metazoa > Chordata > Actinopteri > Siluriformes > Siluridae > Silurus > Silurus asotus. Next base: position 2,585,247 of record MU551642.1, read on the forward strand.
TTTTGAGTCATTGAATTACCCATCAGCCTATTGTGTGGGAACAGCACATTGCATAGAATCAAGTAAATTACAGATTGAGAGCTTTAGGTAAAGTTCCCACCAGACAATAGATTAGAAAGAAATGTCAGCTATTACACATTAAAAAAATATGCATACTTTGTTACTGTGCACCACTGCAGAGCAGTCTCTATATTTAAAACCAAATGTCACAAACATCTCGCTTTTAAGAGAGGTCAGAGGACAATGGAAAGACTGGAAGGCTATAGTAATAGAAAGAACCAATCTTTACAACTCCAAGGGTCAGATAAGCAGTTTAGAATGCACAATACAGCACATTCTGTGATTAAGTGGCTACAGCAGCACATGAAGCTTCATGAACAGATACCTAAAGAAACTGGACAAAAATATAGAAATAAGTTTATTAGTGTTAATATTATACTTGTTTTACCTGTTACTGTTTGGAACATATCGCATGTGTACCTACTGACCTGGAGTTCAATAACTCGGAAAGAAATTTACTAGTCATCAAGCATAATTGAACTAATTGCAATATTTTCTTTTGGAATGTGTTCAAAGCTCAGAGGTTTTTATAAAGAAAAAAAAAAAAAACAGAACAAAAACCTCAAAGGCAGTAACAGATGCACATGAGGAACAAGGCCATCTGCCTCCATGCCATCTTTACCCGCAGGATGCGATGAGATTCCTCTCAAAGGAAATGATGCACTGGGTTACCATTATCAAATTTTTATTACTTGGTCTCTTTAGTTCTGAACAATAAAAAAAAAGAAAGAACTGGAAATACATTTCAGAAATGATCTCTTAATGTTTGCCAAGGTGAAACAAACCTCCAGAGTCTGATTCTGATAAATGCTAGAGCAGAATCTTGGACATCAATCACAATAATGGCCATTTAATGCCTTTCAATTCTCAAAGCGCCATTTATTCAAATGCCGATCATCACAGTGCCATCATAGCCGCATCTTCTGACGGTATTCTTATGTAGTTTGTCTTCAGAATGGTTCATGAGAGAATATATATCCTATAACAGAGTACTTGGTAAGGGGCAATTGAGTAATTCTGTATTATTGTTTTTTTTAACTTTATTTGTGAGTTGTTATATTTTTATCAGTGGGTAAAATGCCCACTTTAGCAAACGACTTTTCCCCTGCCCGATGCTGTGTACACCTGACTACACCTTTAACACCAACGCTTCATCTCAATACCACCCTCATGGGCATGAGCGCAAATGCTCACCTGACAATTAAAACATTACCAGAGAGTCTGCCAAAGCTTCTTATTTGGTTGGCCATGCATGAGATATGGAATTTGGTTTTAGGGCAGCAGGAGCTGTGAGAAGCCCATGATCCCATGCAGATTATGAGAAGGATTGCAGACTCCTATTTTTTAATGACTCCATACAGAATCACAGATGAGATATTATACATTTACGGCTCAAGTAGGACATTCTTGCTGAGGAAGTGCATCGGCTTTTAACTTGTAGAGGTTACAAAGCCAGAATCTTCCTCGCTTTCTTTGGCAGCAACTTCGCTTGTTTTTATGAGGTATTGATTCAGTATGCCTTTATAATGCTGTACTTAGAGAGATATGATTCTCAGTTATTTAGTGTCTGTTTTAATGTGCAAAGTAATTAAGTAATGCGTTTTATTAAATCTAGAAAAAACCTGCAGTGTGACTCTTGCAAAGTCTTGCAGTTTGTGTTATCAAATGGTCTTTTTTATGAGGGTCATAACTATGTTATATACTCTATATGACATGTGGCAAATACCTGTTGATAAAGAGAGTGCAATGTTTCATTATCTATTGTTTTGCATATTATTATTGAAAATTGTAATAGAATTAAGCGTAATTGGTGCATTGAAAGAGCTAAAACTTTGCCAAGAACTGGGTATGTAAGCAATTCGCTTTCTTTTACAACAGATTTTACACTATTAAATGCCACCACTCTATCAAGATGCTCGGAAAAGGTGCAGAAACCCTTTGTGTGAATAATACACAAAATACTGTACCTGAAATGTTCCAAGCATGATTGGAATGTCAGTGAGAATAATGTGTTGTGGTCATGTGCTGGCCATGCACATCGCATGATACATTGATCATTGATTCTTTGGTGCTGTTGTGCAGACAGTACTCCAGGGGCTCTTGTGAAGATTGATGACATTATACATTCAGTCAATCGTCTCTAGTAACTGCTTTATCCTGGTCAGGGTGACGCTGAATCCCAGAGATACTTGGATACTTGAGGTGAGAATATGCCATAAGTACTGTAGGATCATCCATTGCACACACATTTTGTGTAGCCAATCCATATACACGCATGGGGGAAAGGAATAGGAAAGGAATATGAGAGAATATGTGAAATTCACACAGTGAGTAAACTGAAGTCAGGATTAAACTGGCCGTTTATTGCTTTATGTGCTTGAAACCTGGTTGCCTCTTTACTGGATGTTTCATAGTCTTAGACAGCCATAGTCATACAGACATGGTGGGGCCTCTAAGCTCATTTTAAATTCTGTTCTGCAAATAAACCTTTTATAATAAAGATTTTTACTTTTAAACCTAAACCATATAATGTCCCTAAATGTGATAGAAATCATAATACCACATGGGTTTTATGTTCAATGCATTCAGTATGTTATCGTTTTATATATTTGATTTTTTTTTTATTTTACAGAAAGATTGCCAATAATTATGGATGTGATATAAATTATATATATATATCTTGGATCTAGGTTATTGGAAATGGGAGAGCATCTCACACACTGTAATTACCTGTATGTCTTAATGTCCCATGGAACCTTAGCCTAAGGCTTTGTTCAACTATCAGACAAATGCAGCTTTGTAAAACAATTTACATAGATATCTGGCTACTAGTACTTAATGTATGTGTAATAAAATTCATGCCACTCAGTTGCACAGTAAAATTTAACGAAATATATGATTCCCCCACCTTGTGGCATGTTGCACAATAATAATAAATGAAGGTTAACCATGAATTTATGATTTTGTAGTCCACCAGAGTCAGTGGGACCTTAAACTGGAGGAAATCTAACATCTATAAAAAAGACTCAGTGGAACTCATGATAAAGTTTTATGGTCTCGCTTGGTCATCTTTGGAGATATTTTGTATTTTTTACCAGTGAGACCAAATCAGGGCTGTTCAGTCAAACTCAGATGTACCACTTTCACTGAATAGAGATTTGACACAAAAAAAGCCAATTTTACACAATTTTACACAAATGACAGGGTGCTCTATATAACTTTTCTTTATTTCTTCTGTTTCAATTTACACTTTACTCATCACTTTTCCTCTGTTTTAGACAGCATGTGCAAGGATTTGTGCCCAATCAGCCACAACAGCATTTGTAATGTCAGTTACTAAAGTCAGATCTGGTTTGCATTCAACGTTCCATCTCATCCGAAAGGTGTTCGAAAAGGTTAAGGTCAAGGGTCTGTGCAGGTTACTCAAGTCTTTCCAGCTCAACGTTAACAAATATCTTCATGGACCTTACTTTGTGCACAGGCACATTTTCATTCTGAAACAAGTTGGGTGTTGTCTATTTTGTCATTTGGATATATTCTGAGTAAGATACAGAATTTGTGCAGCACAGAAATACACACCTGATTGGGGGGGAAATGCGATAGGGCGTCTTTTTTAGCTAAATGAAGTATATTATTTTTATTACTCTTTTTAACCAAATTATGTGAGAATACATTATGTGGGGGAATCCAGGACACTGTCGGTGGAAAACGTTTTTCGATTTTGAAACCCAGCTCTTTAGATTGAGTGTCAATGTTTAAAAAATAAAGAAGAAAAGAATATTACTGTATTAGAAAATTAGAATAAGTAAAGCACTTATTGGTATGATTCATACCGACTGGAATAACCATATATTTTACAAGCTAATTTTCTCACAGGTTGTATTTTAGAGTTAATGGCATTCTATGGACATGTTGCTCCATTGAGCTGGAAACAACCCCCCATTTCGTTTTTCAAATAACTGTCAATCATTTTCTTCTGCCGAGTTAAACTACCACAGGGACATGAGATTCACTCATGTCAATCAAGCTGTATATAGACACCCATCAGCCATAACATTAAAACCACCTGCCTAATATTGTGTAGGTCCCTCCTTGTACCAAGAAAACAGTCCATACCCATTGTGGCATTGCCACCATAAGTTCTCTGAAGGCGTGAAGTGACATCTAATGCAAGACATTTTCTCATTACACTGGGACCTGTCAAGGGGTGGGGTAGTTGATGTGTTACTAAGAGAGAAAATGTGTAAGCAAAAGCATCTGAGTGACTTTGACAGAGGGCTAGTAATGATGGCTAGACAAGTAGGTCAGATCATCTCTAAAACAGTAGGTCTTATGTTATTTCTACTAGTGAAAACCTAAAAAGTGGTCCAGGAAAGAAAAACCAGTGAACCAGTGACAGGATCATAGGCACCAAAGGCTCAGTGATCCCAGACATTGGGGTGAAAAATGTTTTCTTATACATCATGCGCATGGCCGTGTGTGTGTGTGTGTGTGTGTGTGTATTTCTTGCCTGTAGAGAAGATGGCAACAGGATGCCCTATGAGAAGAATGCAAGCAGACCAGGACAGTGTAATGCTCTAAACAGCATTCTGCTAAAAACCTTGAAATGTTGCATTCATGTGTATACGTATTTTTTCAAGACGTTGTTCAGAAATGCTTTGTGGTATAAAGAATGTTGATTCTAGGTGTTGATTTGGCCTTCAGATTCCCCAGATTTTAATCTGATTAAACATCTGTGGGATGTGTTGAACAAACAAGTCTGATCCACGGAAGCCCCATCTCACAACTTTACGGGATCTACAGTACAGACCAAAAGTTTGGACACACCTTCTCATTCAAAGAGTTTTCTTTATTTTTATGACTATGAAAATTGTAGAGTCACACTGAAGGCATCAAGGGCTATTTGACCAAGAAGAAGAGTGATGGGGTGCTGCGCCAGATGACCTGGCCTCCACAGTCACCGGACCTGAACCCAATCGTGATGGTTAAGGGGTGAGCTGGACCGCAGAGTGAAGGCAAAAGGGCCAACAAGTTCCAAGCATCTCTTGGGGAACTCCTTCAAGACTGTTGGAAGACCAGTTCAGGTGACTACCTCATGAAGCTCATCAAGAGAATGCCAAAAGTGTGCAAAGCAGTAATCAAAGCAAAAGGTGGCTACTTTGAAGCACCTACAATATGACATTTTTCAATTGTTTCACACTTTTTTGTTATGTATATAATTCCATATATAAATCCACATGTGTTAATTCATAGTTTTGATGCCTTCAGTGTGAATCTAAAATTATTATAGTTATGAAAATAAAGAAAACTCTTTAAATGAGGTGTGTCCAAACTTTTGGTCTGTACTGTACGTATACTGTAGACTGTCAATTTTAATTATGTAGTTAAATTAAACTTTGACTGAATTATGTAGTGCAATTTGTTAAATTATTAATACATGACAGTATACTACCCCAAACTGATCACCATTCTTTTAGACTTCTGGGTAGGCCATGTCTCAACTTGCAATTCAAATTGCGATGGGGTCATCGTAACTCATCTTCATCGTATGTCGGACTAATAATAATTATAATAATAATAATAATTCACATGGGTTTGTAATTTTCTTGTAATATGTGTATATAGATATGTTACTTCAGGTGTTTTTCAACAAATATTTGAATAATTCTGTGTTCTTGTGTAATCAAATATTGATGCAGTACAAATAAATGTTTTATGGAAATCGGTAACTGGTAATAAAAGTTTTAGCAAACAGGATTATTTAATAGCGCAGTCATATGACTTGGCATTCTTTCCATATTTTTTTCTATCCAGGCATTTCCAATGTCAATGCTAATGCTAACAATTTGTATTTATTGTATTTTTTTTTTATTTAAGTTATGAGCACGCATGATGTTTTCACATCTTCTCTTCTGAGATCTGCTCACTTAGGGTGGCTATGCAGAAGCATTAAGTGCCCAAATTGTGCTTCTCTTCCACATGTTCTAGCTTACAACTACCATCATAGGCAGGCAAAGCCTAGCTTGTCAGGAGCCAAACTTGCAGATAGGGTGAACAGAACATTTTTTTCCGTTGTGACATAAGAAAATGTGAGTAAATGAGCTACCCGCCTCCTCTTATAGCAGTTCTTGAGTAAGTATGAGTGTGTGTAAACTGTACATTCTTACAAGGCTAGCGATTCATTTGTTGAAGATATGTAGTAATCACTGAGTCAAAATATTAAATAGGAGTGCTACAAAAAAATGATATTACCAATCAGTAACTATTATGAAGCCTTTATGCATGACGCTAGAGTCTCTTCAAAGGCATAAAGCTATTATGCAAAACGCACAAGAACACACTGATTGAAAGACACTGCAAACTCATTTGTTACCGTGGACGGATTCTAAAGTTTTAAATTGTGATTCATAATTATTCCATGTCCTTTCTGAATAACAAGCACAGCAAACAGGAAGGTTGTGCATGTGAGTGAGCTTGTGTTTTCATTCAAACCACACAAAACTCCTGCCATTCATTTGCATCATTTTTTATTTACTTGGATAATATTTGCTTAGTCTATTGACTACTGCTTTCTCCAATGGCATTTTGAAAAGTCATTGATTAAGAGTGTAATCCACTCCAGGTTTATTACCTCTGCTATTGATTTTTCTCTGATCACTATTTTCTTTTTATATATATATATATCACACTGATTGATTGGATCACCCAGAACTAGCAACCTTGAGTAAATAGAGAGAAATTAGCATTTTCACAACCCCAGGTTTTGAAGAGATTAGTAAGGTATGCAATATTATCAGATCCTAACAATTTGCAGTGAGAAAATGTTGCAACTCTGTTCAATGGTGGATTTTTAAATGATTCGGCAGTAATGTGAAGCAAACAGTTTAGAAAACATAACAGCACATTTCGCTATAATCCTTTTTACAAAGCAGTTGTCTAATGTTCACTTGGCTGACACTTTCACTACTCGATGCTGCTTATAGGATGGCAGGGGGGAGCAGGAAAGCACTTTCTAATTCTTATTGCCATTACCATGATTTGTAAAAGTGCTCAATTTGACACTTTGTTTTAAGCCTATTTCAATGACTTTCAAAATTTTTCTCTTTCTTTTTCATATAAAATTTTTGGGTGCAATCATTCATAAATTGTTATTGTCTAAATTCATAAATTGATAAATTGATGTTTAATATATACAGGACAAACCTTTTCCCCCTGAGCTGATTATACAGGACAAAAACGTGAGTTTGGTGGAAGGTGTGCCGATTCCAGAACGGCTCATCAATTTTTTTTTTACTGGATAGGAAAGTGCATTTTCGAGCGATACCATTACCTACGCTTTGCTCAAGGGAGCCACCGTTCTCAGAGCTCTCCAGGCCTGGAGTGCGCTAAACTTCCTGCCACTCTGGGGTAATTTCAATTATTTCGGATCTTTTCCCTTCACACTGAGGAGTCAGAACAGAGTGCTGCTGAATAGCTAGTATTTATTCCAGTCAGTTTTACCTCTACGGATGAAAACAAAAGAAAAATATGCAGGTTAGTAGACTGGAAAAAAGGTATCTTGCTGCAGCTCTCACACTCACAGCCCCAACCCCCTTCTTCAAACTGCATTAAATACAAATAATTTACCCTTCACTCTTTAGCATTTGTGTACTCTAGTGTATTTGCAGAGCTCTCGTGCAGTGTATGTAATGACAGCCCAGTCTTACGGTCACAAACTGTAATCTATTGATTCGTGTTTATAGGCACGAATTGTCCTCTTATTTTCATGTCACTGAGGACAAATTTCTATGTGATGTATTCAAATAGGAAGTATTTTTGGTGCCTCCGCCAAAGTAAAATACTGACTGCGCTTTACTGTATGGAATTCAGCATATTAAAACATTCTCAATTTGATACAAAGAATTATTTGCTTTATTACATACATATGTTGTTATTTGTATATGTTCATGGCCATAAATGAATGCTCAACCTTGATTTACACCTTTATAACTAGACAGATTTTCATTCCTTTAAAAAAAAAAAACATTTTGTCTGTGTTCTATATTCTGTAGCACTACTAAAAAATATACAAATATATACACTGCTCTGATCTTATATTTTGTTTGTGCACCATGATCATTATAATTGTATCTCTTATAAAAGCTTGTAATTATGGAGGAGTAAATGGCAGTATTGGATTTTTGCGGCACTCCAAATGTTAATAGTAATTTGTGCTCCCTTGTTGGTAATCAATTGTAACACTGTTAAAGTGCTTTTTTTTTTAGCAGTTGATAGCATGCAAATATATTTTTATATTTATAAAAAAAGAGTACTGCAATAAATGTAATAAAATTATATGGCTTTTTGGCATTATTCATTTGCCAGCCATGTTTTTTTTTCCCAAACATATATTTTGTTTGATTAACAAATGTCATGCTTGATGTCAATTAGTTTGATGGATAAAAATGGTATTTTCCTATTGCATTATAATTCCATGACATTTACTATAAAAAAATAAAAATAAAAAAGGATGGAAATACACTATATGGACAAACATATTGGGACTCTTCCTTACATATTCTGTTCTTTTTCAAACTGTATTGTTGTATTAGATGTCTCTGGATGTGGTAGCATAACATTTTCCCTTCACTTTAAACATGTTCCAGCATGACTATGTCCCTGTACACAAAGTGAGCTCTATGAAGATATAGTTTGCATGGGTTGGACTGGGGAGATTTTGATTGGCCTGCTGTAGAGTTCTAACTTTAACATTACTGAATCGTAGGGTTGTAACGGTACACAAATTGCTTGTTTTTTTATTAATGCAGTTTAACAATATTAACATTTGTGATAATCAACATTTAAACATGAATTTTTTCAAACAATTAAACATTTTAAATAAAATGCTTGCTTGGTTGAATCAAATGAATGCAATACACTTTTAATATATTGATTAAATTGAGTAATTAATTACATTGTATTAATTAAATTGTATTGTAAATTTAATAAATGGAAAAATGTAATTAAATACTTTGTATTTGTTAGACCGTATTTGAGTAGCACAGATGTGTATGTAAGTGTGTATGTGTTTTACATTTAATATTACATTCTTTTAAAGATATATTCTACTTAATTGTTCTATGCATTTCAGCATACTTTAACAAATGTTTTTATTCCTTTCATCCTTCATTCATTTACTCCGTCGATATGTGGAATGTCAGAATTTTCTCCTTTAAAGAGAAATTCTTGAAGCTGGACATAAAACACTTTCATTGCTAAAGAATTGAATTACTTCCTCGTTAGCAGCTAATGCTATGGATTCGTTAGCATTTGCATGCATGCCCAAAACTAATTTTATTTCCAGTACGGCGTGAGTAACCACAGTGACACTGCGCTAACTCCACTTAATACGTGTCTGAGTGAACTCATATTTTAACTATGTACCTGCACGTTAAAAGGATTGCATTCGGTACACATGTACCAGACCAAAAGCAATGTACCCAAAAAGTTCGGTACCCATACATGTACCGTTACACCCCTATTTGTAATACCTTCCGACTTAATTGGAACGCAGACTGCATTCCAGGCCTCCTCAATGTATATCAGTACTTGACTTTACTACTGATCTTGTAGCTGAATGAGCACAAATCTCCATAAGCACACTTAAAAAAATCTAATGGAAGTGTGAAGGCTATTATAACAGCAATTAAGGACTGAATGTGGAATGGAATGTTAAAAAGCCTGGATGAGTTGAGTTTACTTAAATCCTTTTATTTAAATGGTTGCCCTAAAAAATAAGTAAGTACTGTAATATTTACTTGATAAACATAAGTTTCACTTGAGTGAAATTTTAAGTTGTTCTAACAATTATTATCAGTTGAATAGACTACATGCTTTTAAGTATCTTGTTCTGTCAAATTACTACATTTAACTTTTCACTTGCTTTAAATTATATGTAAAAAATCTAGCAAAGAACAAAGATTTTTTTCTCTTCTATTTCTATTGTTGGTTTGGTGACCAACATGTGAAAAATGTAAATGCTCGATTTCCCCTCAAATGTTTCTATTGCATTATCTCTAGCCTTTTCTAGAGGTCATGTGTCTATGGGTGAATGTGGGTATGCAATGTATATTGGACAGTGCACTATTCACATTTCCTGCCCTGATAATGGCATTTCTATATAATTCTTAGGAGAAAACTTAAATGGTAATAAAAAAACCTGACATTTTAAGCTTAAACATATGGCACTGGTGAGACAGCTGGCTCAGAGCTGCTGTAGTCAGTCAGTAATTGAATCCATAATAGTTTTACTGGTGTAGCTTCTTATTCTATCTGTAATACTACTCTCCCACATGCAGCGATTTTATTGCTACAAGTTGGCAGTCACTGTACTATGAAGTCACCAGTAGGCGTTTCCACAACTGGTTGCCATAGTTATTTTTATCAGTCAGTGGTGCAACTAGCGATCCACTCTTGACAACAAATCAGGAGACTGATCATGTGCTCTATATTTTCTTCACTCCCATTTGTGGTCAGTGTACAAAATCACTACATACTGTATTTACATTGATATATTGCTAAAGATAAAAACTATTCTTATCTTTTTTGCATCACTTGACCTGCCCACATCTAGTTGCCAGTGGTTGCTGTCACTCAATTCAATGTTGAAATTAATGAAAATGAAAAGTAAAAAAGCAGAAGTGGAAAGTACTGTTTTTTTTTTTTTAACAGGGTGTAGTGGGGGATTCTAGTGTAGTAAAGGACAAGGAATATAAATCTCAAACTATTTGTTTTTAATGACAGAAAACCTTTTCAAATTAAATTGCAATAACAAAAAAACAACAGTACAGTCCATGACTTAAGTCTAATGTGAGTCATGTACTTTTGCAGCAAAAAAAAAAAAAAAATCCTTTTATAATGTCATTTATGATAATGAGAGCAATTACAAATGCAAATTCAGAATTCAGACAGTGAGCGCATGCATTGAACGGCTTTTGATTCGACGGCATTTCGCTTTCAGCTGGGTCTGCATCACTGGCAGTAATTTCCATTTTTCCGCTTGCATTATTTACTCATTTATTTATTTTTACTTCGTAGCGGATACGATTTGAAATGTAGTTAAGTATAATACTTCAAACTGAATATACTTATATAAAAGTTAATCTACTTTAAAAATTAGAAGTATACAAAAAACTCCCCAATTACAGTAACATGAGTAAATGTAATTCATTACGTTGCACCTCTGGTCAAAAGCAGCCAAAGACTTTTTAGGCGAAGGAAGTGGAATGTTCTGCAATCGCCAGGTCAATCGCCTGACTTGAACCCGTCTGAGCATGACCCCAAACACCCCAAAGACTAGCAAGAAGCTTGAATCTATGGTTAAATGGCTGAATGGTCATTTTGACACTTTTATTTATTTTGAAGGCAAAATTTTGACAAACCCGGCCAAGAAAAGAACATTATCCTAGACAAGCAGTGAGTGATACATAGGTGGCTAGCTTGAAGCAAATGGTGAGTTTATCTGTCTCTCTCAGCACAGAAAACACGGCTTCCAGTGAGGCAACTGTGTTGTACTTCTGTTCTCGTCACATCTACCTGACACATGGTTCACTTACCCCCACACTCATTTTACTTCCACCTTTTGTGTGCTATTATTTTACATTCTGAGCTTTTTAATGTGTGTAGCACTGGAAGACAGCTTATATTGAGGGGTGCGGTGCTTAGATGCCACTGATTTATGCATTTTGAAGGTGTTATTTGAATGTCTACCAGTGTGTTTTGCAGCCTTAGTGGAAGCTGTGCAGTTATCAGTCTTTACTATGTCAAATTGACTGGTGTGTGTTAGAGGTGATTCAGGGAAGGCTGTTGGCAGTAGGTAGACGTTTTTGCAGGGTGGGAGGGGTAGAAGTGCTAGCGTGTGCCAGTTTGAGCTCTATTACAATCTTGTGCAGTGCCGCAATCCTAAAAAAAGTAATTCCCATGCGTTAAAGTTCTGAGAAAGTCCTCGTAAGAAAGGGAAGAAATCGACAAGGCTTTCCTTGGTCCTACTGCTCCCATGAGCATGTCATTCTGTAAGTAATTAAGCTAACAAGCTGAGTGTTAAAACGGGCAACATTGGAATTGTTCCGTAAGCAATCACCGCTCTTACATTTAGAATGCCTTAATCTGCAAAAGGTACTGAGAGAATGGATGTTTTCAGGCTCGTATAGATTTGGTCTTGCTGTAGAGAGTACACTGTGATGACTCAGTTGAGTCAATCAGTACACAGTCTAATTCACCCTGTTTCCTACTTGCAGGCTGACAGAGCCACATTAACCCTCTGGGATGGCATCATAGTTCCAGTTATTTGATCTGACATTTGAGAATGTTTAAGAAAGCATTCATTGCAGTACCTTAGTTTCATCCTGTGTAGTTGTTTTATGTATATTTGTAAAGGATGCAGAGCTACGGTATTGCGCAGAAAAAGTGCTCTTTGCTTCTCACTTATTCACCTTGTCTAAGTACCTAAAAAAATGTAATATTAAGCTTTTAACAAGCTTAATAAAAAATCTTTAGTCAGGACATTAGCATGAATTAAACAAATAGATAAAGCAATTTAGTTTAATAAAGCTTTTTTTTGGACTCAGTGTTGTTCCATTCAAAGTTGACGGCTTCGACAGAGCAGTTAAAGAGACAGGAGTTGGAAAATACTTTGAACTAAAATTTGTTCTGTTTTGATTTTTGTGGCATTTAAAATCATTAGCACGATTTTTCCTTTGCATACAAGAAGAATATATACGTAACTTTCCTGTTTCTAGGTTTTCTCTCGACCAGTTTTGATCGCAAAATAAAACAAGCAAATAGTAGCACAGCAGATCTCAGGAATATTTGTTTTTAAGTCTTCCTACTTTTCTGATAAATGAATTATTAAAACCTATAATTTTTAAAATTGCTTTATTGTTTTTGGGCTTGGCTTATTATTTTGTCTAGAAGTATACTTAATGTCATGCTGATTAGTAATCTTAGACACTGTTTATAGCATTATCTTGAATGACCCAAAGCTACCTTAATTTCAGCTGATGAATGCCATACTCTGTCACATGACCTTTCAATTCACTCATCATCAGTCTTCATTCTCACCTAAAGACAATCGATTACAGTCTTTTTTTCTGTTTGCAGTAACTGTTTACGATGTCTTGCTCTAGCACTGTGCCTTCTTTGCTTTTAACCCTGATCTCATTTGGTTCTCTGATTGTTTGGCGTGATCATTTTAAATGTTTTCCAGGAATCATGCCAAGGTTGGCATTCCTTTATTTTGTAAATATAGAATGTTATTATTTGAACTAAATTTCCTGAATAATTGGTATTAGACACATTTTACAATGGGATTTGTGTAGTGATGTAAATGTTTGCTACATTCTGTGTATGTTATCAATCTCCGTGATCTTCGTTTGTGAAGAAAATTAGTTGCAATACTACAAGATATTAGGGATATTATTTCTCTCCATGTGCATTTTACAGTTGTTTTGATATTCCCTCTATTGTATTAGTAGCAGTACTGTAAGTCTTCCCTCCTATTCTATCCTCCTACTGAATTTCCTACACTGCCAGAACTGTCACTAGTTGTGTTTGGTTTCAATGAAATAAAATTGGCTGCTGGTGAGCCCATCACATTGTGTTCTAAGACTGCTGATCTCAACTTATGACTCAACTCAAGACTATTGTTTTTGTGGGGTTTTTTTGGTGACAATTTTGTTTGTGACAGTGAAATCAACCTTTAAAAATGTACACCATAATGTTTTGTATTATGCTACAAAGTCTACACTCAGTGACCACTATTTTTTTTTCTTCTAGAAACGCCAATCAGGTTTAAATTTACTTAAACTTTACATTTTGCAGATTCAGGTCAAGAGCATCAAAATGGGAAAAAAACTGTGATCTCAGTGACTTTCACTATGGCATGGTTGTTGGTGCCTGTAGGGCTGGTGTGAGTATTTCAGAAACTGCTGATCTGGGAATTTAATGTGCAACACTCTCTAGAGTTTAGTGTGTGAAAAAATTATAAGAAATGCCTTGCTGATGAGATTGGTGCCTTTCGTGGTATCCAAGGACACTGTATGGATACATGAAAAATCAGTCATAGTAGAAAGTAAAGCATATTTTGATTCTATAGGTGATAGGCTTGAATGTTGTTTTTTATACAGTGTAGCTCTTGTACAGTGTAGATGTTGCAGTAGAGGTCAGGTTTGGAAGTAAAAAACAAAAAACAAAAACAAAAGGGTTGACCTCCACAGAGGTGGTAATTGTGGGATAAAGCTTGGCAATGTTCCTATGTCTTAATGTGTGATTGATCTGTGAAGATCTGAGCCCAACATAAAACTATGGATCATCAGCATAGCAATGAAAATGATGGCCATGCCTCCTCATTATTTTGCCAAGAGGGAGCATATGTGTGATAAATAACAGTGGTCCAAAGACTGAGCCTTGAGGAACACCATTGTAGAGGTGATATTAGTCAGACATAAAGCTTACAATTAAAACAATTAGTCTTTTAGTGAGATGTGATCTAAAAGAGAGCCTAATACTAATAAGGACAATGATTTGTTTTTTAAATCCGTGAACATGTATGTTATATAGAAAGCACCAGGGGTCCAGAAGAACAAGTATATTCAGCAACCCCAGGTCAAATGCAACAATCAGGTCAATTGAAGCCTTAATGAGGGCAGGTTCAGTACTGTGGTTTAACCTAAACGCATACTGTAATACCTTGTACAGGTTGTTGAGGCTAAGTGGTTCATAAGCTTCAGCAGAGTAGCCAGATTGGTTTGAGCTGAAGGCTACAGTGACTTAAATAACCTCTATTACAGCCTGAAAGTAATCTGAAAAAAACAGAAATCTGAGGCTAACCTAAACTGGAGAATTGATTATTAATAAAAAAATGAAATAAATGGTAATATCTGCTGCAGCATGCAAATGTGAAGGTCAGATCTTGACAAGTTCAGTCTATGACAGTCGTCTCCCTAATCACTGTATTTGAATCTAATATATAAATTGCCTTTGGGATGTGGTAGATCAGAAGCACATTTGCATCTTGCATGTGCAGCTGACACATATTCAGCAATTAAATTATATGATGCAATCATGCTAACATGGAACAGAATTATAAGTGAATTTTTAAGAACACTTTTTGGAATCTGTTCCATGCTGAATTGTAGCTATTGAGAGCAAAATAGGTTATTCAGAATTAGTATGGCATTTTTGTAGTGGCTGGTGAGCTTATATGTGCATTGCTCTAGCTGTGGTTGAAATGAGTGCGTTTAAATATTTGATTATTCCTGCAATTTAAATGAGTGTGCCTGATTTATGATGGGTTCTCTGAGGGGTGAAAATTGTCAGAGGTGAGTTAAAGAGTATAGAGTTCACAAAATGGATTGCTGTCACTGTCTTTTTCCTTTAACCAGCTAATTGATGTGTCGAGCAATGCGAAGCATACCTCTTGTACACCACAGCACATTGAGTGTTTCGGTTCAATATGAAAGCTCTTGGGACCTGAGGCTATATTCACATTACATGACCGAATTGGCACACATCCAGCATTTATTGTTTCGAGGAGACAACGCGGTATCAATTGAGAAAAATCTGATTATGTTGATGACATCTTTGTCTCGTCGTTTTCTCGCTGGAACACTGCCAAAACTGGGAACGCTCAGTCACCTGCGTGATAACGACTCTCACCAGTTTCAACAGGGGGTAAAACAGTGAAGTCAAGTGGCATTTATTGTCATTTTAACCATAAACATTTGGTAGAGAGCACAGTGAAATAATAAAAAAAAACTCTTTCAGGATGAAGGTACGATATAAAACAAAAGAGTTACACGAGGCAACACAAAGCTAACTGAAGTGTAAGGTTGTGAGGAATATCTGGCTGCAAAATCTGTCTCCCAATCGCTAGGGCTGATTCAGCAGATCTGGCTGACTAGGCCAGTGTCCCCTTCCTTTTTCACCATTCAAAGTGCATCGAAGCTCAGTGCTTTGTAAAGGAGGACAGGTTCCTAGATATATAAACATTCTTGGTATAAAAGTAGCTGCTTCTCTGCTACAACCTTCAAACAATTTGTAGGTTGACATTTTGGAAAGACACATCGCATGATTCAGTTTGTAGTAACACTACTTCCTTTAAATAACCTGGACTCTGTGTGGCTGCATGTCTCACTCCAGTATTGTGTCTGTGACCAGCCCATGCCTTTGTTTCATGTCTGTTTTGATTAGTGCTTGGATATCAGCTTTACTGTCTAGTTTGTGCTTGTTTACTGATAGCTTGACCATTTTCCAGCCTGGCATTTTCAATTCCCTAGCCACTTTTCTAATAGAAGTTGTTTTTTCTAACAAATCTAGAAAGCCTGCACTTGCACCTGTCTGCCAGCTTCCTAGCCTCCATAACATTTTATTTAGATTTTTCTAAAGCAACGAGTCAATTATATTTGTTTTCTTGTTATCTCAAGTTACGTATTGTTGTCAATGAGATAAAACACATCCGTTTCCCGAGACACAGGGTACTGAGATAACAGCATCATTAATTTCACAGAAACAAAGCATTCTTCTTCTCAGACAGCATATTGAATATGTCTATGGTGAACAGGGCATTAAAAAGGTTTCCAAAAATGAGTAGATTTTTATGAGAGAGGTGTCTACATGTTTATATAAGCATTCCTGGATGTCTAGATCAACATTTATGAAGGGTTATTGCTTTACAGGGCAGTAATACATTCCACAGTGTCAATTAGTATTCATAGTTGTCATGTATTCATAGTTTGAACTGACTTATAGCTATGAATATTAATTCCACACTGTTCAGCCTTCATTTCATTTGCATATACTTTTACAGTGTTTGGCAGACATCCATATCTAGAGCAGTATACAGAAGCAAAATGCTTTGAAGGCTTTAGCTAATGAATATTATCAAGAACATCATCTTAGTCTGTTGGAGAGGAGTTAGCAATGTAACTAAAACTTTTTTTAACCCAAACGATTGTTTAAAGAATTTCCCAGTGTCAATGACTGTCAATAATGATATGCAAACCAGTATATTATATATTCATAGAGTTGTTACTGTACTATTGTGAGACAGATAATTTTGTAACTATCATGCAGTATTATTATTTAGTTATTAAATATGAATGCATGCTCCTTTGGCCTTTTTGTTTTTTTTAAGGCAACTATTATTCCTAGTACAGACAACAATGTTGGACTAAGAGAAATATGCAAATGGTGCATTTATTGGGCTTAGATTGGTTTTTAGATCGGTTGGATAAGAATAAATCCAAAATAAACTGACTGCCTGATAAGAATTATAAGATACTAATACTAAAGCGTGTGATTGTAAGATAGACGAAGGCTTTAATGGTTTTAGGCGGCTTGTAATAATGAAAGAAAAGGGTGTATTTGTCCCATTTGACATCATGTTTTGTCAGTTTTTTAGTCAGTTTTTCTCTCACTCACCATATTACGAGTAAGCTGGCAATAACAGGACCATATGCTCATTAAGAGCACTTTATGGAAAATGGACTGAATGAGGTCTCATATACAGTGAGTTTGAGGATTAAATGTAAGTTTAATATCTGCAAATTGCATTGGGTTTCTAATGACATTTCTAATCAAATGATGTAGAAAGCCTTTTGTCGTTATAAGTCGACTTATCGTGATTACATTTTGTTAATCTGCAGTCTGACACGTACACTATATGGACAAAAGTATTGGGACACCTGACTTTTCCTGTCATGTGTGGTTCTTTATTGCATAGTTGGAGACACACAGTTGTAAAGGATGACTGGATATGATAGCATTACATTTTCCCTTCACATGGACCAGAGACCCAAATCTTTTCCAGCATGATATGTTTTACATAAATTGGAGCGGAAGACTCAACTTAACACCTTTGGGATGAACTGGAATGCTGATTGTACCCCAGACCTCCTCAATCTCTTGCTCACCCAAGATCACCCAATGCTTCCTCACCTCTTCTTTACTAACACCCTTTTGATTGAATGAGCACAAATCTCCACAACCTCACTCTAAAATCTAGTAAAACATTTTCCTAGAAAAGTGGAAGTTATAATAACAGCAAATGGGCATATGAATCTTACAGTCAGGCATCCACAAACTATTGTCTGTATAGTGTATGTATGTATGATTACCTTTATATCCTGCAGTTTATTTTGATAATAATAATGAAAAACTATCCTTAATTCTTTCATCATATCTATTAGTCCCAGCTCAAGAGAAGCAGCATCATGGTTTCATTAAGCAAACATTATGTCTGATAGGTGAACTTTGAATATTGTTTTTGTATTGTAATTATGTCAAAAGTGTAGGTTTTTTAGACCCTAAAACATACTTTGGGGTGATAGGCATGCTTTTTTTTTGCTTTCTGTATAGACATCTTGCCTCATAACCAGAAATGCAGGGATTCTCCAGTGCTTGTTTGGTCTTCCAGCATCTTAAATTCTGCTGTAGGTCTGTAGGAAGCCTTTTACCTGGCAAGTTATGCTGCAACTTTGGAATTTTGACAATGAGACAAGTCCGATTTAGTTCTTTCACAATTTTTTTTAGGGCTGTCCTAATTTTGTTAACAAATATTCCCCACTTGTTTTTGAGAGCCTTTATGTTCCATGGATAGTGGGTTCATGGGCATTAAATTTTGGGATTACTTTTGTCATAATTTATCAAAGTTTCGAGACCTGCTCTCTTTACAAGAAAATACTTCATTTATCTACGTTTACACACCCTCACTTTCAAAATAGTCTTCTTGCACAGCAACATAGTGCTTTAAAACATCACTTACACTTCTGAAATATGTCCTGGAAGTGTTCTTCTCGAAGCGTATCAAGCACCTTATGCCATTCCTGCTGGATCTCTGCAATAACGTCAAAACGGCAACCTTTTACCTGGATCTTCATTTTCGTGAAAAGAATGAAGTTTGCTGGAGCCAACACTGGTGAGTAGTGAGTAGTGTTGGTGGGGAAATGAGATCATGTAAATTGTTCTCTGATGATCATCATTCACCAGGTTTTGACATATTTGGAGGGAGAGCTTGCTGAAGGTCTTCCTCATCTCTCATCATCTTCCAATGACAATATTCTGCTATTAAAGCGTCCGCCATTTAAAACTCTGCAAGATTTTCAAGAAAAGTTCAAACTTGCTGTCCATGATGAAATTGCAGACATAGTAACCCACGTGGTAAGAACAGCACCAGTAAGCACCATTAATCTCTAAACGTTTTGATACTTCTTTATATTCCAGTTGACAGTGCAGACCATGGCTTTTAAAGTCAATAATCCCTTTACTGATGGCAAAAGTATAATAGCTTTTAAACCTTGGTTGGTTATGAGCACAATCATATGCCAGGTTATATTTAAACTAAAAACAAAAGTTAATTTTTTTTTTTTCAACCACTTAAAACATTTCTATTTGTTTTTTTCACCTAAATCGTAGTGGGTATTATTACAACAAATCTTTAAGAAAAAAATTTGTATGAATTTCACAGAAACCTACAATTTTAATATAAGTGTGCAGACTTTTTAAATCCACTGTACTGGCCCCAAAAGCCCAGTATTGTTGTCTCTGATCAGTCACCTCTGTCTCATTGGAATACATTTCCCGATAATTAGATGCTGAGATGTACCTTGTTCCAGATGTGCTGCTGTGTGGTTTGTCTGCCGGCGTAGACAGATCACACTTGACTGCAGCATGAGGCCTAAAAATATAGAGCATTTCTGATAATATTGGACAGGATCATGTTTCTTTCTCAGGGCTGTTCTATTTGCAGTGTCATTGATTTGTGTCACTTCAGACTTTTACTGTAGATATACCGTATTTTCTGGATTATAGGTCGCTACTTTTTTCCCCCCACTTTGAACCCCCATTTATGGATTTTTCCTGGGTTTTCCCGGTTTCACAAACTTCAAGCCATAAAAACTGAGCCCCATTAGACCAATGAAATTGCAGAACGGTTTCAGGTGAACCAATGAAACTCTTTATATTAAATCAGATGCGCTCCCACTGAATCGGGCCACACCACATCATAAATATGGATGATGTTCCTCTGACGTTTAACCTGCCGCTCACTCGGACTGTCAACAGGAAATGTGAATCATTCATCACGCTGAAAACACCTGAGCATGAAAAAGGTGCACTTCACCTGTGTTCTGAGCTGCACGGCATCGGGAGAAAAGCTTCACCGATGGTGACTTTTAAACGCACGACGATGCAAAAAGAAAAACTCCCGAGAGAAATTGTTGTGAAAGGAAGTAGGAAGAGAGTGAACAATAACTTTCTTGGTAGGCTACTGTTTAGATACAAGCCGTGTAACAGACACCGTCTTTCATTAATGCCTGTGTAAAGTTCATTAGTTTCAGTGTAGGAACCTGCGGCTTATGGACAGGTGCGGCTTATTTATGTTCAAAATAAAAATCTTTGTCAAATTCAGCGGGTGCGGCTTATATTTGGGTGCGCTTAATAGTCTGGAAATTATGGTATTATTATTGGAAATGTACAACACAGAGCAGTTAAGCTTCTAAAACTGAACGAGGAGGTGTGTATTATTTTTTTTATTAGCGCAGGGCTTGGATCTTGCTACCGACTGTAACATGAATGACAGGTTAGTATTAATACTTTAATGTTTCTATAGCAACAGGTCATGCACAGGGACTTGTGTAGTAGATGCTCCACACAATCGATTCAAAAGTAACAATGTAGAACAAACACTTGGTTGTTTACACTTTTGTGGTTTCTTGGAAAAAGGACAGGCTCTCTCTGATAGAGAGAGAGAGAAAGAGAGGATGCTGAGGGAATGACTATTTATCACAGCTTATAGCATAGGCGAGAACAGGAAATAACTTGTCTCTCGATGTTCCACATTATTAAGTCTAACTGTAAACCATTAAAATGCACAACATGACATTCATTGATATATAGTAAACAGTCTAATTGTTGTTAAAGTGCTGTGTAGCTCATTGTCACGTTTTAATGACCACATGGTCTCTTCGGAGTTTTCCCAACATCGTATAGGTAGCATGAGGTCACGGCTGAGCTCAGGGTACTGTCTCTCCTTGAGTGGTTTCTTCAGCTTCTCTTTCGGTTCCCCCAAACGTACAAAATCATTCCCGTAAGTGAATTGGCTAAGGCGAATTGTAAGGTGTTTGTGTGGTGCCCTGCGATAGACTGAATTCTAATCTTGTGTGTTCCTGTTTAACAATCAGGATAGGTTCTGGATCCACCAGCACACTGACCATGATAAATTGGTCATTGAAGATGAATGAACGAATCAAATATCATGTACTGCGACCTTCAGATCTGTCTGCATACATAACATTCATTTTGCCTGATGTACATTTGCCTTTCCTGCCACAGTTCTGATGAACTTTTCAGCAAAATATTGCCAGAACGTTTCTTTTTCATACTCTGTCAGATTGTCTATGAACAGAACAGGTACCTGAACAGTGATTTTGTTAAATTGCATTTTAATATTGGCTTCTCAACCTGGGTATTTGAATACCTGTACACATTCCTAATAAGGTTTTAAAAAAAAGTTGCAAATGAGTTTTTAGTGATAGCATCAAGGTGTGTATTATACCCACAAGGTCATATTTTTTCATCTGAAACCAGAGCAGATGCATTCGACTTCAGCTTAAAATTTCATCATGTATTGGAAGATCACAGCAGTATGCTAGGATACCCAAAATAGGAATGCAATCTTTATAATGATTCGGACGGCGACACGGTGTATGTGAATAGCAATAGAGAAAAGAAGAAAAGCCCTTCCAGGGATGAAGTGCAACAGCTCGATTTCATCCATCTGCTTCTGGGCCAACGTTTTGGCCTTTTGGCGCGACGGTGTCGGTATGTTCCGTTTAATCCCTTTCTATCCATTATTGCTTTGTATGCTTGCCGAGTGCCAAGCCTCAGTAGATTGAAACGATCTGCCTTTATCCGCGAACGTGAGCATACCTCCAGCATAGCTAACACAATGAATGAATCAGGAGAGAATTGGCTCACAGGTGTTGATATGGATACATTTGGTGATGAAGAGGTTATTAATTAGGAGCTTGTTAATTCCTTGTGTAATGCACTGGTTGCACCTCTGATTATATGAGGATTGGTGTCTGAAATTAAACAGGGTGATTATCTCAAGGCCCACTCCTTCTACATTCACCTATTATATTCACCCCCCTAATAGAGATATGTGCTAAAGCTTTAATTGTTCATGAGTGTACCATGACCTTTATAGCAGGCAGAGCAATTTTCAGCAGGTTTGCGGTTGGTACGTTTACGCAAGGTGTGTGCAAATTGATCCTGTTTTCTGAAATCTACAATGGTTTTCTTTGTGGTTGCTTTTTGTGGAATGTCACAAGGTTGCGTCCTTTTTTCTCTCTCAGTGGAATTCTTTCCTCTTTTTCTCTTAGTCCCCAGCTTGTGGCAGCAGCAGAAACATCAGTTCTGGTCATTGCTCTCTGCCTACCTCTCTCTCCTGTCGTTTTTCATATCACCGTTACGCACCAGTCGACCATTCTTCACAGCCTGCTTCTCTGTTATCTCTCACCCCATCTCCCACCTTATTAACAGGTTCCTTGAGGCAGGCTTTGTTCTGTCGAATTTCACAATTGCCTTCAAAAGCTTGCCAGGTTAAGTGTCAAGGTCAGTAACAAGCTTTGGGTCACACTACGAGGAGTCAAACAGCATTCACAGAAAAAAGGAGCAACCCAAACGAGTGAGCCGCCTTTACTTTGACGCTCTTTTAAATGCCACCTCGTTACGCAAGTACCCACGGGCGAACGACGATGGAGCAGAAACACGAAAGTAACAGCACAGGTCGTATAGAAAAAGGAGCACACGGTATTATACAATATTCTATGCTGATGTTCCGTTCCCTCTCCCTCAATATGCAGCTCGTTCTCCTCCCTTCCATCAAACATTGGCATGCCTCTGCCTTTTGGCGTTGCTTTGAATTTTAATGTGCTACCAGGATGGGCTTTAGGAATTCTGAGTCTATTGCTTGTATAATCTTTTACCTCTAATTAGAAGTTCTAACACTTTGTTGTGTCTTCTCTAATAAATCCGATCAAAAGATCCGAGCTGTTTGAATGGTCTGGCTTTCTGCTGCCTGTAGTGATGTATACTTGTGATCTCAGGACCAGACATCGTAAATCTGAGGGGTAGACATGGCATTTAGTGGATTACAGTATCGCAACAAATCTCTTTCAGATCTCAGTGCCCGTGTGACTCTTGCGCTCCTGAAAACATTTTTAGATTTTATTGTCGGGATTTATAACATATGGTTCCCATCAGCCTCTGCTCCGTTTCATGAGTGTGGCATGTCCCTGATCATTCACACTTTTACCCTGTCACTCTTTATTAGCACATGTATATTAGAGCCACATTTTTTACCACTCTTTTCTCATAGTGTTTTCCATATTGGTGGTATTTTTTTTCTGTCCCAGTCTCATTTTTTATGTTCATATTTTGTTGTTTTGGAATTGTATTATCTATTTTTATATATGCATTTGAAATAAAAGGGAGATCTATATTGCATCTGCTCCCTTGCTCATTACATGACGTATACATTTTTTAATGATTTTGATGATGACAAGGACAATTCTTCCATTCTTCCCTTATTTCCCCAATACTCCTAAACAAAATACTAATCCCTGTAGTACAGTATCGTCGCATAGAACCAACAACAGCCCATTCATGACAGTTTTTAGGATGGTTTTACAACTACTACAGCGTATTTAGCTGGATAAATATGATTAAATGTTAAGCTACTTATCCCCTATCCTGCACCCCATTAATGCTGGATAAATCCCCCAGTTAAGTAAAAGCAGTAACAAAAAAAGAAACCCTCTTTTGATTTCTACAACGTATTTTATTTTTTATCACTGTATCCAAAAGGATTATGGGTCCTGAAAAGCCTCCTTTCATACTTATTTCAAACGGCAGCCTAGAGATGATAGAGTATAAATGACAAGCAGATTAGAAATGAAAGACAGGAGCAGAGTGGGCTGTGTAATAGATTCTAATAGGCTAGAAAGATACCCTGAGTCAAGTGAGGTGAGGCATTTCATGCGTACTCGAGTGTGTGTATATATGTTTGTACAGTACATAATTGTGTTTCATTTGGGTTGATGCTTTTCAAATCCTCGTCTCTCAGGCTCCCAGAAATGCAGGACAATTAGGAAAAAATGAATTTCTGGTCCTCAAACTTAGAATTATCGTCTAAATATTGTACATTTCCTTTAAAACTAAAAGGGGTCCTGTATTGGAATTATAACAGCAAAGAACACAGTGCCAAAATGACGCCATTACTCACTCTCAGAGAAAGACACGCAGACACGTTTAAACGTTTGAACACGTTTGCAATTGGTTCATGAAGCACAGCTCATTTTTTTTTTGTGTGTTCTCCATTATTTTTTCCCTCATTTCATTTTCTGTTAACCTTGAATACTACAGTATGGTATAAGACGACACTGATATAAATATAGGATAGTCTTTGAGCTCTGCATCGATCGCAATACATCATTGAGATCAGTAGAAATGCATCTTTTCTGCCCTTTTCGGCTTTTGCTGTACTTAATAGAGCGAGAGCCTCGGAAGCTAGATAATGTACAACAGGCATTACAACTATACAGTACCACAGGCCGAACTCATCTTGCAAACAGTGAAGGGATGCATGAATGCTGCTAATTATGTTGACAGTAAGTGTAGCGCTAAGTGCACAGCTTTTAGCTTTTGACCAATTAAGAAAGAAAAAAAAACATGTTAGAAAAATGCTTTTATTTATATTTTTTATGATTTGGCACAAAATGTTATTTTATTTATTTTTCTCTAAATACAAATATTTCCATGGTTGACAAATCATGGTGGGCACTTTTATTTTTCAGACACACATCATTAAGTGCTGTATATGACTGTAATGAAGTCACTCTTGCACGAGTGCATTTGCACTAAATGACTAAAATAATATAAATATCTGAGTGTAAACCAGTCACAGAAGAAGTACTGTTCCTGCACTAAAAGTAAAGTAAAGGTCCCTCGCTTAAATCCTGCTCCAATAATGTAAAACTGTAAAAAAGTTATTTCTACTTCAGTAAAAGGGCTTGCTTTTAAATTCAAGTACAGTAGTGATCATCTTCTTTTGGCTGCTACTATTAGGGGTCGCCACAGTGGATCATCTGTCTCCATACTACTGTCTCCTCTACATCTGCCTCTTTCGAAACAACTACCTGCATGTCTTCCTTCACCACATCCATAAACCTCCTCCTTGGCCTTCTACACTTGAGTAGTGTCAACAGAGCCTTAACACAGAGGAGACCAGTTGCTAAAGTTTAGGGAGAGGAATGTTGTGCCATACGTGTCTGGTTGTCCCTTGTTGTGTTTTTCCTTTGATGATGCGCTGACAACAAGCCAGATGGTCCCTCTCCTCGTTATTCCTGAGGATGTGGTGTCTCTAGTTTCCAAAAAGAAATTAACATTTTCGTAATCTGACCACAGGACAGCTTTCCAATTTACATAACTACATTTTAAATGAGGTTTGGCCCAGAGAGGTGGTGACGTTTCTGGATCATGTTCACGCCTGCCTCCTTTGCATGATAGTTTTCAAGACATCCACAAATGCAGGTTAAATCTCTGTGTTCACAGACAATGATTTCTTCAGGTGTTAATGAGCCCATGCAATGATTTCAATTACAGAATCATGACTGTTTTAAACGCATTGCCACATGAGTGCCCAAAGATCACTGGCAACCAAAATGTGTTACTCTTGATGACATTAAGTACTATAAATGATGAGATATTCAACTTCAACAAGGTTTAGGAAAGTTATTTTGAAATTGTTTCACAATTTGTAGACACAGTCTTTTACAGGTCTTTCATAGGTGAGGCTCTGCCCATGTTTATGTAACCCATTTTCCAGACTTTTTTGGGACCTGTTGCAGCCATTAAATTGGAAAATATTTCCTTAAAATAGCACATGTCCTCAGTTTAAACTTGGTTTGTATAAGCAAAGGGAAACTTAATATCAATACTAATAGATTTTGGATGTGAATGTTCTGAGGTTGTCTGCATACTTAAACCATAACATGTCAATTCTCCACCACCCAATTTCCTGCACACTTTAATGTTTTTCTTAATCTAAATAGGGCTGTTATTTTGGATAAAGCGTATTGGGTTTAAGGAATACACTAGAATGTGCAGGTCAGGGCATACTCCATTTCCAAGGTTGGAAATCTAAAGAATAAATTTTGGGGAAGAGTTGGACTCTCACTGTCCACCACATTTGCCATGTCTGCTATCTTCTGGAATTTAATTCTTTATATCTTTAGATCAATCAAAAGCAAGGTGTGATTTTGTTCTTGGCACACTCCAAAGAAGCATCATTCATCAAAGACTGCAGTGCATATCAGTACGCTTACTCAGCTCTGTCCACTGAGTTAATGGAACAGGTGTCATATATGTGGCAAAACCGCCGACCTGCACGCAGCTTCTAATGGATGTAAACTGCTGCCTGAATCAGAGCATGGAGGCTTTTCTTGAGACTGCCAATATCTGTGGGTTGATTCTCCTTACACATGCTGATTTGTTATGGGCTTTGTTTGTTTCTCTGTTTATTAATGTGTCATTGGAGTGGGTGCCAAATGACTAACAACCGTCGTAACTGAAGCTGTGCAGAGCTGGCAGAAGGATCTTGAAGGCTAAAGTAAGACAGTGATTTGCTATACATGCATGTTTTCAAATTTCTCTTTTTCTTAAAGTTCCTATTTGACTTTAACCGTGTATATATAATTTTTCTGACTAGGTAAGAAAGAAGTATGAGACACATTGTGTATTGTTTTTACTTATAACATTTTTTTTTGATGGCACATCATATAGTAAGGCGAGATATCGAGAGCATGATGTTCAGAAGCATCTGTCAAGAGGTGCATGTGTCATCCCTCCTCTCTGAGTTGTCACATAATCAAAGCCAACCTTCCACTTGACTAGCCCTTGCCAGATGAATATGCTGTCACTCAATAGAACAGAAAAAAAAACATTGCAGGTATGCATCTAGGGCTGAAACAATTCCTTGAGTAAACTGATTACAAAAATGTATTTAGTCCATTTAACTACATACCTAGCACTGTTTCCCGTGGACCATTATTACTGACGCACTACCAGCTAAACTCTTGGGCGCTCTGGACAGGAAACACAGATTTTGCAAAATAAAAAAATGGAGGAACGTGGAGAAAACAGTGAGGGGTGAGGAGATTGAGGCTAAAAAAAAAAGTAAGTAATTTGAATATTTATTTTATTTTTCATTTATATACAGTAGAGGTCGACAGATTGATCGTCCGGCTGATTAATCCGGCTGTTTTTTTGCCATTTCTAAATAATAGGCATCGGCCGATTGTGCTGCAAATCAGGTCGATTATTAGGCAGGAGCCTCTGACTCAGCATGTTTCTGCGCTTGCATGTGAGAACATAACTTTCCCATACCAGCAGGTGGCAGTAAA
>MU551642.1:2615737-2769869 GCA_024362625.1 Silurus asotus
GACAGATTGGAGTTGCTGTTTATCGCTGTGGATACGACTTTCGAACCAGAAAGACGCAGCTTACATTTGACTAAAAAGTTGTTGTCTTTATGCTCAAATAATGTGAAATGATGAGCATATTTCCACTTTAAGAAACTTGTCTTGCTCTCGCCTCGCCTCACCATTACTGCCGCACAGACCTGAATAAACGGAGACACGCCCACAGTGCTTCTTCTTCGTGTTTACAGAGGGTAATCCACCAATCCTACAATGCGTCTTCTTTGTGTTTACAGTGGTTTATCCACCAATCCTACAATGCGACGCTGCTGTAAACAGGTTGGACTGTAGGCTACACTTTAGCCCAAATTCATTTATTTATAAAAGTAACGGACAACGCACCATACGGTAACGGTAACAAATTTACTTTTTGTAACGCGTTACAGTATTAGTTACTGTCAAAAGTAACTGCGTTACAGCAACGCGTTATTGCCCAACACTGCTAATGGCATGTGTGCTCTTACATCAGTGGAGGAACAGACGCTGACTAATTGAGTGAACCATGTTCTGTTGGATATACATGCCATCGATTTGTTCATGCAAACCTTTTAAACCTTAACTTTACAGATGTTGATGAAGCTGATGTGATCATTCAAGAGCATCATGTCTGATCATAAGCTGACCTTTTCAGATGAAGGTCTTTTTCAGTATGGCATATTCAACTTTTACTGTGAGAGGAAATCACAATTACTGTAGCTTACAAGGTTTCTCAGAACCCACTTTATTTCCATCATATTCATTGTTGTAGAAAACAGCACTTGAGGCTACATTTTGTATTTTCCTTACTATGCTTGACCAGGTGATCGTGACATATTGATTTTCCCAAGTCAGACAGAATGAGGGAGGAGGGGACTAAAGTAAAAGAGGAAAAATAAAATGCCAAAGTTGGAACAAGGGATTTAGAAGGTTGCCCTCTTAATCCCCTGTCTTGTGTGATAATAATGGTGTGGGTTTTGAAGTAGTGGTAAAAATGTGTGTGTGTGTGTGTGTGTGTGTGAGAGAGAGAGAGAGAGAGAGAGAGAGAGAGAGAGAGAGAATTGTGCACAGAATTGGGCTCAGCTAAAAGAGATGAGCCCATCCAGTAAGACATGTGGTGATTTATTAATTTGAAAAATGGTGCCATTGTGAAGATGCCTGCTGGACTAGCCATTTCCTGCCTGTTCTGCCCTGCTTTTGAGAAATGTCATATGTAGTATTTATGTACACTTGATTCTCTGCTATGAGGATGGAAGTCCCACTGTGCCCTATGGTCCACCATTAGCTCTGATGAGTCTGGCACCCGCTTCCTGTATTTGCCACTACAACTTCCTGCCTGAAGTCTCTGTACAGATATTCACACTTTCTTCCAGCTGTTGACTCAAGCTCTGTAGGAGTCCAGTTCCTGCAGTGTACTTTACTGAAGCAATTTGATTTGGGGGGACTGTTACTTTTAACTTTACTACATTTCAAAGTCAACAATCACTATATTTGTGAAATCAATCATTCCTTTTTATTTATGAGTCGATAAAAACTGGTCAAGCACTCAGCAAACCACCATATATTGAGAGGAATCAATGATAGGAGAAACTCCTGACTGGAACTAGCCACAACACCTGTGACCTTATTGGTGCGATTTCTTTTAAATAGTTGAAAAGAAGGTTCATTAACATTAATGATTTAAAGAGATATCAATCATTGTTTCACTCATTAATAATATTATATTAATAGATTGGTGTACTGAGAGTTACAGAGTCTTTTCACATAAACTGAGTTGATTAAGCAGAGAGTCTTTGACAAAAAATGCTAATAGGAACTTTATAGCCATAATAAATCATACTTAAGTACATTTGAAGGCAAATACTTTTGTACTTTTTCTCATAGTGTCTCAAGTTTAAGAAAGCGTTTTTTACTTTTGCTGGAGTAATATTTTACTAAGTGTATCTCAACTTAAACTCAAATACATGGTTTGTGTTTTTCATCCAACACTGGACACTATTAGAATTAGACTAAAAAGTGAGTGCTGCTAATTCCCCCCCAAAATTTTCTCTGTGCTTTTTTATGATCACCAGAGCTAAACTCATCACACATAATGCAACTTGACTCACAACATGTGAATCTGCAGTGTACTAATGACGGAGCGCGAGTACTGTGTCTGTAATTAGCACACAGTTTATTTACTCCCCCTAGCCACTGAATAATTGTGAATACCCCTTCCATGACTCATTTCAACGCCATTAATGCTAATTAGAAGTGTACTGCCACATGACAACTCACACTGCTAACAGCATTTTAAGTTTCTCATACCAGGTGGACTGAATCTATAGCTCCTTTCCATAATAGTGCTTTAAATCGCCTGCAATTACCCATGTGCTATAATTGGCTTGGAGCTGTAAGTGGCTCTGTGCATATCATGGTATGGCAGAAATCCAATCAGATTAATCTAATGCTATAGAGATAACGAGGAGGGCCGAGCAGTATAGCTTCACACTTGGAATGGATCATGGTGAGAAGGGCTAGGTGACCCTCTTTATGTAGTGTAGGATGCTCTTTTTGCCTGCTCCAACTTCTCCACTTTCATGCTATTACTTGCCATATTGAAATGTTTTTTTTATTTTACATTTATTTTTATTTTTAAGGTACTGCAATAACATTTTACCTCAGCAGATTGTAGAGTGGCTTTGATGAACATATTACCTAAGAACAAGACCAGATTGTTCTTCTATAAGCACAAACAATATATGAAAGGCTGGGCTTGCCCTTTGGCTTGTTTCGCTTCACAAACTGTGGTGAAAATTATACTCTTTTATTTTTAAAATCTGCATTTGAGAAGTACTGTATTAAGTCTGCGATTAGCATTGCCAGACAGAGTATATAAGAAGTAAACATGAAGCAAGAAGCATGTCATTTTGACCTAATCAGATCAAATTGACTTACAAAGAAGTCATAGTCTAACATTTTACCAATAATATTAATAGTAATTAAAGGTGAATAAAGGCATTAATGTGTTTCGAGCATTGTAATATAAAATTGTGAGGAATATTTCGTATCAGAAAGCCATTTTGCCTTAAAAGAAAAAAATTATGTACCCAAAGCTTATTGTTCATTTGCATCTATTGCATGAAAGGTAGTTTTTTTTTTTTTTTCATTTTAATTTATTATGTTTATTCAAGTTTACAGAACAATATAGTCCAATTTTTTACAAAAGGGTCTTGAATTATACCAAAGACATGCTAAAATGAAGCATAAAAGATAGCGGACAGATACTGGGGAAGAAAACATCTGATAAGCTGTACATATAAATGAATCTTAATATCGAAAGTCTGTCTTTAAATGTAATTATATGATATCACACTGATTATATTCTCATAAAGGAAAGGAAAGACTGGCTAACTGGAGTGCCAATTAATTAAAGAAAGAAAATGTATCATGGCACTTATTTAACTTCAATTACAACATTGAATGCACTAGTTTTAGTTTAACCCACAAAAGAGGTTTTTCGAATGTGACAGTTTAAATGGCTGAAAGAACATTCATGAGCTGTGCCATATATAGTCAGCATTTCTCCATTCTGAAGAGATGAGAGACCCAGATGACAATATGGTGCAATAGTGTGAAAGTCTAAGCTAGTGGTCCTCAATCTTATCCAAATAGGGAGAGTGTTTCTAAAGGTTTACATTCCAATTAGAAACTGGTAGCACATTGAAGACCACTTGTAACAAACGGTACTATTGAGGAATATAGAAAGAATGTTTTGTGACTATACCTGCCACCTCTAGTTAGAAATAAAGGTTTAAGGCAAAAAGAATGTCTTATTTGTCCACAAAGTGCTCAGTGTCTCCTGAGTGGATTTTATGTGGTTATTTTTGGCAGACTGGCTGATGCACAAGATTACTGGACATGAAGTGCAGCAAGGGATACATGCAGACTGGATTTTTGGAAACAAGTCAGTTGAAGGCACCACAGAAGGCAGCATTATTAACAAACATTACATTTAAACATAGCTCAA
The DNA here is from genome assembly GCA_024362625.1 of Silurus asotus. NCBI lineage: Eukaryota > Metazoa > Chordata > Actinopteri > Siluriformes > Siluridae > Silurus > Silurus asotus. The sequence continues at coordinate 2,619,759 of MU551642.1, forward strand.
TTCCTTGGTTCTTCAGAGTACAGCTTTAATAGCCAGCATTTTTATTTCAGACAGATCAATTAATTAAACCAGTTCAATCGGATGTGGCTCCTGATTGAATGTGGTTGATGAGATTAAAGACCCTTGGTCTAAACCATGGTTTCTGGTTCTTCAAATTCAACCTTCAGCAGTCCAGGTAAATTGTGAGAGCAGGAAGCAGGCTGATGAATCAACCTGATCATACCACTGACTAACACAGCTCACATACAAAATTGACCAGCTCATTCATTCTGACATCTGCAGATACTGTTTCTTTATTTCTCCGGTCATTTGTCAGTCTTTTTTTTTTTGTTGGTCTATTTGACTTGTTCCCTTATGGTTATGGTTCTGTCCTGCTCTAGGGTAGCAGGAAGAACAGGTAGGGCTATAGAAGAGTTATAAACAACCCCTTTGAGAGGCAGGTTAATCGAGAATGCAAAAAGTAGCTAGGGTTATTTTATTTATTTATTATTATTATTTTGTATATGTCAGGGCATCTTGTGAGGAAATAATTACCTTGACATTATTTATCTCTGTTGCCCTGTATGGTATTAAAGCTGCAGTAGCGTTATTCCCTGCTCCTTTCTTTGCTCATCTATTTTAGCTTTCCCTCCTTCTGTGCAGTTGTATTACTTTCCTGTTTGATGGGGTTTCACGATCAAAGCCCGCTGCAGGCCATAGGCAGGGCTCACTGAGGTCGACTAATGGCCAGCACTGTAGAAAGGAAGGCAGCAGTTAATTTGATTACACAGCAGCGAAGTCAGAATGCAAAGACATTGTATGCCTTGTTGAAATTATTTGGGGCCTGGATGGAATTAAAGGTGTTGCACCCCTGTTAGTGCACAATTATAATTAAAGAAGCCAGAACACAATACAGATTTTACTTATTTAGAGTTCTGTTATGTACTTAGTGATTATTCTTATTCATAGCTAGCACAATACATTATAAATGAAGACAGCAGTGCTATACATAGGTTTTCCCATTTCTGTTTCCATTCTGTTGTAAAATTCAAAATTTTCAAGACTGGCTACACCTGTCTTTGTAATTCAGTAAGACCTACATTATATTTTAAATAGTACTTATGTTCATGAAAATAAAAACATCTCATGCTCCGCTTCCTCAGAAAAGTGATCAATGCAACCAGAGTAAATCATCTTATAAGCTTAACAAGTCCTTAAACTATAAGGTACAGGAACGTGAAGTGCTGAAACACTGTCAACATCAGCAACCTCTTGTATAATGTATGGCAGGATGGGGAGCTGTTTGCTGTGCCTATCACAGATGGTGTTAGGTACACATGATCAATGATCAAATTGTTTAAGGCTTGGCCATCTGGGACATGCACTTACAATGCCCTAACTGCCGAATAATGGCATTAGCAACATGCAAATCCTACCTTAGAAGCAGAGCCCACTGGGGGAAAATATAGATATGCTCCTTTGGCATTTTGCAGATGCAGACCTGGCTGATTGGTTCCTTTGAAAAACGAGTACCTTTATTGCTTTGGAACAGATCATTGAAGAGCTGGCATCTGGCATCGCTCAAGTGCAACAGCTGTTGATGGCAATGCAATAGCACAGTGAAGTATATGACTCCTCTTGTATTGTCATCGAACATACTGAGGCAGACACCAATGTGCTTTTGATAAACACTTTTCGGGAACTTTCTGAACCTGAGGTCTGCTGTTTTTTAAAAGTATTGGTAGCCCACCATTGGAGCTGTATCAAGACTGGAATGAAAAGCAGAAGTACAGCATAGCAGTAACACTGATTATCCTGCAGACTGGAGTTAAGTCGGCCTTGCCAAACAAACTAAGGCTTGATCCTGCTCTCAGGGCTCTCTTGGCAATTCCGCAATGTACAGATTTCATTAATGAGCTCCTCTGCATATTTGAAAGTGCCCTGAAGCTGCAGCTTAATAAAAGAGCAGGAATATTGGCTTCAGTGACATATTTGGAAGCTCTTCCCTTGAGGTCAGTGGCCATATTACTACAACAAGCTGAAGTCTTGTGCTAAAGTCATGCGTCATGCACCGTATGTAAACTGTATACTGATTTGTAAAACCTATAATACACTGGTGACTTTGAGTTATATCTCAAATACCGTGACACAATTGCTCCTGATCTTGAAAAATAAATAATTCCAGCAGCAAGAGATGCAATGATGCAATAATTCGAATTAAAGCAATTGAAGCTATGGAAGCCATAGTAACAGGTGCATCAAATCACATCGGCTCAAATGTCATTGTTGGAACCTGCTAAAAACAGGTTGCACCATCTGTTGTTGGTATGTAGACAAGCCTGTGATCCTCAGGACTTAAACAAAGCATATGGTATAACACATTATTTCTCGAAATAACAGTCATATTACACAATTCTAAGATCCTGACTGGATTAATTTCCAAATATTTTCTAATTCCAAAACAGAAGGCGAACCCAGCCTTGCTTTAGCAACCAGGATGTTTGCAAAATGTGTGAGTTTCCCTAGAGCTCCTGCAATGCCATGGTCTGTGGCAGTTCCAACAACAAGCGAGGACTCTGAAGAATTGGAAAGAATCATTTGACACCTGTGCATTGGCCACATAGCACCCGTATTCAGTCTTATGTCTGGCAGGGATGTTTCCAGTAGCTCTTGTAATGGGAAGACTGGAAATGCTACACACCGGACCATTTCATTGTGTTGGATAAACTGTAAATGCTCAATGTCCACCATATCACAGCATGTGCACAGGACCTAAGCTATTAGCTCAAGTTCCCGTTTTAATTTGAGGTACTGAATTCAATGTTTTTCCTACAGAAATAGTCCTGATTGATGCCATTGAAAAACCCGAAAGGACAAGGCTCAATGTCGTCATATCCATTTCCTTTAAAGTAACCCCTTAAAAGGATTGCATTTACAGTAGCAATACTTTTGACATCCTCCTGCTCAATGTATTTTAGGGAAGTATGTATCACATATACGCATGTACATTTTTCGGACAATTTTATGGATGACACTGCGGCACATTCTACAGTCTATTGTGCCCAACCAGGCCATTCCTTCACCTGTTTTTATTGCTGAAAGGTCCTCTGTACCCACTACCTGTCAAACCATAACACCTGTCAACAGGTCACTGTGACACTGCAGACCACACCTTCATATTATGGGTATTGCCTCAGGGGATGAACCAAGCATACTAACATGTTTGCAAAGCATATGCTCTGCTTTTGTGCTGTCTTTTATAGCAAGGAAATGGAAAAAAAAAATTCGCACTCCACCATGAATTATCTGACAGAGTTTTTAGAATTGACTAAAACGATCTCATGCAAAGTCAATCCTAAAAGTGTACTTTTTTTTTTTATTATTCTGCTCGTACTGGATAAATTAGTCAAACCCTTTCTTAGAGGGCATGAAATATTCCAATGGGGAATCAAACGTCTGTACATAATGACACTTTTTGACTCAAGATGAAGTCAATGCAAGGAGAAAAGTTCAAGGTATTGCCTTATTACAATGTATATGAGTCATATTTAAAACAGTTAATGACAAGTGAACAAGACAATTTTGCATGCTTTCAGATGTGCTTTGTTATAGTTACTATGCTTTGTGATAGACTGTGTCTGTAGGGGGTTCTTGGCTAAATTCAGTTCCAAAAAGTAGCTAAAACATAAAAATCTGGCTTTAGAGACTACTCACTCTCGGTTATTAGTTATTTATCTTGGATCTTGTTTTAAAAGCTTTTTAAATGTATAATTGGATTATATTGTTTTTATAATCTGGCATATACCCATATAATAGAAGATATGACTATTCCTTTAGTCCGCTTTGATCTCCATTACAGTCTTTACAAGGAGTAAAGCCACTCGACATATTAGTTCATAAACGATGATGGTTCTGGAGGCAGCATATGGTCATAGACATCTGTTCTCCCGCTGATGACATGACCGACATCTGTTCATTGGTGTTGTCACAGTGACGCATTAGCCCTCAATTTTGTCATGAACAATGATGATAGGTACGGTCAGGAGTTGAGTGATTGGCGACGATACTCTTTAAAACGAGTATGAGTTACAAGCGTTTTTTTCAGTGTCTTGATTCTTTTACACACATCATCGTGACAAGGAGCAAATAAGCAAAAACATCCAACTCCATTTTAAATACACACAACTGACAACTTGTCGATTATAGTGACAACATTATGTACAGCATGTAAGGAGTGGTGATTCCTCTTCAGTTTATTCAGCATGAACTCCTAATGTCCAGGTAGAAAAAAAAAAAACCCAACCTGTTCAGATTTCCACAGATTTTTGGTCTACATTACCAGCAAACTACTAAGGTCCTCTGGTGGTCTAGTGGTTAAGATGCAGCACTCTCACTGCTGAGACCCGGGTTCGAGGCCCGGTCAGGTAACCATCCCCAGCCACTCTTAGTGCCGGTCCCAAGCCCGGATATATTGGGGAGGGTTGCGTTAGGAAGGGCATCCAGCGTAAACAAACTTGTGCAAAATCAAACGTGCGGAGGATCCGCTGTGGCGACCCCTGACGGGAGAAGCCGAAAGAAAGAAATTACCAGTAAACTATTAATGTTCTGACATTTACTATAAACCTTTGTTTAATTCTTTTTCTATTTGATGCACCATAGGAGGTAATCTTTTGTGTTCCCTTTTATGCGTATTCTAATGTAGACTTTTTTTAAGCAGGAAAAATAAAACTAGTCTGCATGTTCATTTTTAAAACATATAAAACTTTTTTCAACTATAGATATTGATAATACGTTTTTGCTGTATCCAGGGAAGTAGTAAAGGATTTAATGTGAAATTTGACAGATTCTGATTCTTTTATTTCCTTTTATATTACATTTTTAAATTACCTCAAATGTATCGGGACCCGCATAAATATTTAACATTATTTTAATGTATTTGCTTGTGAATAGACAAATTCTGCAGATATTCCTTTATGGCACCACACACAGACATACACACACTGCACTGATTTCACAAGCTGACAGTACAGATGAATATAATCAAGTCATTCAAATGTTGATTAGATCCCAGTCATTATTGCTAATGAGGTCTTATTGTCATAAATAAAATATAATCAAATCATCCATTCACATTCTGATCAAGAGGATCACAAACGTGAATATAAAGTGTTTGTTTGCTAATTAAATGGTCAAGTGGAAGCTCTTTTTTTTTTACTCTTTCTTCAAACACATTATAGAACAATCTGTATTTTTACAGAATGATAATTCAACTCATGACACCATTGCGGATTATAACGGTGAGCCCTATATTCCATACAGTCTTTATAAGTCCCACATATCATGTACATAATCAGTTCTTTAATGAATCATGTGAAAGTTTATCCATCTAATCAGCAAATCCAAAAAGAAGTCTTGAGTTACAAGTGCCTCCATTTTTACATTATGTGGGGCAGTTGTATAACCGGCTGGAATAAAATGCAGATGCGATGTATTTATGTGCTTTGAGTCGATTTTTATTTGGTGTTACTTGGGTACAAAATTTGTAAGCATCCTTACGTTCCTCTTAACGGTCTAAGAGCCTCTCAAGTGCAACATTCTTTAGAATTACAGTGGAACCTGGTTATGTCGCCGGCCTAGGGGTCGCCAAAAAGCGTTGAGATAACCGATGATCGAGCTAAACGATAACGAATATAGCGGCAATATATTAACAAGCTTAAAACTTCTTTATGTACATGATGTGTGTTAATAAATGAGAATGTGCACGTGTTTTTGGAGGTTTTTTACACAACAGCGTTGCTGCGATTTGTTTGATTGATCGAGATAACCTGTAATGCGGATAAGGAGGCGGAAGCCGAAGTAAACGCAAACAAAGTTTATTGAGAATAGTCAGAAGATAATCCACCAATACTTGTAGCTAAGCAGTAATATCCAGTGGTGCGCTCCGGAAGCGTGGTCCACAAAGTTCTGTGAAAGCAGAGACAGTGCAGACAGCGTGAACATAGAAAACAGCAGGATCGGGGTAATCTGGGGTGCCGTTGAGAGAATGCGGAGTCCGAGAAGAAGGGTACGTAGCGGGATATGTATACGTGATTACACAGACCGACATGAACCAACACATACATTCATGCACAAACAATAACAGACCATGAGTGTGTGGAGGGGAGGGGTGTAAATAGGAGATGGGATGAGTCAGTGAATGAGAGTCAGGTGTGTGTGATCAGCATGACTGCGAAGAGCTTCCCCGCACGGGAGAAGAAGCAGGGTGCTTTGGGGAATGCCGCCGCCGGAGGGGCCGTGGCAGGGGGATTCCTGACATAACCAACGTTAAGTGGCAAATTTGCCCCCCTTTGTGCTTGAGATTTTATGGTTCGGTGCCATAAATAATCTACATAACCCATTAAAAAATGCTAAGACAAAGCGAGAATTGGGCGGTTCCACTTCAAAAACATCGACTTAATAGGGTTGGGGAGTTAACCGAGGTCGAGATAAGTGGGTTCGACTGTATAACATAGTAGTACAGGTCACATGCTTTGTTAGAGTCTTGCAACAAACAGATGGTGTTTGGCTAAACTCTGCAAACTATGCTAGCAATTACTGTTGAGATAAGTTTGTTTTTGACAAATGTCCATCTCCAGCACTAAATATTGAAACATATTGGATTTTTTCAATGGACACAGAGAAGTGATGTAGTGTATATGCGTGTAGTATGCAGGCCTTTTAGCTGCATTCCTCTGGTAGAACTGCCTCAATCTATGAGACAAATACTAGACACTCATTCCTGTTTATCTACTTTTTTATTTACATTGGCTGCATTTGCAAAGCTTGAAATGTGGTCAAAATGTATTAAAATAGTTCAAGTATAAATACATTCTTCCAGACTCTATGAAGGACTTGGCAGGTTCTCTGTCAGCTTTATTAATATTGAGGTCAGGGGTCTGAATTGGCTCATTTAATCTGATAATACCCTTTTTACGTTGATGTTGGTGCTAATACTGGAATGAGCGATGATTCAGTGAGCCATTTGGTCATGAAAATAACATGAGAAGCTCAAGATGTTTTCATTATGACCAAACGGTGCGGCCCACAGTCCTTTTGACATCACCAGTATTTGGTTTTAGATCAATAGCATTTTAGTGTTGGGACTCTGGCCTTTTATTTCAGCTGACAAGCAGTGAGAATGAACACAATGGTTTGGGATTTAACACTGGAACGTTTTGAATAGGTTTTTAGTGTTCTTTCAGACTTGCACTCTGAGTACTGGATGTCTTAATTTGGTTTATAAGCTTGTTTGGGAGGTGATTTAAATGATGAAAGCAAGTTTTTGCCTGTCAGTAGTTTTGCCAGGTTGATGAATAAAAAAAGTTATATTCCTAAGCATTTATCATGCTGTTGTTTTAAACTTGGACACATACATCATTGTCAGAGCCAACTCATTGCTTTATTCAAGTCAAGTCAAGTTTATTTGTATAGCGCTTTTCACAACAGACATTGTCTCAAAGCAGCTTTACAGAATTTTAAGAGTTAAGGTGAATGGTGTTCATTTATCCCTGATGAGCAGCCAATCCCTTAGATGTTATGAGTTATGAGATGTTCATTCAAGCTTTCTTTCTGATATACTAGATATATAAATGATGATAAATAAATGATTATGAATAAATCTATTCAAACACATTCTTCCATATACGTTCCTACTGCTGGTTGCAATGTCATGCTAGATGTTCTTAAGCACACATTACAAATTCTTTTAATTTGCCTTTTTATCAAATATGGTTTATTCATGTATAATTCATACTTTAAAAACATCCAAGTCTGTGTGAACATAGATATGTTCAAACCTTTTATTGTGTAATGAAAATACACTATATTCAAAGTTCAGGAAACAATTGAAATGAATTTCTGCAAAATAATGTTATTTTTTAAATGCCTTAGTTATTTAGTGGAAAAGGTGTGCTGAAAGCATGGTATAGACAGGACTAAAACTCCTTCAACTGTTGAGCAGTGAAAGTTTTCATTATTTCAGAATTGTTTAATTTTTTATAAAATTTTGATCGCCAGTGTACATATATGGATATATGGAAGTTTGTGCACAGCTAACAATAAGATCTTCCACTCAAACCCATGTAAACTTTATCTTAATGGAATTTGCTTTGTGCACAGGGGCATTTATATTCTGGAACAGGTTTTGGTCTCCTAGTTCAAGTGAATAAAACATTTTATTTTACTGCACCCAAATACATCCTATACATCCTTGATCGCCAGTGTATATTGATATCAATCAGGTGGCATATTATGAGTTATTATGAGTCAATAAAGGAATTAATTTAATGGTTATAATGTACAATTTTGAACATTTATTTTGGGCCTAAATTTGCTTATGGTTCACCACTAAAACCAAAGTTATCCTATGATGAACATTTTCTACTAAAAAAACAATTGCAAAAAGGAAGAAAAATCAAGGATGAAAAAACTGACAAAATTGTTAGTGAATTGCGATTTACTATAGAATTAGAATACTGGAAATGAAATTGACCAGATAAGAATTGGCAGAGTGATACGATGATTATTTTAAATGAAGCATTGTGTCTGTCGAGTTTAAGTCAAATGAAGTGAACAGCATGGCACTATGAATAGCAATAATTCCATAGAACCTTGCTGTAGTCAAGCCAACTGGGTTTTATTGGCATTTCTTACATGGAACAAAATGTTTTTTCTTCAGGACTCAAGTGCAACATATATTGCAATGTCTCGGTACATCAAGTGCGAACCCACGAGAGTGTGAGTAAAAAGTGGACAATAAATAAATACGTCAATAAATCCTCAGGCCAATAAACGATGCATCAAAGTATTCTGAGTAATACTTCACAACTTTATGCATTCTATTCATTTCATGTAAAATAAAAAAGCTTTTAGAGAGAAAGGGTCTTGTTTTTTCCCCCTGGCATACACAGCATGCATGATGTGGTTTATGTAACCTGTCTTTAATATCTTTATTCCCAGTGTGGTTGCTAACTAAGCTATGCTAAAGATTATAGGCAGCCTATGGATGATCCACTCGATGTATATTAATACATATGGGTAGAATTTGTTATTTAACCTTTGACTTCCAAACGCTTTGAGGTGAAAGGAAATGGCTAATTGATGTGCTTCAGATAATCGCAGGAAAAGAGGAAATTGCCAGACATAGTGTGAGGGGAGCAAACACTAGGAAATTATTCTCCCCTTGTTAACTGCTAATTGCATATGTCATCTACATGTAATTACAATGTCAGCAAGACCTTTGCATTGAGGGAAGTTCAAACCGATCGATTAAAGGCAATTCACACCTGCCATTAACAACACTCAAGCACTGTTGCATGCTTCTCTGTCGAGGGGAGTGAGGAAAACGGGTCTTTTCCAGACTTTATCTGATTGACAGCAGGCCGACTTTCTTCTCCACACAGATCGAGCATGCATGACGCCCATTTTACCAGCTGTCTGTCAACCCTGACTTGAATCTGGGCAAAAGGACACAAGCAGCAAGTTGAAGAAGTTATTGATTTTAAACTCTTTCTGGCATCAAAATTGGAGTGCTCAGATTGATCAATGTACAATGGCCTAAAAGCACTAGTTGGAATTTTTCTATGCTGCATTATTTCCTATTGTAATGCAAAACAATAATTTGTATAATAATTTACTGTAATAATTTACAAATTATTTTACTTACAACTGGTCATTGTACAGAGCATTTTTTTTTCTTGATGAAATGCTGATTTGTGAAAAAAAAAGAGAAAATGGGTTTTTATTGTTTCTGAATACGCAGAGAAATTACTGTTTTTTTCTATTTGTTTAAAGTGTAGTAGTAAAAATGAGCTTGTTATAGAGACCATGCATGTATTACGTTTTGGGGCCAAAGTGAGAGAAGCACGATGGAGATGGTTTGGAAATGAAGGGACTTGGGGTATATCGGTAGGAGAATTTTGAGGATGGAGCCACCTGAAAGGTGGAAATGAGGCAGACGAAAGAGGAGTTCTATGGATGAAGTAGTGGTAAAAATCTATTAAAATAAATAAATTCAAAAATATGATAAACACCCTAAAGTGCACGCTATTTCCAATCCTTACCCAGACGCAAAAATAATTTTTAATAATGGTATTTTTTAAGACAAAATGTTCACTTTGAAGCTATTTGCACAAATGATCAATTATTAGGGACTACTACAATCTAGAGCAAAATATTCAGAAATCTCAGACAAACTAATACACCATGGGTCAGAGAGAAGTGAGGTGGTGTTGATGGGGTTGAGTGTCCAGAGATTTTGTGCATGGCATAACATTGTGGACATGTGTGAGAATCTCATTTACAGTCACTCTATTGATGTTTGTATAAAGCACATATTGATCAATATTAACTTCTCAGAGCGAAACCAGGATGTATGATAAAGCTACTGGTGGATTATGCTCGGCTGGTTAATCATTATTTTACATCTGGGTCATTCAAGAGAACCACAAGCCAAATTATATAAATACAAATATATTCGAGGGCAAGAAACAACAGATTATTTAAAAAAGTAAATATTTAAATATTTTACATTTCAAACATTTGAACAAAAAAAAGTTTTTTTAAAACATGTTTTTTTCTTTTCTTTTTTTTTTTAAACAAAAAAAGAACCTAAATGAAAACAATACATGGACAACTTAAGTGAAAAGGTAAAATTGGAATATTAATATAAATAGATTTACTGGCGTTTTTTTTTTTTTTTTTTTTTTTTTAAATTTTTTTTTTTTTTTTTTCTTTTAATACAAAAGAACAAAGATTTTTTTATGTAGTTACAGACTTTTAAACCTCTGCTATAAATTCAGTAATACACTGTATTGAAGTTTGTGGACACCTGATCATAAGATATTAGGCACTTTCTGAACATCCCATTTAACATTTAGTCTCTATTTGCTGTTATAATAACCTTTGGAAATTAGATTTTGGAGTATTTGTAGAGACCTTGTTTATTAAGTGCCAAGGGTAGTAACAAAAGTCATGTACCGATCTAGGATGAGAAGGTGTGCATTCAATTAGCATTTAGCAACTATTCATCCAATGGTTGTTCATCCCAATAGGTTCGAGGTCTCTATAGCAGGTCTATATCTCCATAGCAGGTCACTCAAGATCTTCCACTCCAACCAATGCAAATCATATCTTTATAGTGATGGCTTTGGGTAGAGGGACAATGTCATGCTGGAACAAGTTTGGGTCTCCTAGTTCAATGTTAATTACTACTCCATCCAATGACATCCTACTGTATACAAATAGGTGCGCCTCCAAATTTGTGGTAACAGTTTGGGGAGGAACAAAATACGGCTGGAAAAGTCACCGTACTTTTAAGCCATTTGTAAATATTTTCACACGTAATGCTGCAGAGCTTTACAGGAGCATGTGTATGCATGTATTTTTTTAACAATCTCATCTATTTTTCTCTCTCTTTCCTGAAGATAATAAGACACAAAACCTTAGTGTGTCAACTAACAGAGAAATCAGAAAACTCTATTAAGAAGACTCCCCAGTGGTGGAAAAGGTTTCCCATAAGCTTTGCAAAGTTAAGCTTATATTAACTGGGAGAGAGTGAGTGCTCAACGTGACGCTTGTTCTCATTTACCAATGTTTGTATTGTGATCCTTTTGGGAAACTCGGCACTGAGCAATGATATAAAGCACTGACACTTGAAACTCCCTTCATGAATGCTATATAAGCAATTCTTTTGCGGAAAAAAAAAAAATCATATCAATGATTGCTTTTCTTTGCTAAATATTTTTAATCCACTTATTATCAGCCTTAGTTTGATCATCTGCCATGCAAGTTCCTATTGTCAACCTATTGTTTAAGCATTGAGAATAATAATCAACACATCCTGAACAATCAGAATTGAAAATTAATTGCTGTTGCATAAAACAGTTTTAGTTCCAGTTCTAGTTTAGTGTTTAATGGCACTAGCATTATTAGGTTCTTAGTTTTCCGGTTCTTTATTCTAGTTTTATTAAGTTCTGTCTTGACAATTGATAGAAAATAGACTTTTGCCCTCACTACAGAAATGTCATGTGGAGAAAAACACACTCGGTTGCAAATGCAGGTTGGCATTCTTTAAGAAATCAGGCGCTGAGATGCGACAAAATACTAAAGGGCCATACATTATTATTAGCATGATTGCATTTTCCTGTGTCCTTGACAGAACATGTTTTTATTGTTTTGGAAGCAGCAAATGCAATCCTGCAGCTTCACAGGTGAACAGATTGTTCTTTACTATGATCCGGGACTTGTTCAAGCTAAAACAGTTCACATTAGTACCTCAAAACCTACCATTACCAAAGACCTTTTTTTTGGGTCAGTATTGTCATGAAATCTAACGACAATTATAATTTGCAAACACGGGAATCGGATCTTTAAACACGCTCAAATTGTCACGTTAAAATAAGGAAAAAGTGGAATTTCTTATATAATATGCAAAAACAGAAACATTAACAAAGATGAAACCTGGGCATAAACAAAGGGCAGGAGACTGTGCAAATAAAGTGTTAATTAAAAAGAACATAAAACAGATGTGCAAACAAGCACATGGTTCATAAAGGTGCATTGGCTTGTGGGAAATGTAGACAGTGTGCATAATCCTAACACTAGCACAAGTTTTATCTTGTACATTTAAGGAAGGTGCCTAATTAGTTCACTTGAACCATAAATCTGTGCAAAGAGGATTTGTGAGGATTTTTTGTTTATTTATTTATTTGTACAGTTAACCCATAGAGGTCTGGTGCCTTTCTTTAGATCCTGGGAGTTATTTAACATGCCTTAACCATATTTCTATTTTCAATTACATATAGCATATTAATGGAAAATCTATTCTATATTTACTACAAGTCCTTTATGTGAGCAACATTCATGCACATGTAAATATATTTACACAGACAGAAGGCTTTCTTATAACTATGTTGTGAAAACCATCCTGTTCATTCATTCCCATTAAACAATACATTTCATTAAATTTGTTTCACTTTTTAGACCCCGACTGTCAGATGTTTAAGAATTCTGATGAATTAGGATTTAATGGAGACATTCTGTTCATATCTACAGTAGTCAGTTTTATGAAATTTAAGATAACAGAACACGTGTGCAACACCAGTCCCATTCACAAGGCGTGAGCTTTTCTCATGATAAAATTGTGTCATTAGAATTAGATTAATGGGTTCTTGGCTGACATCAACAGTTCTCACTAAGAACCAGCAATTAAAGGATTAAGGGAATGATGTATATTTGTCAGTATATAGACAACTTGGATAGTACAAATGATTTATAGGTTTCGCAGTATATTAATGGGAACAGTGTTTTATTATTAGTAAATATTTTTTTTGTGTAAAAAACATAGCTAAGAAAAATTTTCAAATAAGTGAAATTAACTATTTAGTGGCTTATATACACAACTCACATTTTGACTGATAGGAATGACCCTACTGTATTTTACAACTTCAATAACAACAGAATTGTATCTCTCTAAACCCTGTTTAGTTCAGAGTGTGTAAAGTCAACTTTATCCTTCTCTTTAATTTTATTTTTTTGCTCTCTGACACACTTTTTTTCTCCTGTATCGGAGAGCAGAGTGGACGCCTTTTTTACGAGGCCTTGGAAAAGCATTTTTTTTCCAGGTCATATTCCGTCAGTGAAATCGATATATGGCTTCCTTGAGCTAAGATTTAGAGCAGCAGTTTGCCTGTGTAGATCCCCTTTAGCCTGTAAACAGCGACCAGTGTTATCGTTGGCCTGATGTAACCTGGCTGGTTTGTGCTGTGTCGAGGAATAGCACAAATTGCACATGGAATATGTCTGAGCTGTGTGTGTGTGTGTGTCTGTATAGAAGTGTTTGTGTTTGTGTGCACTCACAGATTTTCATCTTACATTGAAGGACAGAATGTCTACATCCTGTAATAATACGAATATCAGACAGTTTTGACCTTGTAGGGACATTTGACTGACTAAAGTGTATCTATAGCAATAATTATGTCAAAGGAAGACCCTAACAAAGATAGTAAAACAAGTGTTTGTGTGTGTGTGTGTTTGTGTGTGTGTGTGTGTGTGTGTTTGTGTATGTGTGTGTTGCTCATTATTACTAATACAGAGCTAAGTGGGAAGCTCAGTATTTCTTGTATCTCCCTTCAGGCGCTTTGAATGAACCGGGAGCTGCATTTTCTCAGAGACTGATGTGTTTCGGCTTTTTTTGTGTGGCTGCAGTATATGACATTCCCTGAGCTTTAATCTAAAACAGTGGTGACGGCCTGACAAGGGCTTCTCAGCATCCTCTATAATCCAATATTTTTAACCTCGCCCACTGCGGCTTCCTTGAATTTCTACTCAAGTCTGCAGAACTGAGAGAACGCTTTCATTGATGCTACTAAAAAGTCTTCTACTAGTCCATTGAACAGTCAAGAATCCTGTGTGCAAAACCTGAGCCTGTGCATCCAATACGTTTTCACCTCATGTTATATTCCATTTTAGAATAACTAGGAACTCAGCTACACACACATACACTCACCTCCCAACTGGTACTGAGTGCAGGAAATGGAGTACATGCTGGTAAAACTCATTGAATGTCTCAGATCGTGGAGGGATATGTGGGGTTAATTGTATTATTACCTCTCTGGAGAGAGATTCTCCTGTGCTTGTGTTTCAGCACATTCAGGAGTTCAGTAGGTTACCCAAATCATTGGCCTATTTTCAAGTTTATATACACTATATGGAGTAAAAGTTTGTGGACAGCTGTTTCTATGATTATGTCCCATTTACACATCCTTTTCCACCTCTAGTTTCATCCCCAATGCTGTTAAAATACCCTCCATCTAATGGGTAGATGTTGCACTAGAATTAACTAGATGACACTGATGTTGAGTGAGAGGGTGTAGGGGCAGTCAATGTTCCAATTCATCCCAAATGTGTTCAGTACAGATTAAATAACACCTTTAGTACTCTAATAAAGGTCTTCCATTGCAACCCATGTAAATCATATATTCATGCAGCTGGCTTTCTGCAAGGTGCTGGAACAGGTTCAGGTCTCCTAGTTCAAGTTAAGGGAAAATGTAATGCTTCTGAATCTATAGACATCCTATACAATGGTATGCTTCCAATTATGTGGTAACATTTTGAAGAAGAACTGGGTTGTTTTTTGTGTTATTTTTAGCATGAGCTTACATGATCTATACAGTGATGTTACTCAGTCATACCTAATGGTATTGCTATGTCCTGTCCATGTACTGATGTGTAGATGATGTAGAAATATTATATCGGAATGATTGTTGCAACTGTCACATTGCTTAAACACTACGTTGACGCTCATATTTTTAGTGTTATTTCTGTTGTTGCTCACTGATGCAAGGCGTTCGGGAATATCAGTCTATGACTTTAATAAAATGATTTTTGTGAGATTGCTCATGCTGAATGTCAACCAAACCAAATTTTTGATATCCCCCATTACTCCTACTCAAACTGCATGGCAAGTGACATCTAATGCAGCTGAAATTCAGCCCTGTTCTAAAAACTGAGCAGCAGAGGTCCTTTTTTAAAAAAAAAAACAACAACAACAAAAACTATAGTGTTTCCTGTTTCTGTGAAATGTATGACAATGTAAAGAACCTTTCACAAATATATTTTAAGCCAAGGGAAGAGTTTGAAAAAATGTTGCATTTGGTGATACACTAAAGACACAACATGTGACATATCCTCAAACAGGCTTCAAATGACAATATGAATTTTATTGTCTTATTATTTTTTTATAATGACATTCAGTCAGCTTCAAAATGATTACATTGTTTTAGAAGAAATGTAAATCAGGATTTTAAAAAGTAAAAGACTGTAAAAGATCATTACTCATAATCTTACACTCCAGTGCTCATGTTAGTTCTCTCTCCCCAGAGTTCTGTATTGTTTAAAGACTATAATCACCCTCTTGATGTCACCAAGATCAGGATGGGTTTCCCTTTTGAGTCTGGTTACTCTCAAGGTTTCTTCCTCATAACATCTAAGGAAGTTTTTTCTTGCCACAGTTGTCATGGCTGCTCATCAGGGATAAATACACATCGTTCACCTTAACTGTTAAATTCTATAAAGCTACTTTGAGACAATGTCTGTTATGAAAAGCGCTATACAAATAAACTTGACTTAATTAATACTGAATGAAAATAATGCTATCTATCTATCTATCTATCTATCTATCTATCTATCTATCTATCTATCTATCTATCTATCTATCTATCTACTCATCTGCCTAGCTGGCTGTGAAATCAATCATTTCAACAGGGTCAGCAAATGCTACAGATAATCAAAGCACTTCATGATGCGGAAGCGCACAGCAAATAGCAGAAGACTGCACACAAATGCACAACATTAATCTCGTGACAAGTTTCGTGACATTTTGCTTTGTCACATCCTTCCCCTAATTTCCTGCAAACTGGATTTAATGCAGGCTGTACATATAAAAAAAAAAGAAAGAAAGAAAGAAAGAAAAGTTTGAAAATAAACATTGAGCTTAACGATAAGCATAGTTAATCATTTTTAGTCCAAATCTATCTTGTGTACAAGTTTCAAATGTGTACAAGGGATATACGGCTTCTAATTTGCTTCAGGGATCTTCTCTTCTTCACTCAGAACAGGATCGAACGGGAAATCATGCGGACATGCCAGTAATACCTTTTTTCCTTTTGAAATATTGCATGTGGCAGTGCAATATCCATCCGAAGTGGCACGCCTGTTGATCCTTCCACTTAATTTTCACTTATGATTGAAAAAGAGTTTTCCATCCACACAGATGCCATTCCTCCAGTCATCTGCTAAAAAATCATCACAGTCCATTTAATCCTGCTATTGCTCACAGACGAAGCGAGAATCCTCTGTCAGTAGTTTAGGTGCTGGCTATACCAATCGTGACATTCTCGATCCAGCTGTATTTGCGATGTTTCTCAGCTGGTTTTCATTGCTGGTATAGCAAGGTGATAGCTTTAAAGGTGGCAAAAGTACACACATGGTTCACTTAAGTAGAAGTACAGATACGATTTTTTTAAAATACCTGGGTCAATGTTGAAGTACTGACCTTTTTGTTCAAGTAAAGTAAAGAAGTTTGGGCTCTGACATGTAACAAGTAGTCATTACTACTACCTGTTTTAGTGTCATGCTGATAACTGGACATCACATCATATTAATATCAGGGCTGTCGAGCGATTAAAATGTTTAATCGCAGCTTGATTGTACATTTTTATCTGTTGCAAATGTACGTCAAGTTAATACTTTATGTTTTTAATACTGTAATTAACAAGAAATATGGATGCTTTATGCAAGTGTATGTTTATTATTAGTGAAACCCAACTTATAGAGCATGAAAACAAAATTATTCTTGTAAAGGTTTTAAAGTATCAACAGGACACCAAACAGGACTTTTTCTAGGTTTTTACACGGCCAGTTAATGAGTTGATACCAGAGAAACCGTACCACTTTAAACTTTCCTACAGATTACATAATCAATATTTGCTTTCGATGTGGATCGCTTTATTTAAGACATTGCCAGTTTTCTATACATATATTTAATAATTATGTAAGGCAAGTATTCACTGAGATTCAGGTTGTTTTATTTATGTGTTTGTGAAGAGAGATGACAGAGATGTTATTATTAATGTACACAATTACTGTACGATATCTGCAAGACCAAAAATGACAGTTATTGAAGTTTGCTTTGGCGTTATGAGGAAAAAAATGCCACAAAACGAGCCGGCGCGTTTGTCAAACCCAGAGGGTTAATTTTGCGCATCATGGCGGATTTTGGTGCTGATTTGAGACTTGGTGCATCAATAGAAAAAATTTTACTCATTAAAATTATTATTATTTTTAATATTATTTATTTTATATCTGAGTAAAGAAAAGACGTTGTGAATAAATGTGTGTTGCATTGGCTCTTTTATATGAAGATTTTTTTTCTTCACATAAATGGCAGTGAATGACAAAGTCACAAGTAACCAAGTAGCAGGCACCTTGTCTTCTCTTTTATTATGAAAGGTGCACTGGGCCTGAATAAAAAGACAACAGCATTTCATTAGCTACTAAATACCAGCAGATTAATTACAATGACAATGACAGATGGCTCATTACCGGATCATTAAGAGTGTTCTGGGGTAAAAAAAACAAAAAAACAAAAAAACAAAAAGGAAACAAACTGTTTCAGCACAAAGGTAATAATATGATTACAGTCAGACTAGTTTCTTGTGCATTGGAATGGTTATGCAAATTTTCATTTTACTCATAAATGATTTGTATGTAGTGAATTATATTTTTAGGGCTGCATTAAATAACTATGGTGGGCAGCACAAGTGCCAGACACTTCATTAGTGAATCATATGAGAGGGGGAAAACCACAGTAAAAAGACAGGCTTAAATGTGGCTATAATTTGATACAAATTCAATCATAATATTGATACACTGGAAAAAAAAGTGGGGGGGGACAACAGAAACTCACTTGAGTAATGAAAGGCAGGCCTAGTGACATTAAACACTAAACAAAGAATCTGTGGAACAGGACAACTCGTATACACACAGGGAAAATGGGACACATCTGGCAGTAATAACAAATAACATACAGGGGTAAGACAACCTGGCAGAACAATGGAGGCTGTCTAGTTGCCAAAACACCCATCCAAATCCTACTGCCCAAAAACAAATTGTGTTGTAGCGCAAGACATTAATTATATATTTTTTTCTTCCAATAATATACTAATATATTTTATACCAAAATGACTCTAAACTGTGTTATATTTTATTTTATGGGGATTAAGGCAATGAGCCAGTTTAACAAACTCCAGTCGGACTAGGACGTGTAAACATTTCCTAAAGTTTGATCAAGTTTTTGGATAGTAAGTATAATTATAAGGATATTTAAATCAATGTCATCAGAAATCTCTATAAAAAAATGTCTGCAGGGCTTCTGTGCTGTCACACGATCATCATCATCATCAAACCCAAGCCCTTAAATAGATGTGTAAAGATGGATACATTTTTTTTTTATTTACTTAATACATAAGCATTAATAACAAGAATTTATTCAACGGAACTGAGGAGTGAATAATAGACAGATAAAGACACAGAATGCATGGATATAGAGTTTTAATCAAATTAGATTTTTGTGGTAGGGGTGAAATATTTGGTGTGTGTGCGTATATGTGGGCATGTTGTTATATTTTAGTGGCTACCAAATGACCCCCAAAGGATAGGAATAATTGGCTGCATTGATACTTATGTCAGTGGAAGGTCCGTATGGGAATAGTAAAAGGTGTGTGTGTGGGTGTGTGTGTGCAGCTCGGTATGCAGATAGTGTTAGATGTTAAGAACCAGACCTTACAAAAGTACAGTTTAATAACTAGGAATAGCAATAATTAACTTTAATTATGTCAATAGCAGGTCCTTATAATCTTACTCACATTTTGTGTGTTTTAATGATAGATATGATCGACAGACTACAGAAATAAAGTAATATGTTCTGTTTCAACGCTGTTGTCACCAGCAAATATTTCATTAAGTTGCAATTTATTTTGATTCATCATCATCAATTACAGGAGTTACACACCAGCTGACATGATTTTCCGTTCATCTGAGATTCTCACCTCAATATTCCCCCGAACAGCAATTTCAGACTTCTTAACATATCTGCTTAGTGTCTCCGCTCTTTAACTAAGACACAGCTTGGGTACATGTCCAGTAAATTGTTTAATCAATCATATCTTGACACATTGAAGGCAGATTAAAACTTGGTGTAAACACGATGTTAATCAAATGGTTCCTGCCCATTTCTTTTTGCAGGTTGTGTAAATGATGTACAAATGATACATTATTGATTGTTGTAACCAAAATTGACCGAAAAGGTTTTGTCCATGATTTGACAATGATTCTTATCAGCTACTGCGTATTACATGATCAAGAGACTTGCGCCACATAACTGTTTGCACGTGATTCAGATGCGAGTTTAATGCGTGTACAGACAATCTGGTTATACTAATTACATCCCTCAATATCACTCACTCACTGATTCATTCAGAAATTCATTCAAACAAAGGTTAACCCACCAAAATAGACACTGAAGACAACAGTGGAAAAACCTGTACACACACAGCGGAAAATGGACACATGTGGCAGTAATCACAAATAACATACAGGGTTAGACAAGCTGGCAGAACAATTGAGGATCTCTAGTTGCCAAAACACAAGTCCAAATCCTACTGCCCACCAAATAACTTGTGCTGCAGCGCAAGATATAAACACTTGGCAGATTTTTTTTTTCTGCCAATAATATACTTTTAATATTTAAGATTATATTTTTTTACCCTAATTACTTGGAACTGTGCGTTTTTTTGTTGTTGTTTGAGATTAAGGCAATAAGCCAGTTTAACAAACTCCAGTCGGACCAAGACGTGTGAACATTTCTCAAAGTTTGATCAAGTTTTTGGATACTAAATATAATTATAAGGACACTTAATTCAATTTTATCAAAAATCTCCATTAAAAATGTCTGCAGTGCTTCTGTGCTGTTACACCGTCATAATCACTATTATCATTATCATCATTAAAAAAGAGCCCCTCACACAAATCTGTACAGATGGACATTTTCTTTAAATATTGACTTCAAAAATAAACATAATAATAACCAGAATTTATACAACAGACGCTGAGATGTTCATTGAGAGTGATGAGGATGGACAGGATTAGAAATGAGTTTATTAAAGGGGAAGCATATGTAAGAAGTTTTGGAGACAGGGTGAGGGAGGCAAGATTAAGATGGTTTGGACATGCAGAGGAGGGACATGGGGTATATCGGTAGGAGAATGCTGAGGATGGAGCCACTAGGAAGGAGGAAAAAAGGAAGTCCAAGAAGGAGATTAATGGATGTGGTGAGGGAAGACATGCAGGTAGTTGATTTGAAAGAGGCAGATGTACAGTAAAGGACAGGGGGGTATAGAGACAGATAATCCGCTGTTGAGACCCCTAATGGGAGAAGACGAAAATAAGAAGAAGAACCAGAATTTATCCAACAGAATTGATATATGATCCTTTGCTTGTATTGTGGTGCTTTCTCTTCTACATAGGTCCATATGGTTTTCTTTTAGGTTTTATTAAATAAAGATATAAGATTTATTAATGCAGGGGATAACACCAAGGGTGAGTTATCGAACCATCTGGTGAGGAAGTGACAGAAAAATTTAGAAGTCATTCATGACTTCATGGTGAGCAGCTGAGGATCTTGCATCAGGGTGACTCAATATCGTGCCTTTATCCTTGTAAATAACATGGCATTTGATCTTCACATCCTGGTCATGGCAGACATCATAGCCACTAGTCCACTGAACAGAACTTTAGGTAGTAGTGAATAAATTTCTCTACCTAAAACTTACTTCTTTAAGTCAACCAGCGTTGACATTTTCACTTGAAATTTCACTCTGATTTTAAAAATCTATTCTGTGTCTAAATGCCAGTTTTATTGAGCAATCTAATGGTTAGTAAGGGAACAATTCTACAATCAAAGGATTGATGTTCTTTAAGATAGGGCAGCTCAATCAGTAGAACTTCTTTGATTCATTTAGACCAACATTATGATTGAGCTTTTGTTTGTCAGAATATACATTTAGCTAAAATGCAGCATGTCCAATTATAGCAGACCCAAAATAAATTTGCTTTGCTTTAGCACTGCTTCGAGATTCTGTCTTCTTTTGTGAACATTGTTGTTCTAAATAGTATATTGGGCCGTTGTAAGAAATTCAATGTAATGACATTGTGATTCTGTTCTTTGTTAGATGGCAAAGTAGAGAAGTAATCATTTGCAGCCTATTTAAGCTTCAGAATTACACATATTTTCAAGGTTATGATATAATATAAAGGTTTGAATACATTACAAAGATATAGCAGGTAGCATTGCTGCCTCATAGCCGAATGGTGCTTGGTATTGTTCTGGCCGTGTGAAGTTTTGCATATTCTTCTTGAAGATGCATGGGTTTTTTTCCTATTTCTCTAGTTTACTCCCACCTCTGCTGGTAGGTGGAACAACTATGATAAATTTCTCCTGAGTGTAAAGGTGTTGCCCTGAAATGGACTGCCATCTAATCCGGGTGTGTATTTCTCTCAGAGCCTTTGTTCCAGTATCCACTTAAACCCTGACCAGGTTAAAGAATTTACTAAAGATAAATGGAAGAATGAATAAAGGAATAAAAATCATAATGGAAATTGAAAGCTTATAAAAACGCATCTGATTCATTCTACCAGTAGGGTTATGTATTATATGCATCCCTGTTAGACCTTTCCACTAGATGCCATTTCATGTTGCTCATCCTATCGCTCTCATTCCAAAGCAATAATATCACAAGTAATTCTTCATGATGAGGTCATCTCTGAAACTCCCATTAGTTACACTTGCCTGAATCCCTGTCACTATCAGAGAAGAGTGAATGCTGGTCCCTTCTTAAATGCAGAAACACAATTTGGTGGATATCTAGACACAGTGCCAGAGTCCATGAAGGAGAAGTTTGTCATGACCAAAATGAGAAGCTGGTTGCCTTGCCAGCAGTCACATTTCATTCCATTCTCTTGCTCCTGCACCAGCAGCACAGCTTTGATTTAGGGCTGCTCTGAGGAGTGAATAATAGACAGATAGAAACTCAGAATGCATGGATATAGATTCTCAAGAGTTTTAATCAACTTAGATTTTTGTGAAATGGGGTGCAATGTTTGGTGTGTGTATATGTGGGCTTGTTGTTATATTTTGGTGGCTACCAAATGACTCCCAAAGGATAGAAATAATTGGCCGCACTGATACTTATGTCAGTGGAAAGTCCTTGTGGCAGTGGCAGGCGGTCAGGGCCGGCAAAGCCTTCTCTGCTGGCCCAAACACTATCAGAAACACTGACCTACATTTACAACCTAAATTCTAATATTTGTTCCATGAAATGTTATTAATTTATTCCCAAATGTTTACTTTCTTCATTTCGTAGTGTTTCTCTTGGCTGCACTGCTTCCAGTATGTGGAGGTGGATGTTTTTGTCCAATCAGATTTCAGCCTCTATGTGCTGCAATGTCACTCTAAGTTAATCCTGCTGGCTCTTTGATCATAAAGAATATTAGCAACAGGTCTGTTTCTCTAACCAATCAGATTTTATATTCGCCTCACAGGGCAGTTAGCTGGCCCAGAATATCGTCAGCATTTTTCGTCCTCTGATTGGTTGGTCAGAGGGAAAACGGTTACAGCCAAGTTCGACGGACAAAACACGTGCGCTCTACACACATGAATACATCTGAGTTAGACTTTTTTTATGCCTAAGGAAAAAGAGAAATTGATTTGGTGTCAGACATACTTAAAAATACATTTTCATCATGAGGAGAGGTTGGCCAATTCCGAAGCTACCTAGCTTGTCTCAGCCCGGGAAAGGGTTTGTTCGCCACGTCCAGACTAGTGAAAACAAGTAGTACCACTGGATTACAGCCTCTGAGGAGCAGTGTAAATTATGAGCGTGCATCTCTGGTGAGCAGGTTGTATTTTATTTACATTTTTTGTCATGTTATTAGGCACATATTGATTCTGAACTGCTCCAGATGACGTGGCACAGTTGCGGTTGTAGTGTAGAGGTTTGGAGTTGTCTTACCTGGGTTTCTTGCTTAAGTAAAATGGTTTTCACCCTCCATATGTGAAATGCTTCTCTGTAATGCCACTTGTTGTTATAATGCATTTTTGTATAGTATTGATGGTTTCTTCAATCACAATGTAATAGTGGTGGTATTAAGAGGTGGATTAAGTCAGGTAAGTCAGTACTGAAGGCCCAGGTACCAAATGCACAACCCACCACTGTTGTGTATGGAAATAGTGTCAGATGTTCATGCAAGAAATACAATGATTATTATGTCAATGGGGAGTTGGGAGCTCAGTGGTTAAGGCATTAGACTTTGAATCAGAAGGTCACACGTTCAAATCCCACCACCACCAAGCTGACACCCCTGGGCCCTTGAGCAAGGCACTTAACCCTCCCATGCTCAGCTGGAGGGTGCACTGGATAAGGGCGTCTGCCAAATTCCGTAAATGTCAATAGAAGGTCCTTATAATCTTACTCACATTTTGTGTGTTTTAATGATAGATATGATCGACAGACTACAGAAATAAAGTAATATGTTCTGTGTCAATGCTGTTGTCAACAGCAAATATTTCATTGAGTTGCAATTTATTTTGATTCATCATCAATTACAGGAGTTACACACCAGCTGACATGATTTTCCGTTCATCTGAGATTCTCACCTCAATATAACAGCAATTTCAGACTTCTTAACATATCTGCTTAGTGTCTCCGCTCTTTAACTAAGACACAGCTTGGGTACATGTCCATTAAATTGTTTAATCAATCATATCTTGACACATTGCAGGCAGAGTAAAACTTGGACCCTGCCCATTTCTCTTTTCAGGCGGTCTAGATGATGTACAAATGATACATTATTGATTGTTGTGACCAAAATTGACCAAACTGGTTTTGTCCATACTGACAGATTCTTATCAGCCACTGCGCATTACATGATCGAGAGACTTGCGCCACATAACTGTTTGCACGTGATTTAGATGCAAGTTTAATGCCTGTACAGACAACAATCTGGGTATACTTATTATATCCCTCAATATCACTCACTCACTGAATCATTCAGATATTTATTCACTTACCCGGTTTTTACACACACTCACTTACTTTTACATTTACTGCATTTGGCAGACACCCTTATCCAGAGTGACTTACAATGATCCTATTTATACATCTGAGCAGGTGAGAATTAATGGCCTTGCACAAGGACCAGCAATGGCACCTTGGTGGTGCTGGGATTTGAACTCCCCACCTTCCAATCAGGAGTCCAATGCCTTATACTTTAATTTACTTACTTCCTTATTCTCTTGCTTATTCGCCTATTTTTACCCTCTCTTACTTCCATTAATCACTGACTCCTCTGCTTCCACACTCACTCCTGGGCACATTCACCTACATATCCATTATATTACCGTTGCTAACTTATTTGCTCACTCACTTACTCGCTCATGCATTTATTCACTTACTCTCACTCATTGACTTTGACTCACTTGTTCGTCACACACTCTCTGACTCATTCACTTACTTACCCATTCAATGACTCACTAACCCTTACTTATTCATTCACTCACTTACACTCATTTTCATTCACTCACAACTATTGCTGGCTTAGTCATTTACTTTTACTATTATTTTTACGCTTAATGAGCACTGAAGTCACATCTTGAGCAGCCCTTGGTTTTCTAACTTTGTTCTTCTGTTGTCTTTACTCCCTGTTTGTTGTCTGATCTTTATATTTCATGTGATTTCACAAATAATAATCCAAATTCACCTCTTCTACCGATGACACACAAAATCCACTGGTTTTGTGCCATTGTTATTAGCATCTATGACTTTTTAGTAAAAGTCTGGTCATGCTGGAAGTCAACCGACCAAAATCCTTAAAGTCCGAAATCTTTTTCGTTACCCAACAGCTCATTTGGAGATTGCTTGGGCAATTAGTCCTCCATTACTTCCCCTCAAACTGCTTAGCAAGTGACGGC
Source organism: Silurus asotus (assembly GCA_024362625.1). Classification (NCBI taxonomy): domain Eukaryota; kingdom Metazoa; phylum Chordata; class Actinopteri; order Siluriformes; family Siluridae; genus Silurus; species Silurus asotus. Next base: position 2,645,362 of record MU551642.1, read on the forward strand.
TAATACAGCTGAATTTCAGCCTCCTTCTAAAAATGTGGTCAGTGGAGGTCAAATTGGGTATAAAAAAAGAAGCTTGAATCGTAGCATCAGAATCGCTAGTCCAGTTCCGTTTTCATTTGTGTTATTTCGTAGAATATCAGTTCATTTTCAGTGCAGTGAGAATTTGTTTTAAAGTTCTCAATCCACCTTTAGCAAGGAAGGTTATATCTATTTTTAATGTCTGCAATTAAGTCAGATGAAAAACATGAATTATACAAAAATGTATAAAAAGCCCAGAGAACAGGATAAAATACAGATCTTGAGAACATATGACAATTGTGTATTTTAAGATGCTGAGTCATAATATTTTGACCAATAAATTGCTTTAATGCATCTTTCAACGTCATATTTCTTGATGTAACAACTTACTGAACCGACATAAAGGGCTCAATAAATTCAATTTAGTTTAATTCAGTTTGATGAACTTAATTGAAATGGACATTACAGCAGTTACATCATTGTCAGAGCACAGAAATACCAAATATAGAGCAAACTATTACCCATATCAAATAATCTCTCAGATTTTCGCAAAAAGGTCAGTGAGAGTGTGTATCAATGTGTTCACTTAACAAATTTAAAAGGGTTGCTCATTCACTTACTCTAAACCACTGTCTAACTCTTAATTAGCCGTTCGCTTACACTTTCTCTGATTTACTCACTTACTCACTCACTCACTCATTCACTCATTTACTTATTCTCACTCATTTATGTTCACTTACTTCCATTCACTTACTCACCTTTACACTAAATGCAACCTTTGCTATGTTTCCACATGGACGGTTATTGAGGTGATACTGGAGAAACTGTACCTCTTCTAATTCGATTTGGTTAATTTAAAAGTAGATATTTCTATTAATATATTTATTATGTCTGTGAGGCAAATATTCACAGCGATTCAGGTTGTTTTATTTATGTATCTGTGAAGAGAGATGACAGAGATGGCAGAGAGGGCCCTCTGTCTGTTTTCTTAATTTTACAATAGCACAGCGTTTTGTTGTTATTATGAGTGTATACAGATAAAAGTAAACTCTGTACAGATTCAAGTGAAGTCAAAAACGGTATTATGAGGAAAACATTTCAAGAATTGCACCGGCTCGTTTGTCGACCTCAGAGGCTTAAATGTGCACATATTGGCTGATTTTGTTGCTGATTTGAGACTTGGCACATCATACTAAAGTAACAGTAAGTGTCTGGTTTAAAAATGTAAGAAGTAGAAAGTACAGATAGTTGTATAAACATTTAATAAGTGAAAGTAAAAAGTTGTCAGAAAAATAAGTAGTGGAGTAAAATACTGATAACAGAAAAATCTACTTAAGTACAGTAACAAAGTATTTGGACTTTGTTTCTTTCCACCTCTAATTATTATAATATAATTAATAATAAAATATAATATAAAAAATAATAAAAATTATAATGCTGAATACATGAATGTGCATGAATAAAATGAGTATTGAGTGTGTGTTGAGTTCAGGCTGTACAGTTCAGTAACATACAGTTGAGTGAGTTTGAGTTTGGTACAGTTCTGTTCTGTGTGTTGAGGAGCCTGATGACTTGAGGGGAAACTGGATGTGAGGCCAGAATGCTCCAGAATTTCTTTCCTGATGGTAGTAGAGTAAAGTGTGTGCGTGAGCGGGTTGTGGGGGTTGTGTCGTAGATGGTACAGTTCTCAAACCAGGCAATTATGCAGCTGTTTAAGATGCTCTCTATAGTCCCTCTGTAGAACATGGTCAAGATGAGGGTTCTTAGCCTATTCAGGAATACAGACACTGCTGGGCTTTCTTGATGATGAAGCTGCTGTTGAGTGGCCAGGTGAAGGTAATTTGGTGCACAATTTCCTTGGAGGATATATCGATGATCAGTGGAGAATGGGCACTTTGTGCTCTCCCAAAGTCAAAAAACATCTTTAGTTTTGTCAACATTCAGAGACAGATTGTTGGCTCTACTTCAGGCTGTTAGCTGTTACGCCTCCTCTCTGTATGCTGACTCGTCCTTCTTACTGATGAGACCCACCACGATCGTGTCATATGCGAACTAAATGATGTGATGCGAGCTGTGTATTGCTACACAGCCGTTAGTCAGCAGAGTGAACAGCAGGGGGCTGAGCACACAGCCCTGAGGGGCCCCAGTGCTCAGTGTGGTGGTGCTGGAGATGCTGATCTGGACTGACTGAGGTCTGCCAGTCAGGAAGTCCAGGATCCAGTTGCAGAGGGAGCTGTTTAGGCCCAGTAGGCTTAGCTTCTCAATCAGGTGCTGAGGAGTGCATTACACAGGATTTCATAGATCCTAGCTATTCACACAATTTCTCTTTCATAGAAAAAAAATCTGTTAAATGTGAAAGCCGGGATGAATTTACTATGAGCTACAGTATTCCCGCTGAGCCAAAATAATAAATAAACATCACCATAATGGTAGCAAAATGACAAACGTGAAAGCCACACACATCATTTCCTTGCTGACTTTGACATAGATTATAGCTTATTTTTCCACTCGAGTTATGTTTATGCCATCACACTGTGTAAATATTTCTAATTAAAAAATACTATGTAATGTTTGCATATTATATTTACACATTTAGTGTCTGGGAGCCCAGACGAGTCACCCATAGTGACACGCACCATTTACAATCAGTTTAAAATGTAGATATGTGTTGAAGGGTTATGTTAAATTACCATCAGTGCTTTAAATGCAATCATCAGAGCCTTTTTTACTGTAACATTAACGTTTTTCTGTTTTGTGTTATTTCAGTAATTATTTACTGTATACTACATCTCTGTTGGCACAAAATGATTTATAGATGGTACTTTGGATATTGTAGATGTTCCAATAAATATGCCAAATGAGGCAGTAGTGTATATACTGCCTAATATATAGACCGCTTTAAATATCTGTATAGGTTTAATAAGCATATCTGAATAATGTATAGAATCAAAAAATATATTGTTATTGGATAGTAGTTTTGAATCATGTATATTCCACATTGCTTTGCATCAATCACACATTTTCTTAAGATTAATGTCACAATTTTGCAAAAAAAAAAAAAAGTTAGACCCTAGATAGTGCATTTCCATTTAATACATTTATAGATTGTGTTTATTTCAAGTTTCTAGTAATGAAGTTTACTTTTTATGGTCAGAATGAGCAGATGGAGCTAATTTTCTTAGCATTATTTTCATCATCATAAATTCCCTCGAGCAAAGCAAAAGTTTCTAGTACAAGCCATCAATTGAAAATGTACTCATTAAGTTGCTGGATTAAAGGAGATCACACATTAAAGTCAGCACACATTTTTCTTTCCCATTCTGTTCATAGATTTTATGAAGACAGCTGCTGCCTGTTCCCATTCTCCAGAGCTGCATTTAAAGAGTATCAGTTGTCCTTATCTGTAGCACTGATAGTTATTTTCTTGGGATTAATGCTGAGTGGGATCTCCTTAGTGGCACCACATCAAAATAATTCTGATTTTGCTTTAGGTTAATGGTTAGTCTTTTTGGAGTTTTTAAATATCTGGTATCTTTTTTAACCATACATCGACTTTATTTGGAAGACTAATGGATGTAATTTGGGGTCTAAGTAATGAACATACATTTATGTTAAAACTAAATTGCAATTTAATCTTATCGTCTGGTGAGATTTTTGATTGACAGCTCCTTGACCAGAAGTAGAATATTTGAGAGCCCAAATGTCTAAGAAATATAATTTGTGGCAAAAGTATTGAACGTAACTTCATGTTCAAACCGCATGAAATGTTTTTCTTATTGGCTAGTGAGATTTTGATCCACAGCTATTTTGGATAGCAGTTAATGAGAAAATCACTGTGAAGCCCACCCCACATGTGAGGTTAGTGCTAGAGTGATGAAGGTAAACTTGGTGAAACTTGCAAGTGTAAGCTCAGTTTTAAATGCAATTGGCAGAAAGAAACTTTTAACCCTGATGTTTATTTAAGATTTTACCATTTTAAATTTTTTGCTACCGAGTAGTGATGTGTCGTTCATGAACGATTGTGTCCTTAATGTGACACAGAAGAACAAGTAGTTTTGAAAAGTGATTAGTTCATTTTCTACTAGACCTGCATGAGCAGAGCATCACAAAATCTCCTTGGGTTATGTACGGGAAACAGAATTGAGAAGTTTACCTAAGTTTTTTTTTTTCACGTGACTCCCATATATGCTATGCAGTCAATTCACTGACTTGAGTAGTTAAGTAGTTTATCGCATGAGTAATCTGTTTTAAATTGTTTGTCAACTATACCTTTTGTACAGTTATGCATTGGAATTGCAACTCTGAACAACTGATCAATCAGACTTGAGACCCAGTTTCATTTTACGTAACAAATGCAGGAAATCCTGTTCTCCACAGGTGCAATACAACTGCCTGTAATTCTGTATTACAGAATGATTACTACTGCAATACTCTTAGTTAAAAGTCATGGATAGCAGATTCTGTTTTACAGATGTTTATATGGCATTGCAGGAAACAGAAAAAAAATATATATATGTTAAAGTCTAATGATGAAAAAACACACCTTACAGCTTTGTAAGGTTTGAAAAAAAAAAGAGATGTGGCTATTTTGCCAGATCTTAATTATACATGATTTCCTGATTTCGAAAAAGTAAGCAGATTTTCATGGTTTATTATTATAAATAATATAACTGCCATGATAAATTTATATTGGTTTATATTGTCACCCAGAAAACAACATTCTTTATACAACTTTAGTTAAATCACTTACTATAAAATATATTTATGTTAGAGCATATCATATATTTATAGGTTTAACCAATTTATAATTGGTTATCAAATTGTTTTACCAAAATTTGCTTTCATAAAACCATGACATTATAAATCATATTTGTTTTTGTAGTATAGCTTTGTAGCAGGATTAGGCTAAACCCTTCAAAGGCATTTTAGTATCTTTCATGCATTTAGAGTAGTTAAATACCACTGCTTGTGTTGTGCACTGCATGAAACCGTACAGGACATAATGTAACAATGTCCTGTCAAGATAATCAAATTAACTACTACATTAAATAAATAAAAGATATCACGCTGTTTCAGTCTAGAGACCAGTCCATTAGCCTGCGTTGGCAATGTGGGAGAGGTGATGGAAGAAAGAACAAAATGTGCTACAGCTGACACTGATTAGTGAGTTGTGTGTCACTTCCTACTGTGATGTCTTGAGCTCTGCTTATTTATAGTCCCTCTCTGAAAGTCTCTGTGCTTTTATTTACTGGTATTTACATCTAGGTGTGTTGAACAACTTAGACCAGTGGTCCCCAACCTTTTTTGCACCACGGACCTGTTTATTGTCAGACAATATTTTCACCGACCGGCCTTTAAGGTGTGGCGGATAAAAACCCGGGGGACCACTCACTTAGACCATTGCACATTTTGTTACCTATTGAAACCTTTGAAGTATGTGACTGACCGGGGTGCATGCTGCAGAGGTTAGCCTTGTTAGATTCATTGTTTAATTGATTATTTTTTTTTATGTCTTTCCATTGTTTAAGCCCTGCGTTTTACCTATGATGTCTGATTCTGTTGTTAAATAAGGATAAACAAACATCAAGACAAGAAGAATATGACATTTTAAGCATGTGAGAGTTGTAGGGGAAAAAAACTGATACTCTTAACACAGTTAAGAGTATCAGTAAAAAATATCTAAGAAAGATAAGAGAGCTAGAAAAAAAACTCTAACAAGTAAAAAAGGCATAACATGGGATCTTCTCATGATCCAAAACATAACTTAAACACAGGGAAAGTGGTGTCAAATTTAGAAATTACATTGGCTGCTTCTGGAACTAATCAATGGAAGACAAACGGTTTGGAGAGAACATAGTTTCTAACTACAATTTCATTAATTTCATGAGCTACAAGTTCTTCAAGTGTAGACTCCCCTTGATTTATTCATTGCTATTCAGTGACAACTAGCAATTGTAACAGCAATGCCATTGATGTTATTCCATTACTGTAGAAGTGCTTCTACCACTAGAAAATAAAAAAAGTATTTATGTTAGGTATCAATAGTGTGGTTAATGAAAAAATAATTCATTTCTTTGTTTCCCCCAGTGTTTAGTAGATTGCATGTTTTGAAGGAGATACACAATAAAAACGTTTGTAGTGATGCATGATAAGTAAAATATTACTAGTATTGATTCTTAACTGCTTGTGATTTTTGTGGCAGAATTACTTATATTATTATTACTCTATTATTACTCGAATTATTATTAATGAGATTTTCTTGACTGGTGTGATATTTCACCCTTTTTGTCTTGAATGTTGGAGATTAATAAGCCGGTTGTACGCAATACTCCATGAATACCATACAATAGGACAAATAATGTTTATAGACATTTGAAGAAAAAAAAAAAAGCTGGAGCACATTGTCAGGGATCCACCAGCCACAACTTCACCTAACCCACCTATCACTCCAAGCAGCTCTCCTACCTACTAATCACCTACACCTGGCACTCATCACCCCCCTCGCTATATAACATCCATTCACCCACCAGCTCAGTGTCCGTTTTACAGTTTAGGCTGATGAACATTGCTGAACTACCCAAGCTACGGACACTACGTTTCTGGTTTGGATACTCTTTGTTTGTGGGACTCTATCAGTTCTCAAATCTTTCTGGTCATAGCTTTTACCAGGTTTAGTAAACCTGGAGTTTTTGTTCTGGTTGCCGTTTTCTGCCTTGCCCTTTTGTTCGTCATTAAAAACCTTTGTGAATTGCACTTCAGTTTCCGGCACGTTCCTCCGCCTGACACACATACACTGGGCAGAAAGAAAACCACAAATTTATGAAAGCCTTATTAAGCGTTTTATTCCCAAATGTCCCAGCTTAAAGCATAAACATATAAGGGTGTCTAAACAGCAGTGTGGATATATTTTGTAGTGTGTCATCCAACTGGCTTTTCAAATCAGATATACTGTACTGTTAAAGTAGCTAAACTATATAATTACTTAGTTGCTTTCATTATAGTATTTTATATTATAGTCTATCAATGGTTAATTTACCATTTCAGGATTTGTCTGATTTGACTGAAGGCCTTTCACATGATTAAATGGCAATGAGATGTAAACACTTAGCATTAACACCCATTCTGTATGCGTTTTTTCCCAAAACTGCTCCCACAAAATTGAAAGCAAACAACTGTTCATAATACCTTGGTATACTGCTGAATTAGGATTTTACTTCAGTGATAGCTCTCCAAACATGTTCTAGCATGCCCATGTCCCTGTGCACAAAATGAGGTCTATTAAAACATAGTTTGCCAAGGTTGAAGTGAGAAAAGTTTAGTGTCCTGTACAGACCCCTGACCCCAATCCCACTAAATACATTTGGGATGAACTGGAATATCAACTTAATGCCAAGCTTGCTTTCTGGACGTCACTGTGTAGCTCGTGAAATAGAGTGACCAGAAATCCCTGCAGCCACATTTGAAAATCGAGTTAAAACCTTCTGTAAAAGCATAGAGGATATGCAGCAAAAAGGGAAATAACTCAACTCAATATAAATATCTGTTTTATGAATGGAGGTTCAAGGATCTGGAGTCCTTTAGGTCATATAGGAAATCTTGTGAAATATCCTCTATATTTGACCAGCTGAGAGTGCAGTTTCAATGTGTATTTTTTCATGTGTATTTTCATTAAGTTGTAATTGTTTGGTTTATTTTCATATAATTTTTTTGCTTATTTACCGTTAGCTCAGATGGGTATTCTATTTTTGAGATTTTCTCACATTTTAGGAACTTTTATGTGACGAAGCAGAATAGCTATCTTGCCATCAAACTATCTCACAGGCCCAGGCACTGGAATGAATAGGTGCACAGATCAGCTCCTGATAAAACTAAAGGCAGATCAAATCGAGTAAAAAATATTAAAACTTTAGGTACATAAGAGTAATGCATGGGGTCCACCAGGTTTTATGAATGTATAAATCGCTTGCCTGAGATTATAAATTAATATTCCTACAATGGTGGACTACTTATATGTCTACTATTGCATTTTCATTGTTTTCTTGAAGTTTTATAAGTTGTTGGAAGTGGGCCTCTACTATATAGCATATAATATGATCATTTTGGAGGTACATATTAAGCTAATTGGTCATTTTCCCCCTGTGTGATTCTTTTCATTTGTAGAATTACCACCTTCATTTTTCTTATTCAAATGGACAGGGGGGTTATACACTGTGTGATTATAGAGTGGGATTAGGAAGTGGGTGATTATAGAGAGAGAGATTGGTTACACACTGGTTGATTATAGAGTGGGTGGTTTTAAAGTGTGTGATTTTACAGAGGGAAAAACAGAAAATGGAAAATGGTCTAGTTATCATAAGTAAGTGGGTGATTAGGAAAAGGAAAACCCACTGGTGCTTAGTAAATGTGCATATGGGTATTTAACAGTTACATGTAATGTTAATTGATAATCATTATTTAACACAATTCCGTGATGGTTGTTGTATTAGCATTAACTACTCTCATCTCATTTATCATGGCCTATAAAATGTATTTAAACAGTTGGAATGGGGTAATAAATGCCTGCCTTAGAACTGTGTGTAAGAGGTGTGTATGAGTGCCTGCCTCCATTGCTGCTTGTGGAAAATATTCTGTAAGGAAGGCATTAAATTATAATTTTTAAAGGAAAATAAATCTTTACCTTCATGTTATTGACACTGATGTAGCTTTACTTAGCCAATTAAGACGTATCTGTCGATGCATATTTACAATGGTGTAATGTTTTTGCACCTTGTAAAATATTTCATTTAAATGCAGTGTAATAAAATGTTATTATGATCATTTAAAGGCAGAGAACATTATATAAGATATAGAGAATATACACTATATGAACAAAAGTATTGGAACACCTGACCTTTCCTGCCATATGTGGTTCTTCTTCAAAATGTTACCACAAAGCTGGAGGCACACAATTGTATAGAATGCCTTTGGTACCTGGGCCTTCAGTAAAGACCGACTTAATCCACCTTTTAATAGCACCACTATCACATCGCAATTATAGAAACCATCAATACTATACAAAAACAATATAACAACACATGGCATTACAGAGAAAGAGAGAGAGAGAGAGAGAGAGAGAGAGAGAGAGAGAGAGAGAGAGGGGCATTTTGTGTATGGAGGGTGGATACCATTTTACTAAAGCAAGAAACCCAGTTAAGACTACAAACCTCTACACTACCAGCTCAGCTGTGCCACCTACATCATCTGGAGCAGTTCAGAATCAATATGTACCTAATAACATGACAAAAACATTAAAAATGTAAATATAATACAACTTGCCCACCAGAGATGCAGACTCATAAATTGCACCACTCCTCAGAGGCTGTAATCCAGTGGTACCGCTCGTTTTCACTGGTCTGGAAGTGGCGAACAAAACCTTACCCGGGCTGAGACAAGCTAGCTAGCTTCCGGGTTGGCTGACCTCCTCACGGTGTCTAGCTTTTCTTCAAAATTTATTTTTATAAATGCCTGAGACTAAATCAATTTCTCTTCCTCCATAGGCACAAAAAAGTCTAACTCAGATGTATTCATGTGTGCAGAGTGCTTCAGACGTGTTTTGCAGTTGAACTTGGCTGAACAGTTTCCCTCTGACCAATCAATCAGAGGCCGGTAAAATGCTGACGCTATTCTGGGCCAGCTAGCTGCCCTGTGAGGTGAATATGAAATCTGATTAAACAGACCTGTTGCTGATATTCTCTATGGCCGAAGAGCCAGCAGTATTAACTTTGCAGGCCCTGGGCAGATTAGATTGACATAGCAGCACATAGAGCCTGAAATCTGATTGGACAAAAATATCTAACATCCACATACACGTACTGGAAGCAGTGCAGCCAAGAGAAATTCTACAAAATGAAGAGAATAAACATTTGGAAATAAATTAATACAATTTCATGGAACAAATATTAGAATTTAGGTTGTAAATGTAAGGCAGTGCTTCTGATAGTGTTTAGGCCAGCAGAGTATATACAGTGGTGTGAAAAATTGTTGGCCTGATTACTTATGTTTTTGCATGTTTGTCACACTTTAATGTTTCAGATCATCAAGCTAATTCAAATATTAGTAAAAAATAACACAAGTGAACACAACATGCAGTTTGTAAATGGAGGTTTTTATTACTGAGGGAAAACCAAAAAAAAAAGTGTTTGCCCCCTAAACCTAATAACTGGTTTGGGCCACCCTTAGCAGCAACAACTGCAATCAAGTGTTTGCAGTAACTTGCAGTGAGTCTGTTACAGTGCTGTGGAGAAATTTTGGTCCACTCATCTATGCAGAATTGTTGTAATTCAGCCACATTGGAGGGTTTTCGAGCATAAACCACCCTTTTAAGGTCATGCCACAGCATCTCAATAAGATTCAGGTCAGGACTTTGACTAGGCCACTCCAAAGTTTTTATTTTGTATTTCTTTAGCCATTCAGAGGTGGACTTGCTGGTGTGGTTTGTATCATTGTCTTGCTGCAGAACCCAAGTTGAATCCTTCTTAAAAAATATAAGAAATCAGGTAGGGGCAAACACTTTCACACCACTATATATATACATACAGTATAAAAAAATATAAAAATATATATTGTATGTACATAATTCAATGTACAAGATAATGTATGTACAAGTATACAGATAAATAATTGTACAGTTATATACGGTTATAATTATACAGAGATAATACAGAATGGACAGGGTGGAGCAGAACTACAGGATGATTACGGGCAGTAAAAGCAGTAAAGCATCAGTGAGACATCAGTGTCAGTTCACTGCAGTGGAGAGTAGAGTGGTAGTTGTATGAAAAAAATAGCCCTGAATCTCCTGGTTCTAGTGCAAATGTCTTTGTATCTTCTACAAAATGAAAGGAGGTTGACTGGGATGGGAGGAGTCCCCGCTGATGATGCATGATCTCAATAGAAACTACTGTATTGAATATGCTCAATGGCAGGGAGTTCGGGAGCAGTGATACATTGGGCGATTATTACAGGGCGTTCCTTTCACACGCTGTAGAGCTGATATGCCACACTGTAATAGAGTAGGTCAAATGCAGTCATTTTCTCATTATTCCTCTTCAAATTTCCAAATTCCACACAACGTTCAGATTAAATAAGATTGTTACAGGCAATTTATAGACAACATAAATTATTACAATCTTTTATTACTCTTGAACGTTAAACACCGCTCCCGTAAATAATTTTAGACCCCAAACTAAAACTTAACAGGTGCCTTGACACTAATAAAACTCCTCTAAAACAACGCTTTTACCAGGTTTAATATGTTTATATGATCTAATATAAAGTTTGGGGAAAAAATGAATGGTTTTATACATTTCTTGAAATTTGCATTTTAATGTAATGACTACAAACATGTGTGCAATATCTTTAAATACAATGTGTACTCAAGTACACAACTATCTATTTGAGTCCCTTGTGGCCCAACATGATTGGTCTGTTCTGCATGCTTGATTCCATAAAGGTTAGAATTTTGAGCATACACTGGTCAACTATTACACAAGCTGAAATGCATGCACTAATTAGTGAGTGTATATTAGTGTCAGATAAAAACACATGCACAGACAGAAAGTTATGCCCTAATTGGTGAGTGTATGTGAATGTCAGATAAGAGATATCAGACTCAGCTTCTGTGTTTGATGGTTCCCTTGGCTTTGTACCCTGTAAACAGCTTCCCTGGCTTGCTGAGATTTAACATGTAAAACTTTGCTTTTATGTTAATAAGTCCCTTCTGGTCGCCGGTTGTTGACTTATCTTGCACATGGCCTATGGAGAGTTTTGATCTTGCACCTGAACTTTCATCCTTTTTGGAGCTGGTGGGTGTTCTTCCTGTTTTTCTTCTCCATTAATAATTAACGGTTCCAGTCTGGTTATTTGGTGCCCCCTTTTCAAGCATAACATACACCACTGGTTTCTAGTATTTGGGTTGTCACTGTGCACAGTTTGGATGTTGCAGCTGAAGCTTGAACTCAGCCACTTTAATGTCACATGACTGTCTGGCCTGTGTCACATTTGTCATTAATGGGCAAATGTATTAAAATCACACCCTGCACATCAGCCATTGTTTTGCCTTTGTCTTGCACTCAGGTTGTGTTTATTTTGGTTCTTTGTCTTACCATTTTGTTGTCTTTTTATGCAATGCACTATACATGAGACTCAAGTCATCAGAATTTTGTGCCTTCCAAATTCTCATTAACCTGAAAAACTTTTATTTTTCCCTATTAATTTTAAAGGAGAGGAACAATGACCTCCTGGTGTGTTTATTGCTACAACAATGAAATGAATAAAAAATGAAACTAGACTCTATAACAGGAAAAACAGGACTTTTACACTCGAGAGTTCTTCCATATATGTGAACAATTTCTCTGTAAAACATTATTATTATCTCTGTCAAATATATTATAACTCAAAATTCTCTGTTAAACAAGTAATGATTTGACTATTGTTGGCGTTTGATGTCACAGTACATGTCGGCTTAAAACTCCAGGGTCCCTAATGAAAAAGGACCTAGGGCTGTCATTGATGTGTTCTGTGACCAGGCCCACTATAATGACTGCAGTAAAAGAGCAAAGCATAATATAAACAGTATGGCTTTATAATGTGCAATAGCTAATATAGCTTTGATATGGAATAATATGGTCCTCTAATGTTTAATAGCTAATATTCATTCTCTGTACCCTTTACTGAATCTGCTTCAGGGAAAATTAGGTGCATATGCTGTAATGTAATTTATGGTTTTTGTTATAAAAAAAAAGTTGATACAGTTCATATTTAAATATTTTATATTAATTTGGACAAGTTACCTTTTTACAGCCATTGGGTCCATGGTTTGATCTTCCAGGTTCTCCAGTTTCCTTCCACCTCCAAAAAGATGAGAGTAGATCAGCTGTCTAAACTGTGCTAAAATGGCCAGAGTGTGAATGTGTGTATGTGTGGTACCTTGCAATAGACTTGCTTTCTATTCAAAATGTGGTACAAGAATTGAACCCACTATGTTTCAAGGCCTCGTTTCTTTGATTAGCTTATAATGATGATTGAAGATGATTAAAAGGAATCAATAAACAAGTGAATGACTGAATGAATGAATGATATTCGGTATTATAAAAAGATTTATATATAAAAAATGGTGGCAGCTGATCAATTGGCAAATGATTTAATGCAGTGGTGGCTCAACTGTAAAAATACTATGAAAAAAATCAAAAGGCCAGGTGTTCATGCCCCTTAATACTTCTAAGTTGCCACTGTTAGAGCAAGAACCTTTATCCTCACTGTATCATAGCTGACCTGTGCTCTGAACTCAGCTTCCTAACAAGTATGAGAGAAAAAGACATTCACCCTTCTGTAATGTACATGTATGTAACAATTACATTTTAAGTAATCTAAGTGAATGATGGACTATGTATATGTGAGGACAAATTTTTTTTGTTTGAATTTTTACCTAATTAAGAAAATGTTATGTTACTGGACCTAATCTAAGTGGAAAAGACTAACATACAGTATTTATCATTCTGTATAGGAACGTGTTGTCAGTCACTACGGGTGACTGGGTGAGTGAGGACCCAAATGCAGGATGCGACAGGTTTAAGGAGAAAACAGGCTTTAATAAAGCTGAGCAATGGGGCAAAGCAAAAACACAGTCCAAAAAACAGTCCAGGGCCTGAAATACAGGCATACAGGGCAATGCAGGGAAAGACAAAACCAAAATACAGTCCAAGATTCAGAGAGCCAGCAAACAGAGCAATATAGGCTGAGAACGAAAAACGGTCCACAGTCCAAAGCAGAATAGGGAAGGTAGAGCAGAACAGGATCAGGGTAGCCAGGGCACGAGCAGGAATCAGTGACCGGGCTGGAAAACAGTAACCAAACCAGGCAGGGTGGCAAGAGTATCCTAGGGGTCAAGAAATCCGGTGAGATAATCTGCAAGATGGCCGCCAACCCGGAAGTACGTGCCACATCAAATAAGATATATATTTATTTTGTTTTACAGTGGGGAAATATATACAGTATAGTGTATAAATACAAAGTGAAATACAGTAGTTTCCTTTTCAAACAAATCACATAATAGGTAATATTGCACTGTTAAAAATTGTTAGTGTTATTGAGGTTGTTATTGCACAAAATTGTGAGGTTTTTTTCTACACATATTAATATTTTATATGCAATAGCTCTATGTATGTGTTTATAGGCCTAAATTTGCTACTCAGTTGTTCCTGCATTTAATAAAGCACTTCACAGTCCCTTAGGATTTGAGAGTGACTGTTTAACAATCACCATTAAGGTATATCATTTAGTTTGTTCTCGGGCAATATAAGTGAGTAAACTGTAATAAAACTCCAGGTATTTAAAACATTTGACTGACAGTGTGCATATAAACTAAACTTTCTTTCGGCTTCTCCCGTTAGGGGTCGCCACAGCGGATCCTCCGCACGTTTAGATTTGGCACATGTTTTACGCTGGATGCCCTTCCTAACGCAACCCTCCCCAATTTATCCAGGCTTGGGACTGGCACTAAGAGTGGCTGGGGATGGTTCCCTGACCGGGAATCGAACCCGGGTTGCAGCGGTGAGAGCGTCGCATCTTAACCACTAGACCACCAGGGGACCTTACAGTGTACATATAATATTAACAAAAGGAAATGTCAGCAATTTCTTATTATTAGTGACTGTTGTCTTTGTTGTTCCTATATCTGTTCAGTCACTGTTGTCCTTGTCGCAGTCACATTGACTGATGAAGCAGTTTGTGTGATCACTGTTCATTGACGCAATCGCTACATTAGTGCATTCAAGACAGCAACTTGGGAAAAAAAAGCTATGTCTTCAGCATCCTTTCAAGATGTTATGCCCATTATTGGTTGAATCTCTTTGTCACAGAGTATCTCTGTAGGATAAAAGTAATTTTAAGCTATAGAGAACTGCTTTTTATATCCTCTGTTACTAAAGTTAACTGAAGATTACAATGATTGTACATAGTTAAGTCAAGGGTCCTATTTTTTTTTAGCAGCTGTAAACAAGATCATTCTAGGAACCTGTTCATGTAGGACACTAATTACCTGCTTGTAATTTTCATATTGCCCAAGGAAGACCATCTGCGTGTTATGTATTGTAGTGCTCGGAAGAACCATTTAGCTCTTGCCCCACATGTAATGACATTTTATAATACCATTTATGTAATTAGTTGAGAACAAGATGCAATTCTTTACTGTACTAAACTGCATGTCATTATCCAATCACACATTTGATGGTATTCTTATCCTAATATTTATATATCTTATATTAGTTTAAGCTAGTACAGACATTTACATTTGCGGCATTTGGCAGATGCCCTTATCCAGAGCGACTTACAACTGAGCAGGGGAGGGTTTTAGAGCTTTTTGCTCAAGGGCACAGCAGCTTGGTGGTGGTGGGATTTGAACCTGTGATCTTCTGAGCCAAAGCCCAATGCCTTAACCACTGAGCTACCACCTCCCATTCACCTCCCAACCAAGAAACATTTCTTGGTTGTTTTCAATAAACATAGTTTTCTGAGAATATCATACAATGGATACATTTTGATATCATGAAAAAACATATTCCAAAAAAGGAAACCTTTTCACATAGAGAAAAGGAGGAACTGGGATGCCATTATATTAAACAAAAAATGCCATAGAGGTGGTCAGATTTACTGACCTTCCATAACTGCTTTATTCTGGCTTACATTGCTGAGGTTTACTTTAAATTCCTTTTATATGTTGAGCATCCAAGTTTTATAGAATATATTACATACTGGTTCAAACAAACAAACAAAAATATCTGTAGAATCGAGTTTGGTCAAGAGTATCTGGGGGATTAGGATAAAAAAAAGGGAAAAAAAAGTCCTACACACACCTAAAGCTTAATGTAATCCTTTAGCAATGGCACAAGAAAATTCCTCCATGCCACAACAAAGTCCAATGTTGACCAGTGGCTTGTGTCCAATTGAAATCAATAACATCAAGAGGAATCAATAATAATAACCAAAGATGGGCTGATCGCCTTATATCAAGTTTCAAAGAGATTTCCACACATCGCAATTTAAACTTTATAGCAGCATAGATTTTATAAGTATGTGTGCTTTGAACAATATCAGAAAGATTATTCAGTCCAAAACCATTAGTGAACAAAACTAATTCAAAATCCGACATTTCAAATAAATGAAAACTAAACCGCAACTATAATGTCCACATGTAATACGAACAAAAACTACGAAGAATTTCAGAGAATATTTTTTTTTTTTTTTTTTACATTTCAGATGGTTTCATTAATTCCTTAATGGAACACAGTCATATTTTTTGTGTTCCAGAGAGCTGTTAAACATTTAAAAAAATGTGTTTGATAAAAACCTTAAGCTGCAGTAAAATGGGTAAATTCAACATGATTTTTGTAAATGATTTTATTAGATTAGGTTCATTTTATATGTCTTTTCACTTATTCTACACATTTTCATACACTATTTGGACAAAAGTATTTTGACACCAATTTCTTTTACTTACCCAAATTGTTACCATAAAGTTGGAGGAACTGAATTGTAGGGTGAAAGATGTTCAGTGGTCTGCTGGAGAGCTCTGACCTCATCCCTACTGAACACCTTTGGGATGAATTGGAACACTGACTGCACCCCAGCCCTACTCACCTACATCAGTACCTGAATTTAAACACCCTTGATACCCTGAGATTCTCAAAAATTCTTCCAAGTTTTTGTCCGTATTACAGGTGGACATTATAGTTGCGGTTTAGTTTTCATTTATTTGAAATGTCAGATATTGAATTAGTTTTTTTACACGAAACATTTGTCTATTAAATGTAGCTTAGGGCTTTTAATAAATATAAGAATCTAAAATAATACTTTTATTTAACTACGTTAAAAAGTAATGATATTTGAAAGATAAAAATAAAATCAAAAGACATTTATGGTTCTAAAATGTCATTCAAAACAACTTATGAAAAAACTTGGGCCATTACAGACAGCATGATTTTTCCAGTGCACCTACTGGAGGGTAGTGAGGTGTGTTGTGTGTGATGTACAGCTGGATATAGTGAAGAAGCATATCATATTTCAGAGCTGTCATAGTGCAATATTGAAAATGTTTCCCATCATTTAACACACCACATAAAAAAAAGGGAACAAGAACAGGCCCTCTCCTGTCGTTTTCTTAAAACTGATTCAACTTCCACTGTGCATTTGTTCTTAAAAAAAAAAAAAAAAAAAAAAAAATTTAAAAAAATTAAATTTAAATAACTTAAAAAGATGCAGATGCACTCCTGTTGATGTCGTCAAAATTTTAGAAAAAAAAGATTTTATTTCTTGATACTGCTTTGATCGTTCACTTTCTTGCATAACGACGTTTACAACCAGCACTGAAAGAAGTTAACGAATTGCAAGAGGTTATCCTGCATGTCTCCTATGTTCTACTCATTTTTGCATATTTTCTTTAATGAACATAATTCACATTCATGCCTACACCCTTCTTTTGTGCTCATAAAGGACCTTAAGTTAACGTTTATGACACTTCAAAATGCAATTTTGACTATTGGGGAGATGACAGACATGGACAAACAGGCTAGTGAAACAGCAAGTAGATCCTAATGTGCTAGAAAAATGCATAAAGTACCATAGCCGAAGATGCAATGTGGGAATAATAAGCATACAGAAACATGCCCAAGAGCATCGGGATTCTTCAAAGATTTCCCAGAAACGTCAAACGTCACTCCCCAGTGCGTTGGAGTCAAGCCATTACTATGGTTTCAAGATAAGAAAGGGCTTCAGGGTGATCCGAAATGTAATAACTACATGTATTTCTGTTCTCTGACTTTAACTCTGAGGTACAAACAAAAAAAGATTCTTAAGGGTTAGAAGACATTAGATAGATGTTGTGCTTAATCAAGGTCAAATCCGCATGGTTAACAGTGGCAGGATGACGCTTTTTATTATCCACATACTGTATATGCACAATAATATTCGATTATCCTGCTGTTTCTGCCAAAATGAAGCTAAGAACTTGTGGATTTAAGACACAAGATGGTCTCATAATATTAGGTGGGTATTTCTTGTTGGTCTGAATTGTTTAAAAGTGTAAATTTGAATCTAGTTGACACAGCTGAAGAATGGTTCTGGAGAATACAAGGACAAGGACTAGAGATAGACTTGATGCACAATACCCACTATGCCAACCTGCTTTCCTCTTAAAAAAAAATAAAAAAATACCCTAGATGTTGGGTTTCACTTTTTTTTTTTGTAAAACCCACTACCTCAACATGCTGTTTCTTTCTGTTTGTTAGTTTGTTTCTTTTTATTTATTCAATTTTTAATAAAACCCACTGTGTCTCAGCCTGGACTGAAAATGGCTGACTGAGGAGGAGAAATTGACTTGGTCTCAGACATACTTAAAAACATTTTCAAAACAATTTTTTTTAGAAAATCTAGCCATCGTGTGGAGAGGTCGGCCAACACCGAAGCTATCTAGCTTGTCTCAGCCCGGGAAAGGGTTTGTTCGCCACTTTCAGACCAGTCCCTACGAGCGGTACCACTTGCTCCCAGCCTCTGAGGAGTGTTGCAAATTATACTGCTGGGTATGTCTGTTATTTGCAAGTGATCGATTTGGTGTTTGAACTCACAGAAGTTTTGCAAACTTGAGTTGTCTAAACAAGGCAGCAGAGCGACACTAAGCCACGGCGGGTCACTTGCAGGCTGTGGTGCGTTTGTCTATAGATAATCTCTGGTCAGTATGATGTATTTTATTTAAATTTTGTTGTTTTTTCATGGTATTGGGTAAATATTGATTCTCAACTGCTCCATATAATGTAGGTGGCACAGTTGCAGTTGTAGAGTTTAAATCTTATAATTCTGAGAAAAAAGTTAGAATTGCGCAAACTTATTTGCAACACTTTTGTGAGGTAAAATTAAGAGATAAAATGCCCCAGTTACCTTTTTTTTATTTTTTATTCAGTAGCAAAAACAGGCTTCCATACATACCAGTTGTATATAACAAATGGGACAAATAAAATGTTAATTTGGTTGTTTTTAAACTTTGCAGGGTGTGTGCTTTTAGTGAAAGGTTAAACTTTGTTTTATCTATAATTAATTATCTACATGAATGAGATCATGGGAATTTTAGATATGAAGAGAAGTAAACCTACTGTAGTAGAAATAAAAAGGCGAGAACTTGAGTTGTCTTTCTAGCAATGCTTGTATCTGTAGATGTCAAATCGAACTTAATAAATGTCCTTTTCCAGTATTTGGACTGTCCTATATTTTTTATTTAGCTACGTGTCTCAACATTAGACAGCTCGGCAGATGGGCTGACACCTCGTGTCAACACGTAAAATCGGTCCCTTACGTTCCAATTAGTCTAAAATAACATGACAATGTCTAACAAGTGTAGACTTCATTTGATGTCTCTGAGCGTTAATGGTCTGTATTGGCCAATTATTTGGAAGTGTGTTATGAAGGACAAACTTGGCATCTGCTTTTCGACACATGTAATGGGAAACATATTTAGGATATGAGAAGGACAAAAATTGCTCCTTTTACACCACATTCATGACATGTGTGTTGTGTTTAAAAGAATAATGTATTCCCTTTCAAGTGTAAACTAAGAAAAAAATGAGTAACAACTGAGCTACCAATTCCACAGGTCATAAAAAGAATTTCACTATGTCATATTGTGTATAATGTACACAGTGTATAGTGTGTGTACGTCATACTGTGTATTGTGTATACTGTAGTTATGCAAAAAAAAACATCATCATAAACCTGTCATAAATAAATGAATTCTGATTACATTTAAATAAAAAGAGTTAATGCATAATGTTAGGACTGTTAAAGCCATGGTCTGCAGAGAGCTTACAAAGCAAGTACAGAATCTCCTTTTTAAACTGTAGCGACCATAGATACAAGAGCTTTTTCTGAAGCATTAGATGGAACACCATGGGAAGGCCATCATTAACAAATGGAGTAAATTAGACACCACAGTGACATCACCAAGAACAAGGCGTCCCTCAACAGCCAAACAGACACAGAGACAAGACAAAAACCTATAAGGGAGGCTGCCAAGAGTCTTACGGCAGCATTAAAGGAGCTGCAGGAATATCTGGCAAGCAGTCAAGATAGTGGGAATCATAGATCGCTCCAAATACCAATCTATTTGTACAAAAGGCCTGCGGGGTTCTGTAGGACAGCTGAAAATGAAGAAAAATTTCATCTTCCAGCAAGATAACAACTAAAAGCACAAATCTGTGTCAACAAAAAAAAAAAAAAAAAAAAAAAAAAAAAAAAAAAAAAGGTGATCAAGGCTTTAGAATTATTTGGCTAGAATCCAGATTAAAAGCGTATCTGGGCTTTCACTGGACAAGGCACCAGTGTTAGTTATTATGTTATTACCTGTAAGGCATATGGTAGGATTTAATATTTGTAGGAAATTACTGACCTATAAATTAATGTTTAAAAGAAATCTTGTTCAAAATATTGAGCAATTCAAACTCTCCAAAAAGTTATGATGTCCCTGATTTGCAAACCAGGTAAAGATTCCAGTAATGTCAGCTCTGGACAACGGATGCATACAGATGTAGAAATCTTGACGAAAGGCTGTTGCCCCTAGGCTCGAGGCGTTTCTCCTAATTTATATTCAGATCTTGTAGGATTTATTGGGAACAGAACATCCAGTAGTATTTAGTAATGGATATTCTGTTCCTAATAAATAATCCTTTTTCCATATACTAGCATTCCAAAATTGCAGATATTGAGTGCGGTACTGTCAGATTCATAGAGGGAAACATAAAAAGAGAAAACAACATTTCAAAACACATATGCTAAAGCGTGCAGAATCATTTCCCTGCTTTTTTCAAATTCTTAGGGCATCTTTTTTACTAATTCTTTACAATCAGAATCAGGTTTATTGGCCAAGTGTGTTGACACACACAAGGAATTTGGTTCCAGCTGTTAGATACTCTTAAAGTACAGACATAAATCAAAACTATACATTTAGCTTTGACTATACAAGACAAAACAGACAATGTGAGACAATATAGACAGTATAAGTATTCATTTGCTATGGTATATGAACCTTAGCGGGGAAGATACTGTATGCCAGAACACTGCTTATCAATGGATTCCCAGTTTGACACAGAATCCATATCATATCAACCCAAAACCTATTGAAAGCAAGAAATAATTATCATACATAGATGAAGACACCTATCCAGGTAAGATGGTTTGGGATGAGTGGGTGATGTCTTTGATGTATTTGATCAAATACTAATAATGGATCATACCATTCAGTCCTTTAGTGGCATTTCCATTTGTATGTGCTGAAATCAATCACCCTGTGATTAGAGCAGAGCTGTGAGGTCCTGGGGCAGTTAATAGCACAGTGCATCTTGTGCCTTGGATTGTATTACGCAGGACTTTGATTGATGAATTTATTGATTGAATGGTTAGTTGGTTGATTGACTGTCAGGGAGCAAATTCCTGAAAATGGGCATACTGCTGACCACGATTCGAGTAGGTGCTTTGCAGGATTATTGAAGGGTAGAGTGTGAGGAAGATTATGCATTGAAATGCATTTCAGGCATATAGCTGGAGCCTTCACCTTAGTGATCCAGACAAAGATAAGGTAAATGATTTTAAAAAGGAAGCCCCTCAGTATCCCAGACAGGCTTTTTATTCCACAGATAAAGCTGTTGTGTGATTAATAAGAGATGCCCACAAATGCACAAATGGCCTGGAATTGTAAATTCAACTTGCAACTGTAGTGATAGAGGATATTAATACTGGCATGTATGATTCTTCTAAAGGATGTTCTTGTGATTTCAGTATGAAGAAAGACATGCACCAAAAAAGCTGTGGATTTGCTTAAGATGACTGTGATGTCATTTGTGATTTATGTGGTGGACTGGGATGTCATTGTTTTGAATTCTCTTAAGCGTGACGCAAACTATATTTTAGCAAAATGACCTGGAAACAGATTTTTCCCCCCTGTCTTCAATCTTGCCTTCTGCAGTCCATTCAGATTAAAGTTAGATACAAGCTGCTCAAAATGTCTTATACACGACTGCCATAATCACATCATCATCATCGTAATCATCATCATCATCATCATCATCGTCGTCAGAACAGAAATAAGGGCTTATACACAAACTGCTGTGGAGACATGATTGTGCTTTTTTTTTTAAATAAATAAATAGCTTTTGTTGAATTAAAGTGAAATCTTTAAATGTAATCTTTTTCACTGTGAAATATTTCTTCTGCCTGAGAAAAAATCAGTTCTGGAAAGCGTGTAGTGTTCAGAACTACAATATAGCAGTAGTAGTGTCAATATTTTACTTTGTGAAAGAGAATTTTTTTCACTCCTTTTGGTGCCTGTTTGGAATGAAATTTGGTGTATATACAGTAGTATATCATATATATATGATGCCTGACTGCAAAGTGTCTTATTGAAAAATGAGTGTGTATAACATTGTGTGGCATCCTGCACAGTAGGTAGGAGAATTTAGGAAATGTCCCAGAAGCCTCCCATGAACACACAGAAGTTTCTATGCCATTGTTGATGGAGGTAACCAAATAGGAACCAGGCAGATTATACTGTTAGACAGCATGGGATACAATGAAAACAATACAAGTTTGGCAATTCGCCTTTTGGCAGCGATTACCCAGGATTTGAATTAGAATGGAACTATAAACAAAGGGCAGGATGAGTCAAGGTGTCTCGTCCTGACAGAATTTTAAACAGAACTCCTAGAAGTTGTGATAAAAAATATCCATAAACATGGAATTGCAGTTTTTGGGCACATCAGATGACTGCGTCACTGTGTGTGTTCTGGCAACACAGTTTATAGTCTAACATACTGTGTCCTTGCAGTATTTTTTCTACTATCCAAGATTTCCACTCATTGATTTCCCTATTATTTATTACTATGTGCAACATTATGTTAGGTAATAAAGCAGGTAGTGAATGCAAAAGCTGAAAACTGAAAGGAGGCAAAACCAATGAAAAGTAAAGAAACGTAACCATAACCTGAACGTGAAAAGGATGATAATGTATGTGATATTCATTTTATCATATTATATTACTATTATATAATATAATATATTATATTATATTACTGGTCTGCTGATAGCTAAAAAAAAAATAGAAGCAGTGTAAACAGCAGATTTGGCAGTTCTGTAAAACTATTGTAGGCTGTGTAAGTTGTGATATTCTAAGGGAAAAACATTTTTCTATATTAAAAGTTAAATAACAAAACCATTAGGGCTGAGAATTGCCTTATATTAAAGGATATGATCAGTGGTATAAGAAGGATGATGATAGACCATCACTTATGCACACATACACACTCACTCATACAACTGCTGTATTCATGATTAAATATAAAAATGTGTCAGAATTCACATTCCCTGTAATATGCGCGTATATATTTCCAGGGTTCACTGCACTTATTTGATGTTTGTTGTTATTAATATACAGTTAAACCATTAAAAAAAAATAAAAAATATCCCATACATTATCATCCTTTCACGTTCAGGGTATGGTTACCTTTCTTTACCTGCTTTATTACCTAACATAATATTGTACATAGTAGTAAATACTAGGGCTATTTTTTTTTCCTAAAAAATTAAGCATGCGAAGCTGTAGAAAGAAAGACATTAAACTTAAATATACCCTAACTTGTGCTTTAAGTCTATCAACTTTTAGTTTCTCCTCCAAAAGCATTATGGTATATGGTAAGAGTTAATCATTATAATCCACCTTTTGGTTTATTACAATCTCATTATGATGTGTTCTGGATGCATCAGCAAAGCTAGCTGAATTTTAATAGCCTCATTAAAAACTCAGAGCAATTTGTCACTGTTGTGTAATCACTTGACCTGACTGCTTCACCACTGCTACACTATACAGACAAAGGTTTGTGGACACCCCACTATGATTCTTATTTTTTATGTCTCTTTCCACATTTAGTTCCCTTATGCTGTTGGTATAACCTCCACTGTTTTGGGAAGATTCTCCACCAGAATTTGGAGTGTGGTTGTAGAGATCTGTGCTCTTTCAGCCACATGAGCATTAGTAGTCAGGTACTGATGTAGGGTGAGGAGGCCTGGGTTTGTCTGAGTAAAGGAACAGAGGAAAAAGCTCCTATACACGTCAAGTAAATATTAAACTAGCTTGTTCAAAAAGATTCCAATTTACGACCAAATATGTTAATGTAAGAATTGATCCAGTTAATACCACATCAGTATCGAATGTATCAGTACTTTAGGATCGATGTGCCCAACAATAGTATGTTCCCCATGGTAGCACTGTGTGAGCACTGTGTGAAATTTGTTCTTGGTTCTGCAACAGGTTAAAAAAAATATAAAATTCATACACTAGACAAAGTAACCTACAGCATCTTCTCGCTCAGCAAATGCCTGAGGGTTTACTTGTCTGGATGACATTCTGGTGGACTAACAGCAGATTGTGCGCTCTGTTGTTCAAAGCACAAGGCATTCTAGTTAGCTCCACAATGAATTCTGATGTCTGAGTTCTATCTGTAGGAGAAATGATGGAGCTGTTCTTTACTGTCAGCATTTTTAGATTAGGGAAAAATCCTTTTTAGCCCTAGGAGATTATCAGAACAATATTCATTGTCCGCCATTGTGACCCTCCATAATTAGAAATCAGACCATGTTCAGAGTTCACAAATTCAAGCGCTGTGCTCAGGGGCATCCCTCAGCTTTGTGAAGGCTGATTAAATTCCAGTCATTGACTTGGCGGTTAAAGCAGGGGGAGTTAGATTCACACAACCGGCCTTTGATAGCTGTCTCTCTGAGTCGCCATCATTAATAAGGTTCAGAGCAATGGCCTGCCACATCACTTATGCCTTTAATTTCTTTGCTCACCCAGACACAAAGACTACCGAGTCATATAAACTAGAACAGAGCATGATCCTTAGTGGTTCATGAGGCATCTTTTAAATATACCTTATCATTTCATTATAGCTGACACTGCCAATTTCAGGGCAATGTACCAACATGATAAATTAGACATGTCAGGGTATCCAAACAGCAGTCTGAAAACAATTATCCTAATAGTTTTATATACATTTTTACATTAGAGGTTCAAAGCCAGTGGCTGGAGCACTGGCTGTCTCAGTTTTCCAAGAAACTGTCAGGGACCTGCAGCTTGTTTATTCAGCTGACAGAATCAGAGCTATAATTGCCCTGGCAAAATATACATTAAACTAAATAAGAAGTTATAAATAACTTTTCTGCTTGTCCAAGTGTTCAGTCCAGGCTGTCCAGTTACTGTTTGTTCCTTTCAGGAAATCTCTTCATGGTTTGAGCCTGAATTCTACATGAGCAACATCAGCACTTTGTATAAGCCCTATCTAGGTTAGAATTTAAGGTTATTTGTTGATTTATGAGTATGTATTCTTTATCAAGTATATAGGTAGAACAGAATATAGGAAAACTAAAAGCTATTGCGTTCATGTGCAACCCACATAGAGTTTTTTAAATTAATTTTAATGTATTAATAAGTTATATTATATTACATTTAGCAGGCACCATTATTCAAAGTAAACTACAATTATCTTATTTATACAACTGAAGGTTAAAAACCTTGCTCAAGGGCCCTGCAGATGTAGCTTGGTGGTGGTGGGATTTGATCTCATAACCCTCCAATCAGAAGTCCAATGCCTTATCGTACTAAGCTTTCAGAAGGCCTAAGAGACCATGCATTGTAATATTTTTCTCTTTCATTTTTTTTTCAATGATGAGTAAGACAGAGTGCATGTGTGTAAATAGGAGGGCAGTGGATAAATTGAGAAGGTTTAGACATGCAGAGGAGGGACATGGGGGAATATCGGTAGGAGAATGCTGAGGATAGAGGGACCAGAAAGGAGGATAAGAGGAAGGCCAAAAAGGAGGTTTATGGATTTGGTGAAGGAAGACATGCAGGTAGATGGTTTGACAGAGGCAGATGTGGAGAACAGGGGGGTATGGACACGGATGATCCGCTGTGGCGACCCCTAATGGGAGCAGCCGAAAGAAGAAGAAGTATTTTTTAACGACCTTGACATGACATAAGTTGTTTTCTCGTTAGCTGTTTTAGAAATGTTCCAGATGCAGCATCATGGACAATGCGTGGATGTGCCCCCTGCCACAATGGTTATTATCATGATGCTGCCTCTAGAACTTATGCAGAATACCCCGAAAATTAAGCACTGATCACGAGTAAAAATTATTTGTTACGTATGTTGAGGTAACGTGAACATTAAGTATTTCACTTATTTATTAATGAAGAATATTAACAGAAATTGTAATGGTCCTTGTGGGTCAATTCGTTTGCCTTCTATTGATGTTATGTTTAACGGATACTTTTTGGACCAGTAGTTAAATTTAGCAAATTGCCATAGTCATGTAGTCATTAGTCATTAAGCATAAAGATAGAAATACCTTTTTCTATAATAGATTTTTTTATTTCATGATTTAATGATGTACACAAACTCACTAGTGAAAATCTTCTAATAATGTTTTTTATTGGCTGCTAATGGGTTGTAATGATATATGTACATATGTCCTGAGTCTTTTAACACATTTCTACACTCTCCAGCAATGTCCAATATTTTTATAGGTCCCTATAAATGTACAGATGTCACAGAAAAGACTAATAAATAACACTAAATGCTAAAGACGTGCCTTGGATTTTCTCGGAACATTGTGCTGTTGTGTATGTCACTATGCTCCGGGTTTGGTGTAAATTGTAGACATTATTGGGCTAATGTGACACAATTCAGAGGGAAATATTTGACAGTTTGACACCAGTGCTATGAAGCATTATAGGAAATGATTGATTTCTTATGCATAAATGTGATGAAATTTAAATTTTCAAAGCCAATACAGATTGGACTCCATTTACTAATAGCATGTCATAATCTCTTGCATGTAGTAATACAAAGAAATATCAGTACTGCTGTAAACTTGTGGCACATTGCTATAAACTTGTTTCTTTATTTGCTGTGTGTTCAAAAACTTATTACCCATTAATTCTATAATTTGATATCTTAATAAATAAATGAATAAATACAATCTATGAGCTATTTACAATGGCATACTGATTTCACTCATACTATACTATTATACTAGTTTCCTGGGCAACATACTGAATAAATGAATGAAATAAATAAATATCTACTGCTCTGTACCACAGTTTGAACTATGATAACTACATAGTGAAGTGGCCATTGTGGGATTGTAATTCAAGGCAATGACCAGAATAGATTAGGAATATATCCTAGATTTTTTTTTTCTTTTAAAAACAAACACAAGCCCAAGCCCTTTAGGTTTCAAATAGTTTCTCTGAGCTTTCTCAGCTTTCAAAAGTAAAATAAGAGCAAACGTTTGCAGGAGGTTATTAGTATTGATGGCACTGCGGTGTTTTAACTCAAACAGCAGCCTTACAGCCTTAAACATTTGGATGTGTTTTAAGGTTTGGGACCGTCTGGCTGCTACAGTTACACAAAGTGATTCTGTATCCTTTAACCATGCTATGAACACTAGACAGTGCAGTAGATGCTGCTGTTGAATGAGACAATCAGTTCAATCAGGCCAAGTCTGGAGGCAACGTCTCATAAATCACACATGCAGCACAAAGCTGCCAAATACTGCAATCATCAAGCTCACACCGCGGTGTCCGTGCACCAAATAGTGAGCAACCGCATCTCCATATTCATACACTGACTCCTGTGATGGCCTGGTGCTTGACCTCACTGCATTATCGATGCAAAAGACTTGCCGTGGATTCTGAACGGGGCGAGGTGAAAATCTCTGCTTAACACAAGTCAGATAATCTTGACATCTATTTATTACAAGGCTATTGCCAATACATCCTGAAACATACTGACCAACAATGTGTAATTAAATTCTTCCGAGTGTCGCTATCATAAGATGTGATTAAAGTATGCTTTTTTGTTTAACTGATACTTTCTGTCTACTTGAAAAGTACTCTCAAATAAACAAGCTAAAAATTGATTCTGGTTGCTGGGTGCACTTTGAATTTTAATTGGACAACGATGTCTGCTTTGTAACCCGTCATCTTAACTGATTGAATTAGACCTTATACGGGTGGAGGACAATCAATTATTGTCAGAAAAATTAACAACTAAGACAGTCAAATAAGTCCCGTGCTGGTGGAAATGAAAAACAGCAAATCCTTCACTGTGCGTGGACTTGATCTTTATCGGTGTGATTTATTGATGCGCGTTTCATCTTGACCACGTCTCTGAAAGGGAGCAGAACAATTAGCTTCGAGAGGTATATATATATATATATATATATATATATATATACCTCTAATACACATTCCTTTATCCACTAAACCTTCCATCTACTCCCACTGTTTCTCCTCCATTTTCTGCAAATCGAGTATTCTATGTCCTTGAACACATATATATATGTGTTTATATCCTTCTTGGTGTTGTGTTTTGGTTACCAGCTACCAAAAAGTTGCTTTTGTAACATGTTATAGATGTGATATACATCATAGAAACAAACTATAGATTTTTATATCTATAATAAAAATTGATACAACACCAGAGACGGCGTAGCACAATCGTAGTATAGCATTTCCTGCCCATGTTCTCATGTATGATCTCACCGACGCTTTGGCTTGAATAGTGTTGTGATTGATAAGGTAGATACTGTATGCTGCCCCTGCCCAGGGTGGGCATGTTTTTTTCTTTATCCAACAAATGGCTATGGCATCATCAGGATGATGTCTACAAATTTTTATTTCTGAACGTCCAACGCAAAATGACCTGAATTATTTCCTGATTGTTTCTCAAGACGCTGTGTCAATAAAAAGCTACTACAGAACAAGTAAATATCTTTATTGTATTTAATCGGCAGCAGCTTCTCATTATGATTGTATATAAAATGCTATGGATTGCATGCGAGAGATATTATAAAGTTTGTTAATGTGACCAAAGAATAAGAACAAGCAATGGGGCATTCACACTGGAAGTTTACTGATCTACTGAAGGAAATGATTCCGAGTTCTCTAGAGGATTTTGTACCTGTTTTGGTGGCATACTTAATGCGCTCTGCATAACCTCACTAACACAGCTGCTCCTAGCATATTCCACTTCATTTAACTTCCTGCCCTGTCCTAAGTATGCACTTGGGGCTTCACGGCACTCGCTAATCATTTGTAGCTATCAGGATTGCTTTATTTAGCACTAGTGCATGCATGAAAGGAATGAGTGTCATGGTTCCAGCCCAGAGATAGCTTGAGGTGGGCCAGGTGGGGCAATCAGCAGTCTTGTTTAATGCCATGAGTCTGAGTCTGGGTGAACTCCATGCAGCCGGGTTGTGTATGTAATCATGGTTTGAGGACAGGACTGTAGAACTCAAGGTGTGGAACACTCCCTTGATGATTAGAAATGTCAGAACAATGCACATCCTGACTCTAATATTAGAAGCATGCTAGTACAGATAGAGGAGCTATTTTAAAGCTAGTTTTTAGATATTTCTCATAATAATCACTATATTTTGGCCCCTTGTGTTACTTGTGTAGAGAATTACAAATTGAAACACAGATGGCAACCATGATGGAATATAAGGTGCATGATACTGTATCAGGTTATAATCAAACAAGTAACATATTATTTGTGTCACAAGGATTACAAGTCAAGTTTAATTCTATAGCCCTTTTTACAACAGACATTGTTTTTCAAGAATTTTAAGAGTAAAGGTGAACGATGTGGATTTATCCTTGATGAGCAGCCATGGCGACTGTAGCAAGGAAAATCTCCCTTAGATGTTATGAGGAAGAAACATTGAGAGGAACCAGACTCAAAAGGGGAACCCATCCTCATTTGGGTTACATCAAGCTGCTCCTGGTTTAAAATGTAATTTATTTAGGCAAAAAAAAGGTACAGTTTTATTTAACCATTAAAGATGCATAATATCCTGGAATATATGATTTATTTCCCAATAATTCACCTCAGGTTAGAAATGTCTATAGATTTATTTATTTGTTTTAAAGAAACAGTATATGTTGTGTAAAAATCTTTAGCAATTTTTAAATTTGTTTACTTTTCATGCAGAAAAGTTTTCCCATTGTATTTATAGTTTTTGATTTTGAGTCTCTTCCATCCGATTTTTTTTTCTCTATTCAGAATGTGTTCCAAATATTTGGAGACACGAACTGAAAGAAATCTTCAAGCCAGTATTATAAATCGAATTGAATCGAATCTGTAATGTACCGCTACTCCATGATTTATTGCGAAACGTCTATACAAAAGTCTCTTTGCTGTTCCTTTACAGGCTGTATAGTCGCACAAAAAAGATTCACAGTACTACACCGCATTTTAATACAAACTGATTGCTTTAACCTTTATCGGAACTCAAAAGCAATTCAACAACTTATCTAAAACCCGAGAAAGCTGACAAGTCTGACAAGTCGTTTTAAACACTATCTCAAATTTATTGTTCTGCATTTTAAAATTTTAAGCTCACATTTTCTTTTGTTATGGTTTCTGCAGCGGACCAGATAGAAAAGAGCACCTCCCGGAGTGTCTTTATACTGACAAAAAAGTGCAAAAAGGCTTTTCTCACAGGATATAATGAAGTCTTTACTGAGCTGGTATATAGTATTGCCTGAGGTTATTTTTAACTAGTCATTTTATAGAAAGTAAAATGCAACAACATCTTTCCAGTCTTTTACACACACCCAGTCAGAGCACAATTACTGATATGATGGATTCACACAGGACAGCAAGAAAGTGGCTGTGGGAAATGGCAACCAAGGAAAAAAAAGATGGAAATGTATTTTAATTGCCATTTTGGAAAAGTCAGCAGTCATGTTATGATTCAATTATATACAGTGACATAATGAAAAAATAACATCTCAAATGACATAACTGTTGGTGTGTAATAGCTTGGTGAGGAAAGTTTAGCTCTGTTGATTGTACCATTTGCCTGCTTTTTTTCCCCTATTTCTTTCATTTTATGCAGTGTGTATTTGCAGTCTATTAGTAGAAATAATTACCTGAACTGATGTTGGTTTTTCCTGTACTTTCAGCAGGAGGTTTGGAATCAGGATGTCATTTCTGCAATTATTGAATTATTCATTCCAGACAGTTCAAGAATACAGAAAATGGCAGCATGAGTTGGTTAAACATTTTTTTTCCTACTAAAAGTTCCCCTTTGTATTTCGTTGATTCACCAGCTATAAATCATGATTTAGTTCCCATGTGTTTTCATACAGGACTATCTGATTGACAGACGTCTTCTGTCTGCTGTTATATAAAAAAAAGAAAATGACAGAGAAAGGAAAAAGGCAAGAGATCACACCCCGCTCACCTCATGGAGGGACCATGAGGACTGTCTCTCCTATATTACATATTTATCAAGTCAATATCTATGCATCTCTGCCCTCGAGCTGTTTAATATATTATCTATTCAGCATTTCATTGCGAGGCAGGTTATGCCTATAGAGAATAACTTGATTTCTAATCCGAAAACTTGAAGCAGACAAAAAAAGAAATAGAAATGTCCAGATCTGACCAATAACACAAAACCAGAAATGATTCGAGTGGTTCACGCCATGAACAGCTTTTTTGTCAGGAGATTGCAGGTTGGCATCCTGACAAAGATGGGAGATAAAACGGTGTAACCGACTCTGCTTTCTGGGTGTGTGAAGATGCTATTGCTATACGCAGATTGACAACTCAGAGCTGTGTGCAAAGTCAAGAGAAATGCATTAACAAAATGCTAAGAAAAACTTATAAAAGAATTAAGAGCTAAGAGAGTGTACACACTCAAACTTGACTCATATGCTGGACAAGTAGGTTGTTGAACTTTGTTGGTCAAGCACATGGACAGATAAATCATCTGTCTGGGTTCAGGTTGTTTTTGTTTTATTGTTCTCTTTAACAGAGTGAGTATGTAGATTCCCCTTAACCATGTTCTTACAAAAATGACCACAGTAGAGTCAATATCACAAGAATGGAAGTTTTATGACTTGTGTTTGATAGAGATTTTGGTTACTTTCCATGGAAACCTTTATAAGACACAAATTTGTTATTATAACCAGGGTTGCAAAAAACCTTCCATTGGATTTGATGGAAATTATACCTCCTTATCATAACACCCCCCTGCACTCAAAATAATGTCAAAAAATCTTGAAGAGTATTTATGTAAATTACATAAATACTACATAAATGTATGTTTAAAACCTCTTGTGCAAAGATGTAAGCTATTGTGCAACAAAATTAAACTAACAATTAAATCAAAGAAAGAAAAGGTCATTATTGAAATTGTATTAATTTGAAGGTGTCAGCTTATGACAAAACAAAATGTTGATATTTATCTTAATATAAATTTCCCCACATTTCCTATTAATTCCCATAAACTCCTGATACATTTCCAACTTGAAATATTTTGAAAATACCCCAGATGAAGTTATGCTAAAACCCTTATTTCCCAATATGGCTTCTATTGAGTAAGGGTATAGTTAACAGAGCAGTCGATTATGTGTATTAACTGGGAAAAGAAAACACACTACACTCTTTACTTCATTGACTCCCTTTAATTGCACGTGTATGTTGAAAACTGAAAAGCAAGTTCATAGTGGTTCAGTTCAAGGTTTTGCTGAACTCTGACCTGCAAAGATGTGACTGATGGGAGAATGAAAATTGTGAAACATGAGGCTTTCTTAAGGCTTGGTTTACCTAAACATGGTCAAGTTTTCTGGCTGGGGCTACAGGCATGAGGACGATGTCCATGCCTCAGCTGCTCACTGAAACTGGCAGCTCCAGAAAGCAGCTGCTCTGCACTCCAGGCACGTCACATCAGCATGGCCAGAGGAAGCATTCAGCAGCCTCGATGCCTCAATAAGTCGCTTCTGTTGTGCTGTGCTGTGCTGTGTCTTGCCTTACATTGGTTCACTTGCTGGTCTTTTCCTTATCTTTCCTTTTTATATTATTTTATTAACTTGATGCATAGTTTCCCCTTTTGTCTCTCTGAGTTTGTATCTTTCTCTTTAAAGCAACACTTTTTTTCTTCCTTTTCTTCCTTTCCCTACCCATAAATATAAATTACTCTACTCTTTGCCTTAAAAATCCACTGATCCATGTTTCCTGATGTTACTTATGGCTAGTACACAGCATTTATTGTATTCATTGTTTGTTTGGTTTTTTTGCTCCCCAGGGTTTTTAATGGAGCCATTTTCCCAAAACTACTCAATAGAAAAATGTGCAAATGCTCCTAACTTAATACTACTTAATACTAAAACATATTTGCCAATACAAACTCTGTCTTGGGATTTGATTGATGTTCAGGCAAAAAACATTTCTTGTTTTGATGTACCAGCTTTGCAGCCTTTACAGAATATGAATAACACAATTGCATAGATGCAATTGCAGTGTCCCTGAGTGTCAAAAATGGTACATAAGAATACATCTTTGTGAAAATGAGAAACAAAATGTCTGTAGGCCAGACATGGAATGGAATTTGCTGATGCCTGAACAGTCTGAGATGTACACTATAGAAATGTGCCAGTCTCTTCATAGTCCTGGTAATTCCCTAATTCATGTTTTCCATGCAATGACAGGCAATAATGAATGTGCATGAGCATGAGTGCATGGTAGTATACCCTTGGTGTAACGTCGGTATGAGTAACTCACCCTGCTGTATCCACCTGAGCCGCTGTATTTCGGACAAAGGCGGAATTCATAAAGCTTTATCAGTCTCCAGCAGCTGGCTTTGGCTTTCTTTGCTCCTTCCTGGAAGTTTTATGCACTGAATTCAAATTGCCTCTTCAGATCAAGGTTATGGAATAGCCTGATAGTAAACCAAATTCCTACAGAATTTGACAAAAAGCTGAGCTGGTCATTAGGCCTGGCAGCACAAAACAGATTGACTGGTGGGGTGCAGATCGGTGAAGCTGACTGCAGCTTGCTATGTAATTTGCCTCAACTCACTCTGCAATTCTAATAATTAAAAATTAAGACTAACAACACTGTATACATTACCTGCTATAATAATAATAATAATAATAATAATAATAATAATAATAATAATAATAATAATAAAAACTGTACTGTAAGAAATTATATAATGGTCATTAGACAGTATCAGCCCTGTTTGTGTTTGGTGCCTTGGCATGCTGAGAGTTGGACACCAATACTACTGAGTAAACCTCTAAGCAGAAGTTCTGTTTTTTTTTTTGTAGCCAAGGAGCTGTGGAATAAACTTAATGGACTCCCACATAATCAAACTTTTATAATACTTATTCATTTATTTATAATTTAAATGTGGACAGTAGTATTTTGGCTTTTCATTGTAGCCATAAGAGCAGCATTTATTGGGCCTTGGAGTTGCTGACTCCAATTTCAGTTGTGAGCATTAGAGGGGATAATAAATATACAAATATCATCTCTGAAATAGTGGCTCCAATAAAATTCTGTCCTAAAGCAAGGTCCACTGTGGTGAATGATAGCAACAGGAAACAACAGTAGTGTTATGATGGTTGATTATCTCCTTACTGAGTCAATCCTTGCTTGCGAAATCGCCATGGAGATTTGTAGTTTGTAGGACTGCTGAGAGGAAGTAAAGATTCAGACCACAATTAGCAAACAAAAAAAAAAATGCTTATTGATTAAAACACACCACCTACACTAAACGCTTGGTCGTGTTGAATTTGTTATGTTGGGATTTGCAACTTTTTACAATTATTCTAAGGGTCAGAATGAATGATACAACTAAATTATTGTGAGTTAGTAGACCGGATTTTAATTTAGACATTTCCCAGGACCACCTGTGTGCCTCTTTTAAATGTAAACTTTGATGTATGCATGAAAACTCAGCCTTGACCCAGAGTTTCCTGTGTGTTCTTTGGTTTTCTCCCCTCATCAAATGACATAATTACATTTTTAATTCGTCCATAGTCTTTGCGTCTGAGTCTGTCTAC
This sequence comes from Silurus asotus, assembly GCA_024362625.1. NCBI lineage: Eukaryota > Metazoa > Chordata > Actinopteri > Siluriformes > Siluridae > Silurus > Silurus asotus. The sequence goes on from MU551642.1 coordinate 2,680,370, forward strand.
ATTGTTCTCTGCCTTGTACCCCCGTTAACCCATATAACTCTGGACATGCTTCCGGTCTTGTATGTATAAATTGATACAATCCTTTACAGCAGGTTCAAATATCCTGTCTTTAAAAAATATACATTTTGGTATAAATCATAGACATACAGCATTTCATGAACATTAAATACAAAACAGGGAAGCTTCAATGCAACACATGCGTTTCATCACGGGTATAATAATTGCATATTTTATAATATTTGTATAATACAGCGTGCATTAAATCACACTAAAGGTGATTGCACTAAGCTGCAATAATCCTTTCTAGATTCCGTTCTAATGGATCATTTAGTTAAGTCATTAATGCATTATTAATCATAACAGAACCCTTTATTTATAAGCTGTTTTCATTTTGTTTTGGTAATGAATGTGTAAAAGTGGAAAAACATTGTAGTATTTATGGATTATTTAATCAGAGTAGCCTGTCTACTCAGAAAGTGTTTTTTTTTATCAATCAATCAATTAATCAGACTATCAAAGCATTATTTTACATTTTTTAAAGATGATGTCCTGAGCTTTCAGAAAGCATTGTTATTAGCATAATTGTCCATCTCAAATTGAGGCATTATATTAATTAAATTTTAGGTCTCAAAAAGGTAATATGATGAAGGTATTGTAGGAGCCAACTGTCTATACATAAACAATTCTTACACTTTGTGGCTAATACCACAAATGACATTAATCATACATTACTAATGATACGTACTAATAATACATTAATCAGTAACCCACTTCAATAATTGAATTACTTTTCTCTTTGAATAATGAAAGTAAGAAATGAGAGCACTCCCAACAATATTTAAGTCTCTATAAAACGATTAATCAAAAAATGACAATAACAATTTGGGTCATTTTACCAAGCAGTCAGAAAGCTTAAACTTGTCTGTTCTGAAGACTCTTTAATGCCGGGAAGCATTAACACCATGACTGTTGAGACCCAAAATTACAAATTCCTGTATGTATGTGCATTTACTAAATAACCCATAACATTTTAAAACAAGTGCATTTATATCTACCTAGCGTTCTTGCCATGCTGTTATACAAATATTGTCAACATTGACCAGTCATGGTAAAACAAATACAACTTTAAATTCAGAGTCCAATGTTCTTTTAAAGGGACATAACACACACAGTTTTGCCTAATCTCATGTTCATACTAAGTACCTATTTTATCAGTATTTAATTTTATTAGATTTATAAAAGAAAGAAACACCCTCGAGATTCTATGTTTTAAAAAACAAGCTCCGGTTTGTGTGCACATGGTCTTCTGGGCCATAAGTGGCCACAAAAGTAATTTTGCTCTTCATGACATCATAAAGGGCTATACTCGAAAAAAATATATATATTTTTTTAAATCTTACCTGTAAGGAGTGTAATTGCCACAATAATACTTTGGCCAGGTTTAGCATAAGAATGCAAATTAATTAAAGTGTAAATCACTCCGAATGCATGATAGCCCTAATATATATACAGTGGTCCCCCGATTATCGAACTTAATTCGTCCCTTAAAACCGTTCGAAATCCGATATGTTCGAAAACCGGACCTAATTATCCCATAAGAAACAATGGAAAACCAATTAATTCGTAACCAATTAGTTCCCGAACTCCACCAATACCCAATATTTAACAATTTTTTCCTGTTTTTAGCCGTATTAATACTGTCAGGAATCCCCCTGCCACGCCCGCTTTGGTGGCTGTCATACCTCGGTGCTTCAGGGAATGCCCTGTTCCCCCGCCCACATTGAGCTCATCGCAATCGGGCTTCCTTCGTAAAGCACCGTGGATATTATGTATGTACTGCCTTTTGACAGATTATCCCGATCTCTGCAGGTATTTTGTGTTGGTTAGAAAAAAAAGGATAAATGAACAACTTTACAAGAGTAAGAAACAAAATTATTACTGTACTTAACGCTAAATATCACTAATATTGTTCACAAACAGAAGTTGCAATAGATGCTAACTGGAACTTTGTTCGTTCACTGGACCCAAATTGCGTTCGGAAAACCGTTTTTTAACCGGAATGTTTGATATCCGAGCCGTTCGATAACCGTGGGACCACTGTATATTAGGGCTGTCAATCGATTAAAACATTTAATTGTGATTAATTGCATTTTTCTCTGTTCCAAATGTACTTCAAATTAATACTTTTCAGGTGTTTAATAATCTAATCAACATGGGCATAGACAAATATGGATGCCTTATGCAAATGCATGTTTATTATTAGTGAAACCAAACTCAACATAGAGCATGAACAAAAAATATTCCTGTAAATAGTTTAAAGTAATTAAGTTGTTTTTAAATTAAGTAAATCAACAGGACGACCAATTGCCCCATGTGTTTCCTTAACGGCAGATTTTGGTGCTTGATTTGAAACTTATTTCCCCACTTTTATATTTATTTATTTATATTTTGAAATAAAAATGGTCAAACAGAAATGCGCACTGCATTAATATGCGCTTTATAATTTATACATTTTATTATTTTATTAATACATTTTTTGGACTATAAGCCGCTACTTTTTCCCCACATTTTGAAACCCGCGGCTTAAACAACGAAGCGGCTAATTTATGGATTTTTTCCGGTTTCACAAACTTCAAGCCAAAAAACTGAACCCCATAACATTAGACCAATAAAATTTCCGAACGGAAATGAAAGAACGCAATTCACCGGTGTTCTGAGCTGCACGGCATTGGGAGACAAAAAGTTTTTTTTAAACGCACTAACTCCAGTTGCAAATGAAATCATATAAGCAGACAGGTTTCCAAAACTCGTGCTTTTTTTATTTTTCTTGGCAACAGCGTTATGGGTTAGTCAAAGAAACTTAGAAATAAGCATCAGAAAATAATAAGGACATATTCCTCGTCTTGCACACACGCAGTAATACCAGAAGAATGCAGTGATTTGCTGTTCCCAAAATGGCGCTCTGCTCTTAAAAAAGCCACAACATATTTCAGCAGTTACACCATGTTACAGACACTGTCTTTCATTAAAGCCTGTGTAAAGTTCATTATTTTTAGTTTAGACACCTGTGGCTTATAGACAGGTGCGGCTTATTTATGTTCAAAATAAAAATATATATATACACACACACACAATATACACAATATACATAATATACAATACATAATGAGTGATTCATGAGTGATTCAGGCTAAACCTAATTTGCATTTAGAAAAGAATATTGTGCATATAAAGCTTTCAACAGTCTTTCATCACAACAGGAGTCCACCTGCAAGTGTCTGCTTCTAAAATTTTTGTATCGATGTAATTATAATATTAAATCACTGACAGCCACAATCTTGGGTGATCATTTGAGCATTTCACATCAAATTAACTTTGCACTGCTAGCACTAAAGTTATATGAATGTCTTTCAGATGAAAGTAATTTGTTCAGCAGGTATCTTCTAAGGATAATGAATAATTAGGGACTGATCATGCTGTGGTCTTTTCCCACAATACTGCAGCAGGACAGAGAACCATGACTTCAGCTATGTAGCTTGCTATGGGAATGTTGTTTTGGCCAGGTGAGGACATTAACCGGTGATACAAACAAGCACAAGATTAAATCGACTGATATGAAGTGTGTAAATACGGGACCTGTGTTGAGACCAATCTGATTAGAGATTGTTTTATTATCCACCCTTTTACTTGCCTTGCAGTCAGAATGCATAGATGCCTGTAGGCAGATGAGAATGTTGAATTATAGTGACATGTATTTAGGGACACACTATATGTGCTTTTTGAACATCCAATTTAACATTTACTCCATTTGCATTGTGCACAGAAGCATTGTCACGCTGGGACAGGTTTGAGTCTCCTAAATTAAGTGAAGGGAAAGTTTAATTCGAATGCACCCAAAGAGATCCTACGCAATTATGTGCCTCCAATTTTGTGTTAACAGTTTTATAAAAGAAGCACATATGGCTGGAAACATCCTGTGGTCCAATACTTTTTCTTTATAGTGTATGTGATTGTGATGTTTGATAGAAGAGCTGAAATCTAAAATGAGTCAATATATTGCTAATGAAAATTTGGGTTGGTTGAGCATTATATCATATCAAGTATGTGCAATGTCAAGAATAATGTAGGGGCAAGCTTTTTTACACACACACACACACACATAAAAAGAGGCAGCTGCAAACAAGAATTATTCAATCAGCTCAAATACAGGAAGTCTAGGAAGCATTTTACTGTCTTTTATCACCTGATAACAACCAGACAATGATTAACTGCATAAATTTACAGTCCAGTCCAGGCTGATGGACTTCTGATCCGAAGGGCATGAGTTCATTTTCCAGCTCCACCCAGCTACCACTGCTGCACCTTTGAGCTTCAACTGCTCAGTTGTATAAATGAGATAATTGTCAGTCCATATATTTTTCTTCTAAGCAGCAGCGGTGTGATTGCTTTAGGTTTTACACAGGTCTAAAACAATCCGTTTTAAGTCATTTGCTAAAAACAAATAAGCTGAAATTTGCTGCCAGGAGCTGGAATTGAGTGGTGCAATAGCCCATTTCTTCATTCTGTATTGCATGCATGCAGAAATAGGACAAGACAGAGAAACCACATATTAAGGTGGAGAAGTAAAAAAAAAAATGCCTTTATATTTAAATGCAAAAAAGGGTTCGCCCGTGATAGTGAAAACACTGAACAGTGGAGGGAATTTGAGGAAGAAGGATGGAGAAACCACAAACAAACAAAATATTTACAAAACAGAGCTCATCCACACAGGGGGTGATAGTGGACCTTGTGGTGCTGTTTGTAAAAATGATTCATTGATGATAAACCAATAAAATATTTATCATGTTTTCTTTTGTATTTCACATACCTCTCATTTTTTTCATATAACATATACACACCCCCTCCCTCACATACACTGAATGTTTAAATTCTAATATCTCCTATGTAATGAGGAATAAATTAAACATTTCCTCAAGACAATCAAATAATGTATAAAGAAGTAAAAGGAGTTTGAATTGCAGTCCTGTCTTTGTGTCTATAGTTCATCTTTTTCTTTTTTTTCAAGGATATTTAATTGAATATGAATAGCCTTCTTTAAAGCTAATCTGTCTTCTGTGCAACACTGATAGGGAACATTTCTTCTTTATTCTTGTTCAATGCACTGAGAATGCAGACCATATTTTTTCAATTATAAATAATAATTTATACCCCCCCACACACACACCCCGGGAGTATAATATGCAGTACATCAGTTTTTTGTGCTTTCAATATACAGCTTCCTACATGTTCAGCTACTTATCTTGCCCAGCTTCTAATGGTCCCTGTTAAGGGAAGCTGGTGTTGCTTTTTTCAAATAGATGTGTTAGGAATACTGAAGTACTACGTTGTTTTTGATGCAACTGAGTGATTCAGAGAGAGAGGGGCCTCCTCGAGGCTAAGGCATAGCATGTCACACTGATCCACAAGGCTACATTGGCAGAACTCTAACTACAGCCAAGTACATGTGGGATTTTGTTTCTTTTTTTTTACAAAAGTAAAAAGTAGCATGACTTTCATAAAAAAAGTTCTGTAATTAGGAATATTTTCCTCACTAAAATAGGGCTTTTCCTTTAAAAATAGGGCTTTTGCTGATCACTCAAAAGTTTACATGAGTAGTGCACGAAGGATGTGTTATATTAAAGGAATAAAAATGAAATATAACGATATTTAATGCACTACTAATGCTTTCATTTTTTTCCCTGAATGTCAGCGCAATATTTCAGCCTGTAGTAGGTTTGTCTCGCTCACTGGCAGCAGTTACAATACCGACTTTATAAAACCTGTATCCCACATATTGTAGGAATGACAATCGGATAAAAAAATAAATAAAAAAAACATGGAATATGGCAAAGTGTGTGCAGAATTGCTTCTGGTGTGGAGTAGAATTAATCGACAGTGCTTTATTGTAGTTGAAGGCTTTTTAATAGAGTTGTAATTATCGTTATTGGAAATGCATTATCACACTTTTGTCCTTGCGAACTTCACATCTGCCTGACCAAATTGAAATAAAATGTGACTTCTTCTGTCCTGATGCCCTTGCTGCTCTTTAGATTCTAGTATTTTTTAGATATTGCTTTTCTTTTCTGGAATGTTTCATGACTTCTTGTGGAAGGCAAGACACAATACAAACCTAACAGTGATTATAGTTGTTAAATACTGCCACTATTAGCTGGTTAGCGGGTAAGATCAGTAGTAATAGTAGTTGAAGTACTGGTGTAAAGTTGGATTTAGCTGTAAAAACTTCATTGGCATTCATTTTGCAACAAAACATTTAGGACCTAAGCAAATACAAAAATTAAGCTAGCTTAAATATTAGTCTAGGTAACTAACATTAGACATTAGGGTAAATAATTATTGGTAAAAACCCTAACTCTAACCCTGCACTGTTCTTGTCACTGTCACATAGGAATACTGTAATAGCAACCCATACGTGAGGTGTTTGGTCTAATTTGGTGAGACATTCTACTAAATATTCTTTAGTATTAATTTAGTGCACATATCATATGCATCTCACATCCAAATTTTCCAAACAGATTAACAAATACGGAGAAGAATCATAACAGCCACATATACTATATGGAAAAAAGTTTGTGAACAAATTAGCATGGATTAGCAGGATTTATGTGTTTGTTTCCTATTTCCACATTTATTTTAATTTGATGTTGTAATAACTTTTCTGGGAGGATGTTTTGAAGTGTGTTTGAGGAGATTTATATTCATTTAGCCAAAGTATTAATAACTTTATTTCGGCTTCTCCCATTAGGGGTCGCCACAGCGGCTTATCCGTATTTGTGATCCGTATGTTCAATTTGGCACGTTTTACGCCAAGGTGTTAATAAAGAATCAAAATACCTTATTGATCCCACAGGATAATTGTTAAAGTCAGATACTGATGTAGGGTGAGGACGCCTGGGGTGCAGTCAGCGTTCCAATTCATCCTAACTTGGTTTAATAGGGTTAAAGTCAGAGTTTTATAGCAGGCACTCAAGATCTTCTATAAACATTCTCTTTATGGAGCTTGTTTTGTACACAAAGGCATTGTCATGCTGAAGCAGGTTTGGGTCTCCTAGTAAAGGGAGAATTTGATGCTACCGCATCCCAAGGCATCATATACAGTTGTGTGCCTCCATCTTTGTGGTAACAGTTTGGGAAAGACCCACGTATGGCTGGAAAAATCAAGTCTTTCCAATAAGTCTTTACTGTTATAGATATCACTGCTAAGAAAGCATTAATAGATTCATGTTGTGTTTTTTTTTTGTGTACAGTTCTTTTTCAGGAATTTGAGCTGCGTCAACAATGCTTTGGGAATGCTTCCGCGTTGTTCCCTCTGGGACTTTAGGGTGTCTGCATCCTAAACTATATAGATGATTGGTTGATCCTAGCTAAAACAGAGCACTTAGCGGCCCAGCATCTAGATGTCATTCTCGCTCACATAAAGGAAACAGGGTTACGGCTAAATGCTAAGAGGAGTGTGCTTTCTCCACTGCAGAGAACCACTTACTCAAGTACTTACTCAAGTACTTACACTTACTCCTGTATTGCGTCCATCCTTATGGCCGTCAGCATTGTGAAGAAGGCCAGTCACTCATTGTTAAGCACTTCCAGAGACTGCTGGGGCTGATGGTTCCTATATGGTTCAAATTGGCCTTCTGCACATGAAACTCTTTCAGTGGTGGCTCAGGGCCCGAGGGTTTTCTCTGAGGGGCAATCCACGCCGTACAATGAAGGTCATGCGGCGAGCCCTCAGATGTGTGGAAAGATCCTAGGATCCTGTCTTAGGGCCCCATGCTGGGAGTTCCTGGTCGTCATAATGCTAAGGACGGATGCTTCCCTCATGGGCTGGGGAGCGGTTATGAGTGGTCGCTCTGCCCAAAGTCTTTGGGGAGGACCCAATCTGCTGTGGAACATCACTTGCCTAGAGATGCTGGCTGTGCTTCTAGCTCTGAAGCACTTCCTTCTGGACCTCAAAGGCCATCATGTGTTGGTCCGTTCGGACAACACCTCTGTGGTCTTTTATATCAACCTCCTGGGGGGCTCTGCGCTCACACCTCCTGTACAAGCTGGCATGTCAGATCCTCCTGTGGGCACAGGGGAAGCTGTTCTCTCCTTGAGGGCAGCGTATATTCCGGGCCATTTAAACAAGGGAGCAGACACCCTCTCGAGGCAAGGGCTGAGCCCCGGGGAATGGTGACTCCACCCCCAAGTGGTCGAGCAAATCTGGGTGAAATTTTACGGGGCTCAGATGAACCTGTTCGCGAGTTTAGAGACATCACACTATTCACTCTGGTTCTCCCTTATTTCCCCAGCCCCTCTAGGGCTGGATGCCATGGCTCGGCCAGTGCCTTTCTTTACCCTAGATCAGGGTATGATCAGTGCCACTTCTGGCCCCTCTGTCCTTCAACCTAGCTGTGCTCTTCCACACTAGGCAGGGACTGGTCAGTTTGGCGGGTACATATGTAATCATGGTTTCCTGAGGGAATGAGACACTGCGTCTCCAGGCCACACTGCCGGCATCCCTGCAGCGCTTCCTTTAATTTTTAGAAGCTAGCGCCGGAATCACTCCATGTGCTCTTTATAGCTTCCTGGTCGTGACGCTACCCCAGCGGTGACACCGCGCTTTACATTGGACTGATTGCATATGTGATTAAGAATGTGGACAGTGTTCCCAAAGCATTGTTGACGCAGTGTCTCGTTCCCTCAGTGAACCATGGTTACATACATAACCTGGAGACATTTTTAATTATCACATCATTATCAAAATATTAAGAGCTATGTCTTTAACATCATGCTATTGTAATAAGTATGCAGAGGTCTGGGGAAATCTGTGACATATCTCTGTGGCTTATTTCCAGCAAAAAAAAACTAAAGAATCTAACAAATAATATTAATAATAATAAAAAAAAACAAGTATAAACTAAGCTCATGTTGGATTGCAATGTGATGTAACACACATCCATGTAATCAGTTAATTCATGATATTTGGCAAATACATGTAAAATCTGGCCAACTGTGTTTTTTTTATACTAATGTCTAGCTCTCAAATGCATTCAAAAAGTCACTAGAAAATGTATATATGTATACTATACTATATACTATATACATATATACTATATGACCAAAGGTTTGTGGTCCCAACATTCAATTCAGATGTAGTCCTTCATTTAATAATATCCACTCATCCGGAAAGGCTTTCTATTCGATTTTGAAGGATTAGTGAGATCAGGCACTGATGTCAGGTAAGGTGGCTAGGGGTGTAGTCAGCGTTCCAGTTTATCCCAAAGATGTTCAATAGGGTTGAGGTCAGGGCAATGCTCATTACTTTTAAAAGTCATTGAGTGTGTTAACCTGGAAGCTGGCACTGCCTCTTTTCCTTTAAGTGAGTTTCATCTTCTGTGCTGTCCCTCAAGTCATTTTTCATGTCCCCTTTCCTCTTCTCTGGCCATTCTCCCACTTCATTTTTATACAATTTCACCTTGCCTATTGTTCAGAGACTACTTTATTTTGGTGAATTGAGAGGTACAACCTAGATTAAAGTCCCTGCTTGCTAACATGTCACCAGTTATACTTAATCTTTAGCTTAGTCAGTGTTCATGGAGATTGCTTTGTGCACAGGAGCATTGTTATGCTGGAATATGTTTGGGCCTATTAAATTGTACATAGATCTTCCAGGAACATGTGAACTTCAAACTTTGTGACAAACATTTAGGGAAGGCTCACCTACTTTATAGGTAATGTACAAACATTTTGTCGTATTGTGTAATCTCAATTTTCAATAACTTAACAATTTATTTTTGAAGAGGACTTATGATAAAGGTATATTTTATTTTGTACAAAACTGTATTCACACCCACGAGCAAATATTTTTCTTGCGCTCAGTTAAACATTGCAATTCATAAAGGCAGACTACTGCTCTCTTAGGTTAACATAACACTGATATTAAATCTACAAATCCTGATATATCCCAATATCCTATGCCTGATATAACTTAAACTTTAAAATAAAATGGCATATATGTTGATACCGAATATGTTCAGTTAATTTAAGTTGTTACTACAACAAAGCCCAGTGTCATCGGCAGTTGATGTGAAGCTATAAACTATGTTGGATCTCATTTAAATCAAGACTTTTCATGATTCCAAAATTTTTAACAAATATTATTAAATAAATACACTTTATGGTTGGTTTTCTCATTGTTGTTTTTTTAGGGGAGATAACATAGTTGAAACTCGAGCATGCTGCCAATATGGTTACCATAAAGTTTAGATAATACCTTTAAAAATAAAACTAGGAGACAAATCAATTAGAAGCTCTCAGGAATCACAGTCCGCTTTATCATCCTGACTTAGTAGTTACTGCACCATTTGCCTAAAGTTAAACTTTTCTCAACTTTGTTGCAGCACTGGACATGTTACCAATGCTTGCTGTCACTCAAAGCTTGCTGGAGGTTCACAAATTTCATTAAAAAAGAAATGGACTATGCTCATTTTGTTGCTGTGAGTCACTGTTTGTGTGAATGTCGCTTTAGACTGGCTTTTGTCTGTCAGTACCTCTTTATACTCTGCCACAAGACAATACCCTTTTTGATGCCAGGCTGCTCTCAAAGAAAGAATTGTATCAGTAAATAATACAGAATATGGCAGGTTGGCAAGCAGGGACACTATTCTAGTTTGTACCTCTCAATTCACTAAAATAAATGAGTCTGTGAACACTGGGCAAGCTGAAATTGTATAAAAATGAGGTGAGGGAATGGCCAGAAAAGAAAAAGAAGACATGAAAAATTAGTTGAGGGACAACACAGAAGACAGGACTCACTTGAAGAGAATGAGAGAGTGCCAGCTGCTAGCTACTGGATTAATGCACTGCATGACTTTTAAAGGACTTTTAAAGTTGCCTCTTTTTGTTACTTATCCATATTTACATTCTCTCCCTTCTCTGTATACTCCACTCATATCCCACAAGTGCAAGTTCTTGGTTTTTCTCTATCTCCCTCTTTACTCTTTTTCTCAGTCAGGTAATATCCTCACATGGCTTTTCATACCACTGCTTTGCTGATGATACTGAACTCATTATCTCCTTTCCTCTCTCAGACATTCATGTTTCAACTCATATTTCTGCATATCTGCATGATTACTGAACTCCATCCACTGGTTTCCTGTAGCTGCCTGAATCTGATTTAAAACATGCATGACTACACAGACTGGCCTCCATTTCCCTGAAGGCACTTATCAAATTCTGTTCTGCATTGCATTTCCTGCAGGCTTTTAGCACTGCCAGACCGTCCATCCCTCAAGATACACGAAAGGCATACATCAGTAAAAAAGAAAAACATCTTCTGGCTGTCCAACCATTTGAGTTTTGGGCTTTCTTTAAACATAGACTCAATAACTATTTACTAAATTTCAAAATTGTGTCGAATTCTGTGAGCAACAGTATGGATTTATGCTGAGGAAGAGCACCACAGACACATTATTTGCTTTGAGAATGTTGATAGAGATGTATAGAGAATGTAAAAAGGATTTGTGATGAGAGTAGGGAGCAGGTTGAGAAGAGCCTGGAGAGGTGGGTGAAGTGTACAAGCTGGAGAGAAAATGAATGAAAGTCAGTAGGAGTAAGACAGAGTACATGTGTGTGAATGAGAGGGAGGGCAGTGGAGTGATGTGATGCAGGGAGAAGAGGTGGTGAAGGTGGAGGAGTTCAGGTACCTGGGGTGAACAGTGGAAAGTAATGAAGAGTGTGTTAGAGAAGTTAAGAAAAATGTGCAGGCAGGGTGAAGTGGGTGGAGAAGAGTGGCAGGAGTGATTTGTGATAGAATTGTATATGCGAGAGTGAAAGAGAAAGTTTATAGGACTGTGGTAAGTCCTTCGATGTTGTATGGTTTAGAGTCAGTGGCATTGCCTAAAAGACCGGAGGTGGAGCTGGAGGTAGAGGTTGAAGATGTTGAGATTTTCATTGGGAGGGACGAGGATGGAACGGATTAGAAATTAGTTTATTAAGGAGACAGTTCATGTAGAACGCTTTATGGACAACGTGAGGGAGGCGTGATTGGGATAGTTTGGACATGTGCAGAGGAGGGACATGGGGTATATCAGTGGGAGAATTCTAATGATGGAGCTACCAGGAAGGAGGAAAAGAGGAAGACCAAGGAGGAGGTTTATGGATGTGGTAAGGGAAGACATGGAGGTAGTTGGTTTGAAAGAGGCAGATGTAGAGGACAAATAATAATCATAATATAATAAAAAATTATAACAGAACAAATATGGAATTATGTAGTCAATAAAGAATGTGTTTACTAACCCAGAATGTTTTATATTTGATTCTTCAAATTAGCTGATTGCTTTGTTGACAGCCTCTCACTGACTCTGTCAGTCACCCTCATGAGGTTGTCACCTGGAATGGTTTTGCTACAGTTTTGAAGGAGTTACCAGAGGTGTTGAGTACTTGTTGGGTGCTTTTCCTTCCTTTGTCTTCTATTTCTCCTGAGAGCCGGTTTCATTATAGCATTTGGTGGTTTTGGAGGCTGCACTTGGGAATACATTTAAAGATCTTGAGATTTTTCATGTTGACTGACCTTCATTATTTAAAGTAATGATGGACTGTGGTCTTTCCTTTACTTTTTACTGTCATAATATAGATTTGTAAAGTATTTGTAGTAGCAATTACAGGGCTATTCATTCTTTACCTATTCTTCTTCTGCATAAGACAATTGATGGTCTAAAACACATCAAGAAGACAAGATTAACAAATAAAATCTTGTAAAGGCACACTGTGAATTAAAAACCATTGCAGGTGACTACATCATGAATCTGATTAGAGAATGTCATAAGCTTTTCAAGCTGTCATTAAAGTTAAATATAGCTACTTTGGACATTGTGGGTATAGATATAGCATACTTTGGATTAGGGGTTTATGTTTAGCACATCATTCCATATGTGTTCCATTATAGTTTGGATGTCTTCAGTATTAATGTATGATGTGTGTCCAAATGTTTGACTCTACTGTACATGTAAATCAAAATGTAGAACATGTACTGCTCGTATAAGCAAGAGCACTATTATGCTAAAGTTTAGGGTCATACAGCCATGCCAATTCTATTATTTTATTATTCACTTTTGTGAATAGAAATAGGTCCTGAAAAAGCCACATTTGTTGCTAGATCGCTCACAATGATTTTTGAAGGTACACCTCATACTTATTCCTTTTCAAAATCAACCGGCAAGCTTCCATATTTTAAGCCAGAATTAATGAAAAATTTACTGTTTGCCATGTCTGCTGGAGAATAAATAACTATACTGCAATAACTGTTTCAGTTGGACTGTAGCTTGAATTTGCTACAAGGCAAACACAGATAAGCAAAGAAGCAAAGAAAACAGTGAAACTTTCCAGTACAGTTTTACTAACCATAAGCATGTTTGGAACGCTGGTTATCCAGTAAATTAACTGTTGTTTGGCCATGCGATAGATCATATGGTTATGAGACAGAAAAGATTTCAGAAAAAAAACTAATAAAAGAAATATACAAAACAGAATATAGAATAGAGTATACTACCGAAATAATATTATATGATATAAAAATGGGAATATAGATAGAGAAAATAAAAAAAAAGTTTTTTTAATGCTTTTCAGCTTGAAAAGACCGGATAACTAGTTCACTAATTCAGGTTGTACAAGGCTGATTGTCTTCTAGCAAACTGAACTGATTTTAAAGATTATGGATGCTTTCTGCTGGGTGCTTGGAGTATGCCAAGAACACCATAAAATCCATTCTGATTCATATTATGGTTGGTTGATGTTATGCTGCTTATATTCCTGTTTAAAATGTTTGGCTGTGTGTAAGGGAGGTTGCTAATGTGTATTTGGCAGAGCATGTTATGCTATTGGTCAAGTACAAAGCCATCAGTGCCCAATTAAAGCACTCAAATGAACCACTGATATCTAAACTGTGACTTGATTAGTATGCAAAAGACATACTTGATTTACTCTAATTATGATGTGTCAGTGATATGAGCTATGAGCTAGAGTGGGTAGTGTATCACCATGGGGCATCACATTCTTGCCATCTCTCCACAGGCTCTTTTCCATGATGTGAGATGCTGCTTAGAAACTAACAGCAGCCACTAAAGATCAAGTAAAGTTTCCTGGCTTTGGAGATAAAAGGTATGATGCTTTTTTTATCTTTACCAAGCTTGTGTGTATATCCAGTTAATATATTGGCATCCATTAGATAAAATGTGTCTATTTTGCCTTCTTATCTAATTTAATACAATTTTTAAACGACAATTGCTTGAGTAGAAATTATTTACGTGAATCTCTTTTTTGGCTCATTTTTTCTTAAATGACTGTGTGCACTCAATCTGGCGAGGCCTCAATAAATGTGTGCAAAAGAGATGCAATCCATATCAGAACATAACGTGAAGATGATTCAAAAGCAGACATTTGGCATGAGGAAAATCGGAACTACAATGTAGTTATGAAAGGGATATATCACACATCTGCTTACATTTAAATAGGGACCTAGAAATCTAAAGTGTTATCACAATTTAAGAAGATATGCCAACTAGTCCTACTTTATGCATATGTATTAGAAACCAGATATTTTAATTGTAACAGAACCTGGAGCTACATGCAATGTGTTTAATAGCATTTTTTCCCAGGCTGGGAAGGTAACAGCAGATGGTATACAGTGGCGCTTTACTCCAGCATGTCCCTTACTGGTGTTTAGAAAACTGCCATATTAGCCCTGCCAAGACATGGGAGAAGGGCTAGATTAATTGTTGTGATAACTGTAGTTCATATTTATGGATGGGGAGTAAGATAGAGAGAGAGAGAGAGAGAGAGAGAGAGAGAGAGAGAAGGAATAGGCTTGGAAATAAGTCTTGTGACTCTAGCAGCTGATCTGAGCTATTGCTGATATATGGTTTTACTTACGCATATTTTATTTTGTATGGTGCAAGGTGCTGGTACAGGATCTTCCCAACAGATAAAAATGAAATAGAATTCAAAACTAAATATAATGGCAATGAAATGTACCCCAAATATCACTTTTATCATTTTGGTTGCTGTTGTTGTGGTGAGGAACTGAATTACTTTTCTAATGACTATTCACAGGTTGATGAATTTAGAATACAATGAGTAAAAATCTCATCCAGTCTGAACCAATTATTTCCTGACTTCATTTGTTTCTTGTTTAACTCATTTTTCAAATATAAACAGTAAATCCAGTACTTAACTGGTCAAGCATGCAGCAAGCCATCAATCACAATAGAGCGCATGCTTTGTTTTGAACATGTGTTGATTGCCACTTGTGGTGTCTGCTTAGCATGAACATACAGTTCAGTGTCAGTTTAACAGTAATAACATTTTGAAAGAAATAAATGATGGAAGAAACTCCTGACTCTAACTTGCCACAAAACCCATAGGCTTTTTTAACGATTTTTCTTGTTGAAACAAAGGTTTTGAGCTCATGATACTTTTATTAAACATCAATCAGTGTTTGACTCATTAATATCATTCTATTAATAAATTGTTGTGCTAAGAGTAAATTTAGAGTCTTTCTTACTTAAACTGGGTTGATTAAGCAGGAGTCTTGTGACAAAAAAGACGGAACATTATAGCCACGATAAATCATAGTACTTTGTATACTTAAGTACATTCGAAAGCAGATACTGTTGTACTTTTACTCAAGGGAAAGTTTAAACTAAGCATTTTTACTGGAATATTATTATAGTGTATCTCAACTTTAACTCAACTACATGGCTTGTATACTTCATCCACCACTGGAAGCTGGATCCTTTTGGAACTGAGTTACTGGAAATTGATGCTCTGAGGTTGGTTTGATTAAAAGAGTCTCTGAAGTAATCATCCTACATTAATATTTCTGAAATGCTTTCGTTCCACTTGTAGAAAAAAACAGCCCCTAAAAAGCATCATTCTACCACCAAAATTCTTTATACTAGTTACAGTTTTGATGAGGTTTAATGTTTACCTTTACCGCTTTTTCTCCAAAAACCTTTTACTGTGGACATGTATCTCTAACTTTATTTCACCTGACTATAAAACACATCTTCAGAAAGCTTTGATCAGCTACAAACATAAAGTCTTCCTACCTCCCTGCTGTCTCACATTTCCATGGAGAGTGACACAGTTTTTCATCACTTTCTAATTCATCCCAGACCTTCTCTTTGATTTTCTGTTTATATCTGACCATCCAGTCCAATTTCCTTTGAGAAGATGGTGACAGTATGTGTTTTCTACCTGACCTTGGCAAACCTGGTACTTTGTATTTGGGAAAAACTGTTTCGGCAAATGGTCTTGGTAGATGAGGATGCATAGAAATTGCTCCGTATTACATAGCTCATGTAAAATGATCCTGCTTTATGAGATCTATACAGAGATCCCTAGACGGTCCCATTGTAATACATGTGTGTAATCAGTCTAATGGGTGCACTTAAACTAGCCCTATTTATATGGACTCAGGGAATAAACCTGTATTAATCATAATAGCTAAAAAGAGCTTCAGAGGACATATGGTAATGGTAAAGGATATTATAAAATATTTTGCATCACTAGTTTCTAAGGTTGCTGTAGGCCTATTTTGCTTGTCATTTTTGTCATATTTTTTTGCCGACCCACAATATGTAAAAAACAAACAAAAAAACGCTATGTAAAAGAACCATGATTCTGTCACAGAAAAAGAACAGTGAAAAAAATCTGAACCTGCTATGACATATATATCCATTTTAAGCACATGTGAACTTTTCACCTCAGTCATATATTCTTAGTGTGCTCTTTTTTATTTTACTATTTAGATGTTCCAGTGATCACGTTTTTTGCTTGAGCGGGAAATTGTAGATATGCTTCTGCACACTTTTTTTCCCGAACTATCAGCTAATATATTCAGATTAAAGGAAAACAAATATATTCTACCAATCATATGAGTGAATAAAAGATTTCTGTCTCATTAAACCTTTTTTTATTTTTTTTTATTTTTTTTCTTGTTCACCATTAAGCTTTGCTGTAGTGACTGTGTTATAGTTATTGACCTGTAAAAACGGACATAAACCTCTTATAACCCTATCATTCAGTGCTGTTTATTTCTTGCTGACATAACTGCTGATGTCACAGTGTAGCTGTGTTTGGAGCTACTTTGCTACAGATAGCTAGCTAAAAACAGAAGCTTTTTTTGTAGAAAAATAGATGATGATGTTCTGATCTCCTAGCACACAGGTTGAGCACTGCTAAGTAGTGAGATATGTGTGCTCGCTCTGTACAGGGCTTTAAAACTAGCTGCCCAACTTTAACTAGCAAAAAGACAATATGGAGAAGACTGCCATGCAAACAATGCAAATCATGATCTAAAACAACAACTATAGCATATTCTGCTCAACTAATATTTAGGCAAAATTATACCACACCCCAATAAAACCAGGAAGTGAATAAATCTATAAAAGCTGCACAACCTACTGCTCTGCTATATGGTTTTCTGAGACAGGGTACAAACAAACATTAGATAGAGAGGGAGAGAGAGTTGCAAGCTAATGAAGTTCTTTAAAAAGAAACTGTATGACCTGCTAGCTAGCACTCCCTGACCACATAGTGCTTTTCTTTCCGTCTATTTTCCATTACCTGCCTGAGAGCTGTTAAAACCCTCCAATTTACCTCACTTCTATGTCAATTAAATTGCTTTAAAGTAAGAATATTTCGTATACCAAATTATCAACACATTCCGACCCTGAATTCATGCTGGCCAATTCGTACAATCGATACTAAATGGGTTTCACACTCGCTACCAGCACAACAGCACATTTCATTTTTTTGTATCAAGAAAACATTTTTATACAATTTACAAGCGTGTCAGTGGAACATGAGCGATGAAGATGGTCAATTTGGCCGGTTATAATTACAACACAGCTCCATAACAATGTGTCATGAGACAGTGAGGCAGTGGTAAACAGGAAGCCTTAATGTCCTTTTTTTCTGGGTTGCACAATTATCATGTTTGCAGCATATCGGAAGAAGAATAAAATGACTGCAATGGAATTCTTTTATTCTATGCTTCACTTATGATAGATGAAAATATGCTTTAGTGTTTCACACTTTTTTCTGTATCATGTAACGTGTTAGATGCTATGATTAGTGTGTCCCTGTCGAATTAAATTTTATGTGGATCGAACCCCCGTATATAATAATATAATACAAATAATACTATTGTTAATTCCATCTGTTCTGATTGACTGTTTGGGAAATAAAAGCTTTGCGCAATTTGGTGCAGGGATTAGATTCCACTGTATATACAGATAAATCCTATTTGCAATTTGCAATTGAAATAGGCAGTTATTCATTTTGATGCATAGACCATTTCCAATTATATCTCAACATTGATTGATGAACAGATGCAGCACCACAGAAGCTCTTGTAGGATCAACTATTTATGCCCGGAGGTCAGCAGTTGTGTCTGTGAATGTTTTCATGTTCACATACATCCTGTTCTTTAAAGATTTGTCTTTTTTATTTTTTTACCTTTTTTCTCATTTAGAAATGTAAAAATGTATTTTACTTTGAAGTTGTTACGTTATATACCGGAGAAAGCAAAGTGTCACCTCAGAGCTTCGGGGGTCCATGGTTCAAGTCTGATAACGCTGCTTAGTTTTTGCGAAAGTGTTTTACATGTTCTCCCCCAGCTTCTCACCTTCCTGCCGGCACCACCCGCACCCTCAAACTGCCGCACTTGGACCCTCGAGCCAAAGCCCTTTAACCTTCAAATTCTCAGTTGTATTAATGAGAGGACTGTAGCTTGAAGTAGCTCTGGATAAGGCGCATGCCAAATACCATTAACCTAAATGTAAACGACTGTAGGTGGCTGCTGTGTTGAACAACTATAAATATGTACTGTGATTATTGTTTTTTTTATTTCTGATTATGTACTAATTATTTAAATCAACACAGATTTTTTTTCTATATTTTTGTTGTGGGAGTATAGTCTTTATGCTTTTTATGTTTTATGTCATATGTTATGGACTTAAGTGGTTGAGACAATGGTAATTAAGGTGGCAGCAGAGCCACCATATAGATCAGCCCCTGTATTAAACAAAGACATAAATTGAAAGTAAGAAAGATAATATAGAATGCTTATATACTGTAGTAATGAACAAATCAGTAGCTCCAGTCAACAAAATTTTTTTCTTTAACGAGAACAATGCTAATTTTTAAAACAGATTTATCTGGTATATTTATATATTTAAAGTGAGTGTATGTCACCGTGGTGTAATGCAGTTCAATGTTGTAAATGCCGTGCATGCTTCTAAATAAATCCCCTTTGTTGCAGTAGGCACCTTGTGTCAGGGAGCTACCAGTCATGCCTCCCTCCAGTGCTCACACTCTCAGCCTCTCCCTGCTACAAATCACCTACATCTGTCCTCCCCCTACTAATCACCTCCACCTGTCCTCCATTTACCCGCCCCCTTTATAAGGTCCCTATTCCCCTTCACTCACAGTCCGATCTACCAGTTACGACTATAGACTTCCTCCCGCTCTTGTTGCCTGTGCTTCCATGCTCTATGATCTATTTTACTCCTGGTTTCTGATTAAACACGGTTAAACACAGTTATTGTGTGAAGTGGAATTAAAGGTGCTAATCAGATTAAAGTGTGACATGATATGAGGATTGGCACACAGCAGGATCTAATTTCTATTTTGGAAAACATTCACTCATGTGTAGCGTCTTACTTTTTACTCTTGTTACTCTCACTACATTCCATTCCATCTGTACTTTGTACTGAAAATATTTATTTATATAAGCATCTATTTAGCTATAAATGTAAAAAGGAATACTTTTCCCGAATGTAATATTTAAGCAGATGATTTGTTTTTATTTAAGTATAATAATGGTGTATCTTTGCTACCGCACATTATTGTAAATTAGCTACTATTTTTTAGCCTAGTCATGCAGGTTTCCTTACAGCCAACATTGAGACAGTAACAAAAATATAAAAATATATACACAATTTGTTGTTTTTTTGGATTTATAAAATTCCACAGATTCCGTTATCCAGATTGACACACAGTTACCTCATTTATACAACTGAGCAGTTTAGAATTAAGGGCCAAACTTAGGGGCCCAGCAGTGGCAGCTTAGTGGGGCTGGGATTTTGAACTCAGGACCTTCTGATTAGCAAGTCCAACATGCTAAACCCTATCTCGTGAACCACAGGTCATGTAACCACAATGCAAAGACGATATATATATACACTTTGTAGTGTAATAATGCAATGTGTTAGGAAAACATAACGCTTTTACTTTCTACTTACACTCTATTTACTGTCATTTGAAATAGTTTGGTTGGTATGACTGTATTGAGGTCAATAATTCTAAAACATAGAAGCATGTTTGTATCAATAGTACCAGTAATAATAATAGCCATAGACAAAGTAACAGTATTACATATATTAATAGCACTTATAATGAGGATAGTAGTGGTGCATGTACTGTACATGATTTTCTTTCACTCTTTTTAAGTCTTATATCTTTCTCTCTGTCTGACTTTCTGTATGTCTCTCTATACAGTTCTGTCTTTTTTTCTCTCTTTTTCACTCTCAGCCTTAGTGCAGCTCTATCTGCAGCACCTGAGAGCACTAGATAAGCCCAGCTGATGCTTGTCTGCTATGGAGCAGATTACTTTGTAAACGGAGAAGAGTAAAGCAGGGAGATGTGGACGAAAAAAAGGGGAGAGCTGTGATGGAGTTTTCTTTATTGTGCACCAGTGTGATCTTACATCTGAAACTGCCTGGGTCTCTGTAGCGCAGATTAACGCAAAGGTCATCAGATCGCTGCTACTCTGGTGTAATCAGCACTTTTACCGCTTCAATCAGACCATTTTCCTATCGTTTTCTCATAGACTTCTGAAAGCGCTGTTTTTTCCCCCAGCTTATTCATAATCAGTGTGTGGGAGAAATTATGAATGGCCTGGTGCATTCGTATGTGTAAACTTAGAACTTAAGGTTACGTCTGCAACATCTGTAGGATTCAGTTTTAATGTGTTTTCACACTTTCACACTCAGACAATTGACTGCTCAACCAAGATCCCAGATCCTAGGATATATACATTATTGGGCTTGAATTGTAGCTTGCTTATACAGAGAAAAAAGATTTCTGAGCTGTGCATCAATTGCAAATTCCTAATGTCTTAAAAGGTTTGCACTCAGGTTTGTAATGTATCTTTGTTGTAAAGCGATGTTTCTTTGAATGCATGACACAAGAAACAAAGCTTTATTCTTAAATAAGAAGATTTTTTCCCTTTGCCGTCAGATACACAAAGTGCAGTTTACTTGAGGCTCTCAGTGCAAGCACTTAGACCACATAGTGCGTTAATTACAGTGTCTAGATGTATGAATGTCAGTTCCTTTTGAAAAAAAAAATACCCTTTGCTCCAACTGACCATAATAAGCCTTCCGCCCTTGACAACTTAAACAACCTGACAAGTTAAACCACCTTTTTTGACCTGATTTGCCATTGGTGAAAATAAACCCCAAACTTTTGCTTTCAACAATACCCAAAGAGATAAAAAAAAAATTACCTGATTCTGTCTTGCTGGACAAGAAATTCTGTGATCTATCAAGTCAATATTTGTTTTCAAGTAACACACCAGGCCTTTAATCTAAAGAGTGTGATTTTGTAACTAAACACTTGAGGTGATTCCAAACTGATGTATTTTTTAGAAGGGGGAAAACAGGAAAAACTGAGAACTCTGAGCAAAGCCAGGCAGACAAAGAGGAATCACTGAAAAATTCACGCCGATATCACCTGTAACCTGACTTTGTCTATTTATGTCGATTTGTTTAAATGTCTACTGGAGAATAGAGTGGCCAAAGGTTTTTCGACACCTCTCCACAAATGTGCATATGTTTTGCTTTTATTTTAACATTCACTCCTCTGAGAAGGCTTTCCATTGTATTTTGGTGCATGGCTTTGGGGTTTTATTCTTTAGGGTCAAGCAGGGATCCCAGGTGGGGAGAACTGGGGTGCTGTCCATGTTGCAGTTAAATGCAACTTTTACAGAAATGTTGAGGTCAGTTTTTTCTGTGTTGGCCACTTACACCGATCAGAGATAACATTGACATTATAACGTTATGACCGGTGATTGAATAACACTGATTATTTCTTTATCATGGTACCTGATAGTGGTTGGGAGGTAACATTTTGTCCTTAAAGTTGATGTGTTAGAAGCAGGAAATGACTGGGTCAGAGCATCTCCAAAACTGCAGCTCTTGTGGGATGTAACTGGTCTGCAGTGGTCAGTATCTATCGAAAGTGGTCCAAGGAAGGAACAGTGGTGAACCGGCGACAGGGTCATGTACAGCCGAGACTTGATGCATGTGTGTTTTGATCGAACAGATGAGCTCCTGTAGCTCAAATCTTTAAAGAAGTTTGATTTGGCAGCAAAATTTGGCAGCAAAAGGGGGACTAATACAATATTAGGCAGGTGGTCATAATTGTTTTGCCTGAATGTTGGCGATAAAGTAATGCCTGACATTGACATTTTTGGATGCACAGGGCCACGGTCATCCTGCAATAAGTCAAATGGCCTCTTATTTCTACTTAAGGAAAAATGTAATGTAGAGCTGTGATGGTCAGGTGCCCACAAACATTTGATTATAGTGTATAACAGCATGAAGCACTTAGTAAAGCACCAAGTTCATAAAGATAACTAAATTGACTTCCCAACTATAATTGTATTACATTTTTTTTATGCCTTTGATTTTCTTCTTTAAGATATATATGGACACGCCATAAAAGCTTAGTTCTCTAGGCTCAGCTCTCCTATGTAAATTCTCTAGCTGTTGCCATATACAAGCTCCTCTGCTTAAATATAGTAGCATAGGTACCTATACCTCCTTTCATTCTGGTTCATTATGCTAATCCTTCCAGATTAATGGAATCCACTATATAGTATGCTGGAAGCCTGGAGGCTTTCAGGAAATGTATCGTTAAAACTTTAATTTGTGTTAATTTAATGAGTGATCTGCTTTGAACGGTTTGAACTAATTTCTTGAACAGGGCATTTATCTCTATTCCCTTAAAACTGCTTTCATCAATCATTTGCTAAAGATTTGGACTATTTTTCCACTACATGGCAAACTACAACCTTCCATTTTGGAGTGGAGTTAATGAGGAAGTAGTGAGTAGTTACAGGTTAGAGTCATCCTTTTTTTAAGGGTAGATGTCTAATAGTTAGCTGAAAGCATCCTCAGAGCTGGTTAAGTGAGAGTATCCCCAGGATTTAAAGTGAACTGTAAAGATTTTTTTACAGAATGACAAGATGTTTACTTACACACACACATTTTTGGTGAGGCCAAATCTTAACTTGTTCACTGTTTGCTTCTATCATGTTTTACAAATCGTACAGGACATTTGTGTAAGGGATAAAATGAAATGAACTATTTTAAGTATTAGCATGAAACAGGATGACAAACGAAACATTATTCAGGATTCATAGCATTGAACAAGCATTTGAGAAACTTCTAATGTTTTGGATTTTTTTTTACTTTCTTGATTTACTTTATCTCAGTTCAGCTTATAACTTGGGGACTGAGCCAGCATTACTGGTTTGGTTCTACTTTATTCTCATTGGACATGAATACTAAGATTAAGAAAACATTTTACTAGAGCTGAAAAAGTACCCGTATTTTAATATTGATGTGAATGAATAGCCCAAATATTGATTCAATGTAGCTTGCAAATTAAGGGCTGTGAATATATTTGTCTCCTTTACTAACCGAATAAAAAAAAAAAAAGGCTGAGGATTAAAGTGTATTCAGTCATGACATATTTGTGCCACCTGAAAACAGTGATAAACATCTGATCCTGGGTAAAATATAATTCAATGGTGAAGCTCTTATGTGTGCTCTTCTAACACATGTCTGTTGTTGGTTGAGTAAAGAAACAATAGCCACGTTTACACGTACAACTTTGTTGTCATTCCGATTTAAATAATTTAGATTGAAAGATTCGGTGGACTGTTTACATGAGACGTTATTTAATCCGATACGGTGTTTACACATTAGCCTATGTCCTGTCCTGTTAGCATGCAGCTCCATTGTTTCTTATGCGGTCTATTTTTATGTAAAGTGTTGCTCTTAATCAAGCAACAGTGTGACTTTGTAGCCATAATACCGCTTGAAGGTATGAGGAAAAGACGGCCATGAGCTTTGCGGCTGCTGTTCATCTCTAAGGAGCATCCCAATACTAGCCCTCCCTCTTCTGAAAAGCAGTAGCGTGCAGATGAAGGACTGGTGGGAGTTGGTTGTATTGCTGGAATCTAGTGACCTGGAATGGAAACCTTTACACATCTGTGTGGACTGGGCTCATGTCTTTAGCACCACTCACATTACCATAAACTGTTTGCATGCCTTTTTTGCACATCTTTTCTGGAATGCTGCTATTGCTCTTTCCACAACATTTTTGTTTACATTTTTGTTACTGTTTACATCTCTTTACAACAGGTTTACTGTTTACATCTCTTTACAACAGATTTACTGGCGGATTTTTTTAATTTATTTTTTATTTTGTGTTTTGTATATCTGTCTTGCACTGTCCTGTGTTGTCTTGCACTGTCTTGTGTTGTCTTTGCACTGTTTGCACCAGGTTGCACACGATGCACTTTATGTGGCGAGGACACTTACTAGTTCTTAGCCCTGTGTTTTCTGTTTTCTGTAATTGTTGTTGTATATAGCACCAGGGTTCAGGAGGAACGTTGTTTCATTTCACTGTGTAATGCGTCAGCTATATATGGTTGAAATGACAATATAAGCTTCTTGACTTGACTTGACTTGACTTGGTAGAGGGATTTATAGTCCCCGAAAAAGAGAACGTCAGAAATCCAGTTCCCCAATTATGGGTGTTTTGGTTGTTTTATACAAACTCGGAAGTGGTGTGGAAAACCGTGTTGTGGCAAATCAAGCGTTCACAAGAGCACAGTAAAAAGGTTCATATCTTCTGCAGCGGAGGGATGAATGATCCGATACGAGATCCGATACGAGATCCTATACGGATGCCAGATGAAGAGGGGGTTTCCGGAATCACACTGATTCCGGAAACACACACAATTTTATTTGGTTTGGGCATTTTGATTCTGACCATACTATTGGAGCGATTAAAATGCCCCATGTAAACGCATCTACTGAATATGTTGTGATGCAATATGTAAGATTCTTAGGCCTGTCTTTTTTGGCAGTGAAAACCAAGAACAGTATCAGTACAATCTGCAAAACAGCTTACATTTATCACTGCAATATCTTTGAAATATGCAAAATATCTGATATTCTCATATCAGAAAGCAACAATGTGTGAAGTACAAACCCTACCTTCTGTGCCACCCTGCTGCACAAATAAAGTACAGCATGAAAAAACATTTTCCTGACGGCTTCTTGTCTGCAGGCCTTTTGGCTGATCAAAGTTAAAATAGGGTCAAGTTGAATTAAAGAGCAGATAATTAAATTTCTCGGATGTAAGAGCAGGCTTCTGCCTTTATCTGCTCCCATGCTGGTTGCCTGTGATATGCACCAGTGGAGTGAAAAAAGCATAAAAAAAAATTTATCAGCTTCACATGCTGTAAAAGTTGTGCTGTCTGTAGGTTATTCATGTTCTGGGTGTTTATCTCTCTTCCTGATGCATTACTTTTGCAGCTTGTTAGTTTGGTCTCTGGGTGTGTTTGGTGGATTATTTTACAGCTGTGCCTTTGCTTAAAACACAATATTGTCATAAAATATTACGTTTAATTAAGTTTAACTTTATTATTAATATTGAGTTATTATTCTCAATAACTTACAATCAAGCACGTTTCTTTACCGTAATCACGTAATCGCTTTACTTGTTTGCTTTCACAGTATTCAGACTTTCTGTGCAGCACTATTTTTGGGGACACCAATTGTAGCAATTATAGCTTTAAGTGTTTTGGGTAAGTGTCTACAAGATTTGCACCTTGATTGAGGCAATTTCTCCTATTCTTCCTGACAAATCCTCTCAATCTCAATCAGATTCAGCGGGGAGCATTTGCTACTGCCAATTTAAGGTCTCTCTATAGATATTCTAGAGGCTCTAAGTCTGAACTTTGCCCAAGCCACTCATGGACATTCAGAAAAAAAAAACACTCTAGCAGTATTTTTACTTTGAGGAATGTATTAGGCAGCCAATGAGCAGGTTTTTTTTTATTTGAGAGACATAGTGCTAGGAGTTCATCCTAAGGGGTTACAATTTTGTCTCATCAGATCAGGGATTTTTTTTTTTTCATGCACTCAAGCCTGTTATATGCCTTTTACTCAGGAGTGACTTCTGTCTTGTTGCTCTGTCATAAAGCCCTGAATGATGGAGTATATCTCTAAAATGACTGTCCCTCCAGGAGCTTTCTCGTTGTTGTGGAGAACTTCTGAAGCTCTGTTAGAGTGACTATTGGATTCTTGGTCACCGCAATGACACAGGCCTCTTTAGAACAGTTTTGGCTGGTTCATGTCTAACCTACTCAAGTGTTAAAAAAATAGTTTTATACCCCTGTCCAGTTTTATAACAATCCATTGGAAATTTGGATTGTGTTTCTTGGGCTTCATAGGTTAGTGTGCATTGGAGGACTTTATATATTCACAGGTGTGTGCTTTTCTGCTGATCTTTGCTTAGTGATTGGTGCTTATCTATTGCCCACACTGGAGTGGCTGTCAATCTGGATTTGGGAATCCAGACTGGAGCCTCTAAAGCTTTAGATGTGACAAATATATTTTAGGTGACTGCATTTGATTATTTGAAGTCCTTATCATTTACTTTTGACTTGACCTGATAAAACCTGATAACCCACTACGATATTGCAAAGGATTTCAGCAGCCTTAGTGACAGAGACGCCAAAAACGAAATGCCAAAACTAGAAAGTAGATGCAGGGTAGGACCTAAAGCCCTAGGGCATTTCAAATATGTCCTGAGGATGGACTGTCTGCTTCAACAGTCATTAGAAATGAGATAGTGAATATGAGTAAGAAATATACTTGCAAATCCTTATTGCCTTTATCTTAATAATGATCTTTTTTCCATTTTGCTGTATTGGGATGAATTTTGGCAGCCAGGCATTTCTGTTTGCTTGAAGCAGAACTGTAATGCGGGCCATCAGAGATGCAACCTAATAAATGTGTAACTGACTCTGATGTTTAGGAGGCCCTTTTCTCGTGTCATCTTGCTCCAAAATCGAGGTCATATGGGTCTGCTGAGCATTTTTATACATGCCAAGAAGCATGGTTATTTTCTTATACTTGTGTTGAGTGACAAAGGTGAACAAAAGCACCTGTGTCTCTCAGCAATCATCACATTTTAGCAATCTCTTCACCAAGAGATTTCTCTTCTTTCAGCAAACACTGTGATTACCGAGGTCAACAGACACACTGATTTGGAGATGGAACAGATGGAGAGATATGCACTTGGCACACATTGCACTCTGTCAGCTATTGTTATTTTCTTTAGAGTGGCTGTTCAGGAAGAATATGTTTCAACATTGAGCTAAATTCGATGGCAGGAGTAATTGATGAGGTCAAAGAGCCCCAATGTAAACTTCCTAAAGTTTTACAATGGTGAAATGTGCTTTTTTAAATATTTTTTTAATATGGCAATCTTTTGTATATCTACCATTTTTTCTACTGTAAATATTTTGACAGTTATGCGACAACTGTGCTATGTGGCGTTATTGACATGCTCTGTTTTTTGTCTTGTGACAAGTGTTGGAAAAATAAACGAATCATAAGAATCAACCCTGCTATGGCCTAGCATCTTATCTAATGTGTGTTCTTAGCTCTTGCACAGCATTCTCGGGATCGGCTTCATATTTAGCATGAACCTGACCAGGATAAAGCAGTTACTGATGATAAATAAGTGAATATATGAAGACCAATTAACAGAAAACATACAAGAAGCTCGACACTTTATGATTTGTGACACTGGTGTGGACAGGGCAGAGCTGAAGTATCCAGGAAGTAAAGAGTAGGAAATCAAAGCAGAACAAATCAATACAGGAAGTTAAATGCATTCACCTTAATGGGTAGATGCATTGCACAATAATAGTTACCCTTATCTAGCAAGCTTTTCTTTGTCTTTCTCTTTCTCTTTTGCAGACTCTAAGTAGAAAATCTCCTATTATCTATGTACTATTAACTACTATCTCTAAAGGTTTTAAATTCTATAACTCTGATTATTAATCTCTCCGATTTTATCTGTATGGTTGGATTGACAAAGTTGAAGGGAGTATATGGTATAAAACCTAAACACTAATTATACGGCTAACATTCTTTTGTCAGAATAACGACTGTGCCACTTCGTTTTTTTTTTTTTTTTTTGCATTTTGGCAGCATGTTATTAAATCTGTTAGACTTGTTGCAGTCTACATAAGCTTCAGGTAACTTGTAATTTTTGTAAATGACTAAAAATAATAAGCACTCGATCCAGATAGCAAACCTCATCAGCAAGACACGGATGATTTACGCCTCATTGATGCTGCAACAGGAAGCAAACTATAAAAAGGGGTAAATTTTAAAACACTCATTTTTGTAGAAATAGGTGTGTGTGTGTGTGTGTGTGTGTGTGTGTGTGTGTGTGTGTGTGTGTGTGTGTGTTTTATCCCTCAAGCCACGCACAATAAAGGGAAACTTGGCATTTCTGAATCATTCTTCAAATTGTTTACTGTTACAGATTGTCCCTAATCAAGCTTTATAGTTTAGAATAAAGCAAAATACACACAATTGCATTATGTGATCGACATAAAACAATCGATATATACTAATTTGAATGTAAATTGTATTTGTCTCCTACACAGCCATTCAATTTGAATTTATTTATGCTACTTATGTCAAGCAAATTGTTTATTTTGTTTTCATTCTGACCGAAAGCAGGTTTAGACAGTATCGTGGATCTATTCCAGAATGCAGCACATTCCGCAATTAATTCTTAAGTCCTACTGAGAATGTGCTTTAAAAAGGAGCAGGGGGTAGATCTGGGACAAGGGCAGAATCTGTGACTAACACAAATTCTGCCCTTGTCTGTACTGGATTAGATACCACCACAGGTCTGGCAGTAGAGACCATGGGAACATGAACAGGTGCTTGGCATGGCAGAAATGGAGCAGGTGCACTGGTGAGTGGTAATGAAGCAAGTTCCCCCAGATGGTGGAAATAGAGCAGGGTTAAAACTAAGGCCATGGGCTGAGGCAGCAGGCTACTAACTTCCTGTTTAACCTGCGAGCTACAACCTGACACTGGTGCAGTAGGATCTAAAAGTCTAGATAAGTGTCTGGCTGAAGGAAAGCACTTTTTACACACCTGGTGGCTTACAGCTTTACATTTCCTCCATCTAGCTCCTAAGTTTAACAGAAGATATCTTATTGCCTTTCTGACATCTCTTACTGGGTAAAGACACACAAAATCTGAAACTCAATCTTAACCAAAATATGAAGTACCCAGCAGTAACAAACTCTTCTCCAATGGTCCATCAACAGTCCATCAAGCATCATCTAAGAATCTTTATATGATTGTGATATGGTGAGGGTTAATGTAATGTGATCACACTTAAATCATATTTGACAGGGCTAGTCATAAATAAACTTCCCCATTGCAACTCTCATTTTGGCCATGTCCCATTATAAGCCACATCTACTCTACATCACATTCACAGCATTTGCTTGCCAGTATTGCAACCTCCTGACATTCTATTATTTGACCTTCCATTCTAAAGTCACTCCATGGACTTCTGGTTGCAGCTATAATTAAATTTAAAACTTTTGATTTGCTGCTCCAGGGACCACACTGTCTACACCTATTGACTCAAAACTATACCTCTCAGGCCTATACATCTACCAGGTGCTTAGCATGTTCTTGTCTGTGATCTCATGCTTCGATGCCCTTGGTTTTTCCGGTACTGGTACAAGCTTTCTGCTTTTATTCCATACAACACAGTAGCACTATTCCTTCTGCAATAAAGGCCTTTTCATTTTCATGCAGTTTCTACGATAGCATTTCACTTTCTTCGCTTTGACCTTGCAATAAATGTGTTTGATTCACTTTGTTTTCTTTTCTTTTTTTTACCATGGTATTATTGGTGCACTCAGGTTTGAAATTGTGTTTTTTTTTCCCCTGATTGCCTTTGTGTTGTGTAAGTACTTAAAATCCATCTTTTTGTTTTCATTATTGTACTCACTTTACCAAAATAAAATGTGTGAAATCTTGCTGATTCACTACATGTATAAATATTGTTAGCTGTTTGCACATTTGGTAAGGCACTCTGGATTAGAGTGTCTAATAAATGACTAAATATAAATGATGGCATGCAGAAGGACTATAAATGGAGGATGCCCCTCTCCAATCATCAGCAATCCCTGTGAGACCTACGACTATAAAAGATACAATGAGCATTGGAGATGAGACCCTATCCTTTACACAAGGATATCCATTGTACTTACTATAAAATGTTAAGTCCTCTGGGCTTTGGAGTGATAAAGGCTCTATGGCTAAGGAAAAAATACTATTGTGTCCAGTATTGGACATAAAAATGCCCTCAATTCTTCTTGCTAACTTCCACTAAATCTAAGAAGATTTTGGCTTGGTTAGTATCCCTAGACCCTGGCCTGTTTATACTATCGTAAAGATATTTTTAATAGAGGCTATCAATCACTTCTGTGAGTCACTTTGGATAACAGTGTCAGCTAAATGCTCTAAATGCAGCATGCCTTTGAGGTAATAAAATCTTCAAGAGTCCAATTAAGATCATGCTGTTGTTTAAAAAGACTGTCTTTACACATATGATGCAATGGCTTCCTTACTACCTAGGAGCCAAATGCATTTGGATGTAATAAGATTTTTTCGGGTTTTGTTTTTTTAATCCAAAGTCTGCCAAAGCAGTGTCGATATTTGGTGCTTTAGTGAGAAAATAAGACGATGAGGTAAACAAGGGCAAATCCTGTCTCAACATTGAAATTGGGTAAACAAAGGTCAAATACTGGCAACTACACAAGGCTGAAACAAGGAAAGAAAGCTAAACAAACAGAACACAGATTAGAAATGCACACTTCATGCTAGACTTGAAGTGCAACACTACTTTAAAGTCATTCATGAGAAACGTTTCTTCACTAGAAAATAGTTTAAACATTATCATTTAATTTTATTCATCGAATAATAAAGTTACACTTTCAGGAAAATGATGGTTGCTAAGCATCTGTTAGTAGCTTGAAATGGAGTATATGTCCAAATATTTGTGGATACCTGCTTTTTGAACATCCTAGTCTACATTTTGTCCCCGTTTGCTGTTATATATTTACCTACCTTGGGGTCCCCTGGTGGTCTAGTGGTTGGGATGCGGCGCTCTCACTGCTGCGGGCCGGGTTTAATCCCCTGTCAGGGATCCAACCCCAGCCACTCTTAGTGCTGGTCCCAAGCCCAGGTAAATGGGAAGGGGTTGCATTAGAAAAGGCATCCAGCATAAAAACATGTGCCAAATCAAACATGCGGATGGTCCGCTATGGGGACCCCTAATTGGAGAAGCCAAAAGAAAGTTTTTTGCTGTTATATTTACCTACACTTTCCTTGGAAGATTTGCACTAGATTTTGGAGTGTGCTTGTGGAGATTTATGCTCATTCAGCCACAATGGTGTTAGTAGAATCAGGTACTGATTTAGGGTGAGGAGGCCTGGGGTGCAGTCAGCATTCATTTCAAAGGTATTCAGTAGGCCATTTAAGATCTTTCACTTCAAGCCATGTGAACCATATGACTTTTGTTAATTTTACAAAATAATTTAATTCGTTCTTACTGAACCGTGTGTTCCAGTGCATACAGAATTGCTAGCACTGTCATTCAGTCTCAGGACAAAGTTTAAGTCGGTATTCTTTTATATGGTCAAACCAGTGACATGCTTTTTCACCCTGCAAACCAGTCACAGGCAGGCCTGAACAAAACATATGAGAAGTGAACAAGAATGATTTAAAAAACAAAAGTACTGAGCTTCAAAGCGGTTCCTTTATCGTAGTTTTATGTTCTCTGCCTATCCATGTGGGTTTCCTCTGGGTTCTCTGGTCTTTTTCCACCTGCCAACAATATTTTTACAACATATTCAATACTCATATGAAAATATCATTGCATTATTACTCATTACATACACATAATATGTTGCCATGTCATTCACAGAGACAAGCCAGGGAAGTACAGTGAATCATTAAGTTAGTCTTTTAGAATCACCTATGCACTGTAAAATGAATGCGTTGAAATATAAGATGGAGTTAGTACAATCAACTGGTTTTGACCCTTTTATTAATTAAAGAAAATATTATATTTAGGGGATATTTTAAGTAGAATAGGTGCTTTATTTAGTGAGCAATTATCTTTCACGATAAATAAAAAGGTCATTGGTGACCATTTTTCAGTTTTTTTCAATTTTGCAAAAACAATTTTAATACACTACCTTGCGGGGATGAAAATGTAAAAATGAGGTTTGCTGTTTTAGCTCAGCAGGTGGATCATCAACAGCATCAAGCCAGCAAAGGTTGCGGTGGCAGTTAATTATCACACGCTGTCAATGTGGAAGTGGCTGATTCGTACCCCGAGGAGAGTTTTTTGTCACTTATCAAATGTGAACTGCTAAACTGCACTGCAATTAGAAGGTAGAAGGAAGAATGTGCTCTGGGTTTCTTTATAGTATGTGCAATGTCTATGAAAACATTTGTCATAGGTGTACAGGCTTCGATTAAAAAGAACACTGAGCATATTATATACAAATTGACTTATCTGAAAGATCCTTGTGTCTAAATCAGATGGTATGCTGTATGTGCTATATTTATAAATAGTTTTACCTTTTTTTATTTAAAAAAGCACATGTTCATGCACAACGTACTTTACACTGAATTACACAATCATATAAAATAAAATGAAAGAAGTTAAATGGAAGTATAGTCAATTAAATAGGAAGCAGCATTATGAAAATGATAAAAATGTCATCAGATCTCGCAGGTGCTTTTGCTGTTTCCTGTTCAAGCCATACGACTTGCTTTTATCACATCTTGTTATGTCTTCTGTTTTCTTGCCCATGCATTATGAAATTGAATAATTCAATCTAACCAGCAAGCCGCCTAGTGTGATGACACTGCAATCAGATTAGGGTGGCAAGAGGCAGTGGAAATCAGAAATATTGCTTTTTGCGGAATGTTGTCAGGCCTAGCTAATGCATCCCTGGTCGGGTTAGAGGTGAGGTTGTGTTGTCCTTTGGAAAATGAACGGATATATTCCATATAATTCTTTCACCTTCCAGTATAGCCTGCAGAGATTGTATTAATAGTTGAAGGGTACGCTGAATTTGATTCATCCGTGTGTTGTATAATAACAAAAAAAATGCAGATGCAGGTGTAGATACATTTACCTGTAATGCTGATATAAAAATATGAAGACAAAGAGAACAAAAAAAAAAAATAAATACATTATGTGATGCACGTTAGATAAAGCGTGAGATTATATATATTGTGCTAATTACAAATAAACATGATTCAATTGCAAGGATCATGTGGGGGTGCAGTGGATAAAAGGAACCGTAGTCCAGGGCCATAATAATCCTGACTCTGAGCTACAGGTCTACATTATTTCCATTATGTACTTTTTTTATATACATTATTTCCATTTTGCTTTTTTTTTTAATATAAATTTGGCCTAAATGTATTATTGTGTAATATGTCGAATTATATGTACAGGAAATTAAGATCTGCATGTTTTGAAGGGGACTGATTACAAAAGGTCAAAGGTCAAAACAGAGAATCAATAGCAAAAACCACACTGAAAGTTCGAGAGGCAGTAAACATATACCAGAACTCATAGATCGAGACTTCTCAGCTGGAAGTTTTGGGTGGATAACTGCACCATCTGGCCCAGTGATAGCTGAGAGTGCTGTCTGTGTTGTTGATCAGTGTGCAACTCCTGCTGTCTGCTGTAACCTGACATGAGCTCTCCCCAAGTTTGTGCACTGTGTTGAATTCAGTCATCTGCATCTGGCACCTGGGTAGAACAGTGTCCGTCTGTCACCACCCAAGCACAACACAGCAAGTGGGCACAGCTCCCAAACCACTCATAGAGAAGCAAAAGGCTATTGTGACAGTTTATTTATCCTGTAATTTACCACACCTATGACTTACAGAGTCGTTATCACGTCCTAAATGAATGGTTAGGGAAAATATATAGATGATAGTAAAAAAACAGACGTACATGCAAACAACCATTTTCCCCTCTGTTTAAGAATGCTATTATGCATTAAATATATATATCATGGGAACAGCTAATGCCCTGGATGAAGTGCTGAGTAAGCATAGGGCACAATCACACTCACTCCCACACCCATTCACACACTACGGACAATTTAGAAAATGCCAGTCAGCAAACAACACATGTCTCTGGGCTGGGAAAGTAAAAGCTCGGCTATCTTTTTAGATAAAGTTTCAAATGCATGCAACACATCTGTCAAGTAATATTTCCCCTCCAACCTGTAACAATGCGAAAAGCAACACAATATAAAACCAAAGACAAGCCTGTTTCATTCATTTCTTTACCTGGTTCAGTAGAAATGTAAGACGGATGCGCTAATGCAGCAGGTTCACGTTTTAAAGTAACAACAGAGACTCTCACATCAATGAGCATTTTCTTCTCTTCGTCGATAACCTGTAATTATCCGAGTCTTGGTCATAGTTAGGACTTGTGGCCCGCAGGTTGTAAATGTGGGCTGAAGGGCAAATCAGTTGATGATGAGCTCAGCATGGTTGCGATCATCACTGATTTAAATTCAACATGGCTATGGATACGGAATATAGATATTTTATATTTTTTCTGTTTACGCTTCACACTGTCCTATATTGTTATTATTATAAGAAAATGGTTTGTCAGAATAGCAGTATAGGCTATGCATCAGTTTTACATTGCACCTTCCCTGTCCAACTCAATCACCTTCACTTTCCAAAAAGGAATATGTTTATTTTCTCCTCAACAAAAACAAATCCATAAAGAAATATGATTTCCATAAACACGACAAGAAGGTGTTTAGTATTGAGTGCTATTAGTAGCATTTCCAGATGTTTTCCTGGCAGCATCCTAATCGGATCAATGACATACACAAATGGGAATAGGGACCTTTATATCCGAAGGCAAGGTTCTCTCCTAGAAAAAGCTAACATGCTCTGTTTGGATAAGGAGTAAGACATTGGCTATTGGTGGAAGAGCTTAAGTGTATTGGGATCGTATTCATGAGGGATGGAAAGAGCTAGCAAGAGATTGACAGATTGTGTTAGAGGCAACAATAGCTGTGCTGGTCTTTAATGGTGTGGCAGGAGCTCTCTTTTTAGAAAAAAAAAAACATTTTGTTCACTGGTCTATGTCTCTATCTTTAACTCGAGTTTGGAAAGAATAATGTTGCAGTTAAATTCAGCACAGCTGTAATATATTATTGTGGATAAAGAGGTCTTGGCTGACCTCAGGATATTGCCGCTATAGGGGACATCCAGAACAAATAATAAATATATATATTTAAACAGGTTTTGTTCCATTGATGTTAAATATTAAAATAGATTCAAATAGACACAGGTATTGAAGATACATTAGTGACAAAGAAATGCACCCAGTGTAAACATTCATCCTTAATCTATTTATCCATTGATCACATCAAAAACTGATCTTAATGCCAATCGGAACATGGCCTAACACAAAACCAGAACTGTGCTTTATCGTAAATCTGTCTTTATCATAAGAACACACTGAAATTATTAGAAATCCTTGGCCTTCGCTAGTAAAGCTATCATATTTAACAGGCAGTGCTGCTAGTGGTTTCATTGGCAAATTTTAAACAGGATTCAAATGCACACACATCTAATGTACCATTAAATTCTAGGTACAGGAGATCAAATGGATGAAAAAGATAGTAGGTGACATGTGCAGCCATCCCAAGTAAATTCTCAACTGCTAAGCTAGGTCTAAATACAGATAGTAGAAATTTTGGTATTAACTCTTCACTAAAAGTGAAATATATTTCAGCTGATTTTCTACATTCTCATCATGTCCTCAGACTGGAGTGACATTCTGTCATACATTTCCTGTCTTGTTCATTATTGCATTGTCGATTAGTTGTCATAGTTGTGCAGTTATTTATAACAGGATAAAACTGAAGAAAATGTAAAAGTCAGTTGGTGGTTATTCTGCTGGTTGAAAGGTTGATAGCTGCTAGAGATTTCCCCCAGGCATGAATGCTACATGTCAGAGGCATGCTGTCCAGCACACTGCTGAGTGTTTCATGGTGTGTTCTTGCTGACATTTGCATCTTTCCTTTGTTTCAGTTTGCCCCTTGATTAATGCATGTATTTTACACCAGTGAGTATAAATTGACAGTGTTCATGGACATGTACTGCACCATTACATGTACTATTTTTAACTGTAAGTGGTGTTATATCTTTTTTTTTCCACCTCTTTTTTGGTTTCCACAACATTGTTCTTGATTAGCCTTATTCCTGTTAAATGCTGATTGCTGAATCTTAGCCTGTTACATGTTTATGATTCTGTCTTACATTTACAATTACAGTACATGACAAAATCAGAAAAACAACAAATAATTGGGTAGGAAAATATCAATGTTAATGTAAGTGCGAAAGGTCTTTTCTTTTTTAAAGAAGAGTTTGATTTATGATTTGAATCATCAGTCACTTGAACAGTGTGTTGCATTTTACATCAAACATTTAAATCATTATCAATATTTCTCCTTTCTGTACAAGAAGTCCATATAACCATATAATATTACTTTAGCAAAACCATAGTAAATGAGCAAATAGTGATACTGAAGCTCTCTGGAGTGCATTTATTTTTTTCCTTGCTTATTTCCAGACCAATTTGTTGATTTGTTTTTTAGGATCATTAAAAGCTTGATATTTTTCACTAAATTAGCCTGGCCGATTTTTTCCCCTTTAGATTGTAGTTATTTAAATGTTATAAAAAATTTGGGTTACATTTTCCTGCTTCAGGATCTGCTTAGAAAAGACTGTAATCATGTAGTGTGTTTTATATCAGCAATTTTTTACACGTATACAACAATGGCTTTCTATCATCCATTTACGCTGTTTCGGCAAGGAACAATGAGCATTACAGGAGTATAGAGGGTGTGAATCTTATATACTATTTCATATTTACTATGATACGATGGCAAAATTCAAAAACAAGGGCCCACTTGAGAATTTTCACCCCCACTGTGCTGATACCATCACTCCAACCAAAGCCTCACTGTCAGCATGGAGCTGTGCCAGCTCACTGTGGGATGGCTGTGTGGATAAATAGCCTGTGAAATGCTCTCTCTCTCTCTCTCTCTCTCTCTCTGTCTCTTTCTCTCTCTCTCTCTCTCTCTCTCTCTCTCTCTCTCTCTCTCTCTCTCTCTCTCTCTCTCTCTCTCTCTCATTTTTTCTTTACAGGGGCCTTTTTTAAACGGATATTTCTATAGCCAATTACTTCCACGCCTGACTAACTAAAAGGTTTTCACACCTGACTAACTAAAAAAAAAGTCTGTGTTACTTTCTAAAGCAGTAATTTATTCATTCACATTGAGTTGGCCTATGCATTCTTTTTTTCTCTTCCACTACTACTACTGCTGTCTTTTTCTCACATTTTACTTGTTCCATTCATTTTAGAAAGTGATTTATAAATTACCTACTGCAGTGAAAAAATATGCAAGACACACATTTTCAGCACAAAAGCAAAACCATCTGCTAATATTGTATTTTTCTAACCTGTTCCATAAACCTTTTTCCTTACTTTTCTTTTTAAATTGGCTATTAGCAAGCTAACCATTAGCATTTAAGTAGTGAAGTCAGAATTACTCAAATCCCACTTAGCTACTACAATTCCCATTCATTTTAAACCAGTATAAAGTCCCTAATTTAGAGAGAAGAGGTTAGCATCTGTGAGCAACAGTATGGTTTCATGCTGAGGACGAGCACCACAGACACATTATTTGCTTTGAGAATGTTAATGGAGAAGTATAGAGAAGGTCAGAAGGAGTTGCATTGTGTGTTTGTGGATTTAGAGAAAGCGTACGACAGAGTGCCGAGAGAGAAATTGTGGTATTACATGAGGAAGTCAGGTGTGGCAGAGAAGTATGTGAGGATGGTGCAGGACATGTATGAGGACAGTGTGACAGCAGTGAATTGTGCAATAGGAACAACAGACTGGTTTAAGGTGGAGGTTGGACTACATTAAGGATCGGCTCTGAGCCCTTTTCTGTTTGCAGTGGTGATGGACAGGTTGACGGACGAGGTCAGACAGGAGTCTCCGTTGACTATGATGTTTGCGGTTGATATTGTGATTTGTGGTGAGAGTAGGGAGCAGGTTAAGAAGAGCCTGGAGAAAAGGGAAATGAACAGGTTGGATGAACAGTTTTGCATTTAAATGCCTATCACTGAACAGCACACCTCATCATTGATAGAGCTGTAATAGATAGATATTCAGTGCCACTTTGGTGAGGATGGGTTTCCTTTTGAGTCTGGTTCCTCTCAAGGTTTCTACTTCATTAGGGTTTTTCCTTGCCACAGCTACCACTAGCTCACTCATTATGGATATACCTACAATTATAAAGAACAAACTTAAAGGCACTACACTTAGATATTCCTTTACACAATCATATAAGCTTTTTATCTCTGTAAAGCTGCTTTGAGACAATGTTCGTTGTTAAACGGGATATGCAAATGATAATGAATTGAATTAATTTGACTGTAGGTGGAATAATGTGTGTGGAGCATGGCGCATATTGTGACCTTTGTTAGTGCATCCAACACCATACATAACCAGTGATCCTAGAATAGGGTTCACCAGTTGCTTCACCATTAACAAATGTGACAGTTGGATGATTTAATCAACCAAAAGTGATAGAAATAAAGGAAATATAATTTAGGTTAAAGAAAAATATGGGACAGCATATTAATTAACAGCTGTGCAGTCACTGCTTGTTGGCATCAGCAATCAGAAAACTAGTTTGAATGGTGGAATTTTAGAACAGAAAAAAGAAAAGAAATACACACTGTACTGATGTCCAGCTGTCATGGCAGAGACCATGCGAAGGACACAGGAGTTACTCAATTGTTGTTTATTGAAAGACCAGTACATAAACCAGAGTTGTAGAGCATTACTAACCGCAGGAAAAATCTAGAATGCAGGTATATTCCGTACAACCGGTATAAGCTACAAAGCGCACATGACATGGAAAGCGTGTATAATCAGTAGGGCAGGTATGATCCATACAGTGAATATAATCCATAGGATCGGAACAGGAAGCAGGAACCATGACAATGTAGATCCGATAGTGAGGTGGAAACGGGAACTTATAAAGGGTCACAGGAATGGGGAACAGGTGCCGTCGATTAGCGCTAGGAGAGGCTGAGAGAGCACCTCGGAGGACGGCGTGGCAGGAGGATCCCTGACACCAGCATCTTCATTGTTGCTGATGATGCTGCTCAGTTTTTAAACACATTGGATTTTTTTCCTTTTTTTTTTGTAATAGATTGTAAAGATTTTTTGAATTTTTCAGGTGCCATACCTATCAAATCTTGTAAACTAATAAACATATACTTGTTGACTCATACATCAAGTTGAACACACTTTCAAAGATTGTATTCCATTTTAATTAAGTAAAAAAAAATCACTATTCACCCTGACAGAAAGTATTATGTGCTACTTGAGAACATGTGAGATGGAGGCAAGAGGATGAAGCTTCCAGATGGTGTCAGTTAAAATTAGAGAGTTCGAAACACCTGCGCAAATAATTTTAGATTTATATGTCAATTGGCTCACCTCCTGTTTTCATTCAGGGAGGAAAATCATGCTGTTTTGGCACATTTTTTTTTTGTGCTTTAACTTGTACTAATGTACTCCCTGTGGTAAATTGCAGTGCTCCTCAAAATCAGGTTTTGGCAGATCTGGCAATCTAATATGATCACATATTTATTGCATATATAATATCATGGCACTGACTAGCCTTCAGGTCTGTCATTAATTTGAAAGTGATAAGGATGAGGAGAGCTCGCAGGCACACATGAACAGACACATGTGGCTACATGACAGTCTTATAACCGAATCGATAGCTTAGCATCATACAATATTCCCTGTCTTATTGGCACTGTGAATTAATCAATACCTCCATCTTGCTGTTTTCATATGTGTAAGAGAGGACTACATCAGATCATGCATCTTATTTCTGACATTATCAGTGTTGGACGGTATGCATTTGGTGAAAATCGATACATGGTTTCATTAGGTTTAATATAGACAGACTGACACACAGTGATTTTTTATTTTTTAAACTGCTTGTGTAAGTATAGATCGTATGCCTTTTTATACTTTTCACTGCCTGTCTATTATTACGTTTCAGCACATACATTACAGGCTTTAATTTGTGAATTCCATCTTTAAAAATATATTCAATAAATAGCTACCATTAGGTCAAATTTGGATGTATAGTACCGTGAAATATTATTTTTTCCCTTCCTGATTTTTTTGATAATTAGTAAAGATAATTAGTAATTGCAGCAAAATTCAGTTTTTGAATAATGAATTTTTTTTAAGGAAAAAAATTAGTTTGAACCTGCCTGGCCCTATGTAGAATAGTAATTGCCCCTAAACCTAAAAAACTGGTTGTGCCACCCTAGGTGGCAACAACTGCAATCAAGTTTTCTGCAATAACTGGCAATGAGTCTTTCACAACGATATGTTTTTTTGTCTCTCTCTCTTTTTTTTTTTAATTCGGCCACATTGGAGGGTTTTGACCGACCTGTTTTAGGTCATTCCACAGCATTTTAATTAGATTTAAGTTCAGATTTTGAGAAGGCCATTTCAAAATCATATTTATTTTTCGGGTCATTGTGTTGCTGCATAAAACAAGTACGCTTGAGTTTGAGGTGTCATGAACCAATGGCCAGACATTTTACTTCAGGTTGTTATGGTTGAGTGTAGAATTCATGTTTTTATGAATTATGGCAAGTTCTGCTGACATTTACACTACCAAAACCATGTTTGACTGTTGATATAATGTTTATTTTTTTTGACAAATCTGACCCTGTACAAATGGCTTTGTAAACAAGTCAGTGACTTTGTTTCTCATCTGTTTTTGAATTTCTTTAGATCATGACATGATGTGTTGCTTTTTGAGATCTTTGTGGGACAGGATCTACAGGTCTAGCAGTAATCAGGCCTGGGTGTGGAATGCGAAATTTAACCTTCTAAAAAATTTTGATTAATCACAGTTAATCATGTAATTTATTTTCACATAGGGCTGGTTTGGGCAGTCAGTATTCCCTTAATAAATGAAATTCTCTTATTTAATTCTAATTTATGTATTTCCTCAGGATATCTGTGTATATATTAAAATTAGCATGATGGTCTGAATTATTTAAGTGCGTCAAATATGCGAAAAATAAATCAGAAATGGATAAATCTTTTTTCACAGCACTGTACATTTATAGTAATTGGTAACATTTTAATGTGAAATTTCTTAACACTTATACTTCCCAAATTGAAAAAGAAAATGTATATAAGGAGCCTTAACCGTATCCACAATTAGACATTAACTTTCTGCTAAATGACACAATTTTTAATGCTTAAATTATTCACCTTAGATTAATAAGTACATCTGCTACATGAGAGAGTTTTTTTTTCCACAGAAGTGATACAATTGATTTGCATTATGCCTGCTGTTATTATCAAATCTGCTGTTATAGCAAATTATTCAACACCACCTGTCCTATCAGATTTGTGAATTCAACACTGCTGTGGTATAAAATAGCATACAGTCCACTGTGGATTGACAAGGCCAAATTTATTTTATTTGTATCAATCGCTAAAGACCTTTGAGATAAAAAAAGGAATATGAGATTATAGAGCATAATTTTAGCCTACATTTGCTAATACTTGCTGATATTCATGTTTAACAGCTTAGAACATGCTACCTTTAATTTGAGCCCATCCATTTTTCAACTGATCAAAAATATTGGAACTTTAGAATATTGAAATATTGGATGACAGGTGTTTCTTGTTCCCCTGGTGTGCTCGGTTAGACTGACTGTTTAAATAAATAAAAGCTCTGAATAGCTGTCCATGGGGTAAAAATCAAGCCATTTCATATCTGAGAAAAAAAGGAGAAATCGACCAGAACCATTGCACAAGCTTTGGGCAACAGCCAGTAAAACAATTTTAAATGTCATGAAAATGCAAGAATCCACTGGTGTAACAACATTTAGACATCGAACATATGGGCCGAAGAAAACAGCAGTAATCGACTGAAACAATGTAAGAGTTGTGAAGATAAACTCAAAAACCACAGCCGCCAACTTTACCAACAACCTTCAGAGGGCAGGTGTAAATGCAATACAATCCACTATTATAAGAACAATTTGGGAACAGAAATATAGAAGTCATATGACAAGATGCAAAACATTTATCAGGAGCAAGAATCAAAAAGCCGTTCTGGAACCAAGATAAACTTCTTACAAAGTGCTGGAAAGGCCAAAATGTGAAGAAAGAAAAGTTCTGTTCATGATGCAAAACATATGTGGTGTGCTCAGGTTGTAATTGTAGTCTGGAAAAGGCTCACTAATCTTTATTAAAGATGTAAGCCACAAACTTCAGAATGATTTTGGCTGTCTACAGAACCATTTTTCTACCAATTTGCAGAGGAAAATGCAATTATGCAGCAAGACATTGATCCAAAACCCAACACAGGATTTTATTTAGAGGGGAAGAGTGAATGGTTTTAGACTGGACAAGTCACACCATACCCTTTAAAAGAACTGGTCTTGCTGTATAAAAATGTTCAGGGACTGTACATCCAAGATATAATGATTGGGTTCTGATTTATAATGTGCTTCCTGAGATGTCAAATCTGAAAGCATCAATATGTAAATGATTTAGTGATGGATTAACATTTGCAGTTTA
This sequence comes from Silurus asotus, assembly GCA_024362625.1. Classification (NCBI taxonomy): domain Eukaryota; kingdom Metazoa; phylum Chordata; class Actinopteri; order Siluriformes; family Siluridae; genus Silurus; species Silurus asotus. Next base: position 2,723,390 of record MU551642.1, read on the forward strand.
ACTATGTGCCTTTCTTTTTTAAAATATTAGGATTTTTTTAACAACTACTTCCCCATGCCTCCATATTTGTGGCAGGCTCAAGGTCATAGCTGAAATCTGTTTGCTGCAGCTTTTGTTAAACAAGGCGTGGCATCATGTTAAAAACAGGTCAACAGCTAAGTCATTCACTATTAATCAACCACATGATCTGTATTATTGGTCAATGCAAAGATCCAAACTAAAGTACATCGGCACAGTCACTGATCCAAATGATCCAAGATCCTTGGTTTTCTGACTCAGACAAAATGCTATTGCACTGCGTGGACTGTTTTCTTTTTGAACAACACTAGTTTAGAGAGAATAAAAGGCAAAAAGTTGTACGGAAGTCAAGCTTTGCTGTATAGTTCAAGCTTTTGTTGTAGTCCTCAGGACAGTCCCTATGCTTGGTTATGTAATGTCCTGCTTTTTTCACGTTTGATCTTAAAACATCATCTTTTTTTGGAAATGTAAACATTTACTGAATGTACTTATCTTTTGAAAGACCTTAAAAACTGACCTAAAGCATCAAATGCAGTTTTGAGGCACTGTTTCAGACGCCTGCAAAATGCAGAAGAGGTTGCACCGATTCCATGCAGAAAGGCATGAACAAACACTCCTACGTAATGTGCAGGCGCGCTTTTTGAAGCCATACTTCAAATGTTTGCCCTGCTCCACTCTCCACACTCTTTACCCACACAATGCAGTTTGGCTTCTCTTTAGATCAGGCTTCAGCTCAGTTCCCAGGCGGTTTGATTGTGTTAGCGGGTAAGATGGGAGATACAAATGCAAATATCCTCATGACAGCAAACAGGAGAAAGTCTATGACTTCTGGGTGACTCTAGTTGCTCAGCTACTGAGAAAAAGCCATGAGCACACAAGTGCAAAATGCATATATAATCCTCTGGAGTGCTGTTATCACCTTAACCGGTACACAGATGAGGAGAACAGTGGAGTTTGTTTCTGTAAAGGTGATGCTTTTGGGTCTTATGCTGGTTTATTTTTTGGTGGTTGGTTTGAAAGCATTGTTCAGTGTGTTGAATTTATAGCCTTGTTAATTGTACAATTGTTAATAGAGATGCCTGTGATATATACGTATATACCAATTAGGCATAACTTTAAGGCCTAATCAGATAGAACATTATGACCACCTACCTCGTATTGTGTTGGTCCCCCTTTTGCTGCCAAAACAGTCCTGACACTTCAAACATTAATGGCATTGACTTATTCAGCAATTTGAGCTACAGCAGCTCGTCTGTTGGATCGGAACACACGAGCCAACCTTCACTCCCCATGTGCATCAATATGTCTTGGCTGTTCATGAACCTGTCGCTGGTTCAGCTCTGTGTCTTCCTCGGACCACTTCTGATAGATACTGACCACTGCAGAACAGAAACACAGGAGATGCAGTTTTGGAGATGACCCAGTCGCCTGGCCATCACAATTTGGCCTCGCTCAGTAGACAAATAATTGTTCTGCATGCATTACTGATGTGCTCTCATCCTGAATGAACTGGAGGGTAGAGTATATAAAACAACGATGTGACAGCATTATTTAACATAGTCATAGCGAAGGACAAATCTGGCACAAAAAGTAACTGTGAATCAAGGACACCATTTGTCTTAAAGTATTCAGTGAATATAAAAAGCCTTCATAGGTTGCAGGGTTTTTACAATTTTTTTTGTCTGCAGAAAGAAAAAAGTACAAATGTCAAAGTAGATTTATGGAAGATATATTTGATGGAAAAACATAACAGAACCTCACGCTAAGTAACATACCTATTGTGAAGCTTGATAGTGGCAGCATCAAGCTATTTGGCGTCTTCTCTTTGGTAGTCACTGATGCTCTACTCAAGATGGAGCAAATCTTAGATAGCTCCAAATTTTTTTTAGCAGAAAACCTGTAGGCCTCTGTAAGACAGTTGAAGATGAAGAAAATATCACCCTCTAGCTAAATCAACATGTGTTAAGTTGGAAGTATTTTATCCCAAAGTCTGAGTGCTGTATTACACGCAAAGGCTGCTGTAACAAACCATTAGTTAGCCTATTTTATGCACATTGTATTACTGCATTAATGCGCCTGTAAATCAGACATGCCAAACGTGTGTGGATTTTGTGTAACCACTAAAAATTATGCTAGTGTATGCAAGTTATCGCTTAAAAAATGCAAGTTTTTATTTCTCCAGTGAAAACAGAAAATAAACCAATAAAAATATTAACACGCAATGACTGACAGTGTGTGTTTTGTGCTCTTGAAAGCCACTGGAAACTCGCTTTCTATCCATCATCAGTTTTCTCACTTGAATGTCTTTTGAATTCTGCCATTTTACAGTTTCTATGGAACTGATATACAAACAAACTAAATTAAAAAAGTACTTTTTTTTTTTTTTAACACCACAGTTAGCACCCCTCCTGTTTGAATTAGAGACTAGCGCAGTGGTATAATAGCTTCTTGTACATTTGTGTGAAGTGTGCAGTCTGCACCAACGCATCAAAAGCCTTAATTTATCACTTCGCCATGTGCATTAGAATAAATAAACAGAAAATAAATCAATTAAAATATTTACCCGCAATGACTGACAGTGTGTGTTTTGTGCTCTTGAAAGCCACTGGAAACTCGCTTTCTATCCATCATCAGTTTTCTCACTTGAATGTCTTTTGAATTCTGCCATTTTACAGTTTCTATGGAACTGATATACAAACAAACTAAATTAAAAAAGTACTTTTTTTTTTTTTTAACACCACAGTTAGCACCCCTCCTGTTTGAATTAGAGACTAGCGCAGTGGTATAATAGCTTCTTGTACATTTGTGTGAAGTGTGCAGTCTGCACCAACGCATCAAAAGCCTTAATTTATCACTTCGCCATGTGCATTAGAATAAATAATAAAACAGGCATTTGCATTTCTGAGGGTTCCTTTAATTCTAATAAATCTAACTTGCAAGCAGCAGTAAAGCAGATATGCTTTATTTATTTATTTTTTAATAAGCATATCAGTATTATAACTATATTTTAACCAGTGCCTGCTGCATTGACTCATACATGCTTAGCTTCTGGTCTTACATATGAACATAATTGTTCTTCTGCAGGCATGAAACTAAGCTGTCATTCTAAGCTGTCATTCTAAGCTTAGAACATTCTAAGCTTCAACATGGTTAAAAAATGTCAGTGCACCTGTCCATTGATGCAATTATCCAATCAGTCAGTCATGTGGCAGAAGCATGGAGCATTAATTCATGAAAATACAAGATGAGCTTCAGTAATTTCACATTGAACATCAGAATGGGAAAGAATTTTGATCTCATTAACTTTGACAATGGCATGTGTGTTTGCGACAGATGGGCTGGTTGAAGAATTTCAAAAGCAGCTTGATCTTCTGGGATTTTCAATCCACAGAAGTCTTTAGTGCAAAAAATAAACAATCCTGTGAGTATTAGTACTGTGGCTGGAAACACATTGTTAGTGTTGAGTTGCTAGAAGTTCTGAGGTGACAAAAAAGATTACAGTAACTCAAATAACCATTTTTCAACTGCGGTAAACAGAAAAGCATCGCAGAATGCATACAAGGTGAGGTTTGCTGTGACAGGTGGATGGTTGGGTCCGAATTTGGCATCGTCATGAATCCAGGGACTAGCATGCCTTGTGTTCAGGCTCTAGTGCTGGTTAAGGTTCAATGGTGTGAGGAATCTTTTCTTGGCATGTGTTAAGTCTCTTAATAACCAATCAAGTATTCTTTGATGATGGTTTAGCCTATCTGAATATCTTTGTTTAACGACATGAATTCCTTTATGGATTAAATGGAGCTATCCTATAAAGCTCTATAAACAGAATGATAATAAGCAAGACAAATCATTTTAAACAGGCTTCACGGACACAAATGTGAGCTCACTGCAATCACTATGCATCAGATCTGAATGTAATAGAGCACCTTTGGGATGTGGTAGGACATAAGATTTACAGCGTGAATGCGTAGCTGACAAATCTGCAGCAATTATGTGATGTAATCATGTTAACATTGACCAGAATCTCAAAGGAAGGTTTCCAATGTGTTGGAATCGATGTCATAGAGTATTGTGGCTGTTCTGAGAGGCCCTACACAGTATTAGTATGGTATTTCTAATGACCCATAAATGTGCTGTATATTCAAACATCATTACAGGAAGTAACTGTCTTTGCATCGTGAACACTATTTAAAACCATTAAATAATAGGTTCTGTAACTTTAATTACCGTTCTAAAATAATGCTTTGCTCTATAAACAACTGTAACTATAGTAACATTGCCACATACACACTGTCACATACCTAGTAAGACAGGCATTGTAAGCATTTCATAATTATCGTAGCACATCATTTAATTGACATGGTAAAACAAGCCTAGTTTGATTTGTGATTCAAGAAGCAAGATCAATTTGACAAACATGAATATATAACAACAAAATGAGAAATATAATGAACATTGGCAACAATTTCATTATTAGTAGAAACATGACACAGACACACAGTTTACACAAATATGTAAGGGATAACCTATGGGCTTTACAGTACATGATCTTATGCACTCTGCAAAGGCAAGCATACATATATATATATATATATATATATAGTACAGGTATTACAGAAACTGAATACAAGTATTCAATTATCAAGTAGTAAAATGGAAAAAAGAAATAAGAAATAATAATAAATATAAATATTATCTTCCAAGTCTCACTTTGAGGGGTGATGCAACAGGTTTTACTGATTTATTAATTTATTTACAGATTGTCTTTCCATCTCAACCCAAAAGTAAAAGGTTTTCAATGGTATTTTACATTTTATTAAATACATTTTAAGACACTGTTAATGTTTATAATATATTTTTTACACACACACACACACACACACACACACACACACACACACAGATAGTCCCCGAGTTACAATGGTTTAACTTCCGATTATTTGATCTTACGATGCCGATAGCAATACGACAAATTTGTAAAAAACAATTTTTATTCCGCGCAACAGGCACAGGCAGCAGCGTACGATATACGATACGTTGGACGCGCAGTTGGTATAAGCATATCTCACGCCCTGTAAGATGCCCCACTCTCGCTAGCGGTCATCATAATGTATCTTTATTGTAAGTAGAGGACTACCTGTATACAGTATGTGTGTACACACACACACACACACACACACACACACACACACTCACACACAGTAAGTTGTTGCGTGTTCTTTAATGTGGCCCTTACCCTAACCCAATAATATATAACTGTGAGTTCCTTTTTTAGCCATAAATATACCTGGGGCTAGATTAACCCCATTTAATTATTTGCCTAAACAGTAATTAAAGTGGATTGTGTATAAATTTCTAAATGAAACATTCTGTATAATTTATTCATGATTATGCATAATGATGTCAGTAGTAACTTTACACAGTAAGCAAAAATGTAATACATAATGTGCTGAATTCTTTTAAATCTGACAGAATCTTTCTCTCTCCCTTGATCTGATGTCTTTTCTGCATCTTTCTAGCTTGAATGACTGTCTATTGTTCCCTATATTTGTTGAACCTCCATTAAATAATGAGCTTTTAAAACAAAAAACAGTGGGTTAAAGAATAGTTTCAAGAATCCCAGTTATTCAAAAGTATGAAGCACTTACAGTAGCAGTAAGTAGATACTAGATACTCCCATGTGTATTTTGCCTGTGGGTAGAGATTTATGGTTGGTCTGGCTTGGGAGACTTGCTGTGTATTGATTGATTATTATTCTGTCAATTTATTAATCTCTGTATTTAGAAAGTGATTTGTGTATCAACATTTTCTGTAAATTAGTTTTTGTTTATCTGTGGTTCTGCACATGGTCATCTCTAAATGTAGGATAGAATGCATTCCCATAATTCAGGTTCATAGTTACAAAGTGATCCAGTCACACATGACCTCACCCTCTAAGTTGCAGAATTCCCGTTAACGACTTTGTGCTTTCTGCTGCAGAGACCTTGTGACCGTAAATCATGACAGTAAATGCCTATGCCTTTAGGAATGTGATGATATGCCATTGATTAAAAATAATCAAAAACTACTGTGGTAACTGGTACTAAATAAATAAAGAAATTAAGTTGTTTTCAGGTACAGCATCTCATGAAATATGAGAGACCTATTCCCATCCTAAGAGCAAACCTACCAACCCTTCTTCAGAGCAAATAGTATTTCCTGTTGGTATGAAATAAATTCTAGCAGCCTTCCTATTCAAATAATTTATGTGTCCTGCCACCACACTGTCCCTTAATGTCATCCTGAATGAGAAAATATGAAGTTCTGCCTTGCATGGATTGATGCATTATAGAGCATTGACTCTGTAAATACCATGCATTGCCCTATCGTTTCCAAGACAATTCAGTTTTTCTACTCATCTACCCACTTACTCATAACCTACCCTTAATACCTACCTACCTGCCTACAGTATGTGCACACCATATGCTTAATTAATCTACCCTACCTGCTTATTCACCCTTTAATCTACTTTTACATCACCCTGATACCCCACCAACATACCTATTCACCATAACCAACCATACATACTGTATCGTCCATAACCTACTTTACCTGCCAACATAGCTACTCTCCATCCAAACCTAACATACCCTTCCTTACCTCCCCATCTGCCCAACTACCATGACCAAAACATAACCTTTAATAATCTAAATGCCCATTTACCATTACTTACACATCCACCCAAATCTAGAATAAATAAACCAATGTACCTAATCTTGATAACCTACACCTACCTACTCACCCTAAAAAAACTTACCCTGCCTACCTACTTATTTAAACAAGGACTTGTTTTTTCCTATTAAATCCTATTCTATCTGCTAATCTCCTCATTTTTCCCCATCAATTCTTATCCTATGTTAACTAAATCAATCCTATCCAGTCTTATCCAACCTTTTCTTTCCATCCTATACTGTCCTATCTTGTTCTGTCCTGTCCTATCATATCTTATCCCATCTTTATTCTATCAACTCTTATCACTCCTATCCCATTCAATCCAATTATATAATATCCGACCTATGCTATTCCATTCTGTCATATGCTGCCCTATTCTGTTTTATCCTATCCTATCCTATCCTATCCTATCCTATCCTATCCTATACTATCCTATCCTATCCTATCCTATCCTATCCAATAATATTCTCTCCTATCCTATCCTATCCTGTCCTATCCAATAATATTGTATTGTATTCTATTCTATTCTATTCTATTCTATTCTATTCTATTCTATTCTATTCTATTCTATTCTATTCAATCCAATCCTATCTTATCATATTCTATCCTATCCTATCCTATCCTATCCTATCCTATCCTATCCTATTCAAACCTATGCCACCTTATCCAATAATATTCTCTCCTATCCTCTCCTCTCCTATCCTAGCCTTTCCTATCCTATCCTATCCTATCCTATCCTATCCTGTCCTATCCAATAATATTGTCTCTTATCCTATTCTATTCTATTCTACTCTATTCTATCCTATCCTATCCTATCTTATCATATTCTATCCTATCCTATCCTATCCTATCCTATCCTATCCTATTCAAACCTATGCCACCTTATCCAATAATATTCTCTCCTATCCTATCCTATTCTATCCAATTATATTTCTTAGTATCCTATCCTATCCTATCCTATCCTATCCTATCCTATCCTATCCAATGATATTCTCTAGTATCCTATCCTATCCTATCCTGTCCAATAATATTCTCTCTTATCCTTTCCTATTCTATCCTATCCTATCCTATCCAATCCTATCCTATTTAAACCTTTGCCATCTTATCCAATTTTCTCTCTTATCCTTTCCTATCCTATCCTATCCTATCCTATCCTATTCTATCCTATCCTATGCCATATTGTTCAATAATATTCTCTCCTATCCTATCCTATCCTATCCTATCCTATCCTATCCTATCCTATCCTATCCCATCCTATTCCATTCCATTCCATCTCATCCCATCCAACCTTTATTCGCAAGCCATAAAACCCTCCCTTTTACAAAGACTAAAGACCATGCTGCCCAGAGAACGGTGATAAAATCTTAACATTTACTTCAGCTGCAACAGGAGGACCATTAATCCCCATCAATGCAGAGTGCCTGAGCTGATGAGCTTGAGCTGTCTGCTTGTGACTCCTTATTACTTGGCAAATAAATCTACAGCTTCATTACTTCGTTTAAATACAAAAGTTACTTTTTCTTTCATTTGCAGATTATTCACAGTTTCATTACACAGAAGCTTACAAATCATCCATAAAATCCTTCATTTTTCGACATCCTCACAAAAATGTCATATCTAATCTTATTCTAAGGCATATTTTGAGACTTGACTTGTTTTTATTTGGTCTGGACAAATTGCTTGCGTAATCCCTTTTTATTTGAGAGGAAAATTTGCGGTAAGTATTTGCTCTCAAGATTACATAAAACAGATAGCTGTGTATTTGCTATCAACTTGAAAATGCAATTAAATGTAAGTCCAGGCAAACAACAACAACAAAAATATAATAACAATAATATAACAATACCAATAATAATAATAAACATATTTTTAACTAAATCTATTTTATAGTTTTAGTGTAGTTTAAAATTACACACTCAGGGCATTATTCAAATATTTCACATATGTCTTCAAATTTTAGTTTGAAGCAGGAAAAATGGGAAAGCATAAGGATTTGAGTGAGTTTGACAAGGCCAAATTGTATTGCTTTTGGCCATGTTCTGCGGGGAAAGCGTTGTCCAGCCATCAATGTGGATGTTACTTTGTACATGTACTATTTAACTATGCATTCCCTGATGGCTGTGGCCTCTTTCAGCAGGACAGGGCACCGTACCACAAAGCAGAAATTGTTCATGAATGGTTTAAGGAGGACAGCAACAAGTTTGAGGTGTTGAATTGGCCTCCAAATTTCCCAGCTCTCAATTAATGGAGCATCTATGAGAGAAGATGGACAAACAAGTCTGGCCCAATTCGCAGCCTACAGGATTAAAATTTTCCTGTTCTTTAAAAAATAACTTAACATGGTCATTATTGTCTAAATAACTGGCAAACTAAATGAGTACACCATAAGAAATATATATATAAAAAAACGAATTAACTAAAACTAATTAATCAGACTCCCTTAAATACTTATGAAACATATTTAGCATTTTAGCAGCACCTGAAATACTCTAAATTACTTAGATGGAAAAGATTAATTATATGTAAATTCAGGTGACAAGAAAATAATGCAAAATTAAAATAGATCTGCCCAGTACCCAGGTGATCGTGCACACTAAGCACGTCACACAGGGAAACAGCCATTTCAAGATCGTTTTAAATGTCTCTAGTGACGTGCTTGAAGTGCACGGAAAATGTCGTTGCAAACGAAACCAATTTATAAGCCAGTTTTTATCCTCCTCCTCTTCAGAAAAAAAAGGATCCCGGGCTTTTAAACATTCTTTCCCTCGCTAAACCATTTCTCAGCTGAAGCATTCGTTTGTAGCTTTCGGCTATGCACAAACAGACCAACACATTTGTTTAGACTGCGCTATTTCTTTTGTCATAATCAAATGACTGGTTTTATTTTTATGGTTTTTGTTGACTTGCATTTTTTTCTTTTTCATTTTTTCCATTCTTTAAATCTAAACGCGACTGGGTTTTCGAAAACTTTTCTAAATTGTAGACCTATTCTCAATCCTTGACCTGGTGAACTAATGTTGAGGATGTGTTTTTGTGATGACAGAGCACTTCTGAAAGTTGCTAAGGGCTAAAGCTAAACGCCATTCTAAATATATATATATATATTAAATAATAATCATTTTTTTATTCTGCTGCAGCTGTTAAGGCTTAGCACAGAAACTGAACCTGGGACTCAGCCGCTACACCACAAGGGAAAAAATATAACTGTGATATTCTATATTCCATGTTTGAACATGCAGTAATCCATTCAAATTATATGATTTGATGTTGATCATCAAGAAATATAATTAATCTACTTATGCATAGCTTTACACACACTCGGGTTGTTAAGCGTGAGTGGGATATAAACGTTTTTGGTGTTTTTTTGCTTAAAATTAGGGGATTTTCATAAATACAGTATATATTTTGTTTCTATAAAAGAATAAGGAATCATTGTGTTTATATCAAGGCTGATTTATAGGGCCTAATGTTCATGTTCAAGAAAAAGTAAACAAATGGCAGTGAATAAATTATTACATTTCTATTAATGGCATAAATTAAGAATTATAGACTAGAAATGTGTTTGTGTGTATGTGTGTGTGAGTGTGTGTGTGTGTGTGTGTGTGTGTGTGTGTGTGTGTGTGTGTGTGTGTGTGTGTGTGTGTGTGCTTGATAATAAATAACAGATAAATAATCATACATTATATACGGCTGATGAAGCAAAGATATAATTCACTGCTTAAACCTAAACATTCTGTTTTAGCTCTCCTGTGTAATATTATAATAAGCAGTCACTGCCCATGTGTCGCGTCGCCATAGTTACAAGATGTACGAGTAGCAGAATTCAAACCAGCCATTAAAACCACCCATTATCACTGAAGTACAAAGCTCAATCTGTGAATTTGCATAACTGTGTTTGCTCATGGATGTTTTTTCCAGAAAGTGATGACGTGTTGTGAGAGTGTGTTCTGTGAGTGTGTGCTGTGTAGGGTCACAATGAAAGTGACTCGAAGGCCGTTTCTTAACACTCCCATCCCTCCAAACCTCTTTTCTGTGTGGCTTTATTTGTGTCCATCTGCAGGGGACAGATCAAAGACAGAGCAGGGGGGCATTTACAACATCAGTTTTTTTTCTAATGCAGCCTCATCTCGCTTTCTCCCTCTCTGTGTCCATATTGATCTCGATCTATATGAATGCAACAGAGACACTGATCATAAAAGCGAGGTTTCTATCTTCCCGTCTGTCTTTCCCCTTCCAGCACTGAAATCGAAGGTTTTGACTAATTTTCGAGAGCTGTCATGCATATCTCTTATAATGTGTTTATGAAAATCCATATCAGTATCATGCCCAAACTTGTGTTAGAGCTCCAGTGTAATTTGTCAGCTGCCACTGCTGCATGGCCCTTTGATTTAAAAACCTGTTACATAATTGAGAAAGTCAAAACAAAATCCTCCTTCTTTTTCCTTTGCTTTTTTCCCCACACATAGCTTTAAATTTACCCCAAAATCTAATTTTTATAAGTAAAGACTTGAACCATAGTGTGGTTTCTTTATTCCTATGTTCTTTGATTCCTACCTTCAGCAGGCTTTTGTTACTGCGAGTCAGTAAGGTTGAATTTTTTAATGCAGTTCTTTTCTATGTTGTTTTGCAGCACATGTTGTGCTCAGCTATAAAAAAAAGCAGGGGGAGTCAGTGATGTAAACATGACTGAGAACAGAGACTGATCACCTGATCATCATTATCTTTTCTCTGCTTGTGTTCTATATGGTGGATTTCCAGCCTGGATACATTTATTAGGTAACACAATTTGACATTTGTTGAAATTTTAAAAGTCTCAAATCTACAACAAAATCAGCCATGATGAAATTTAAACCTCTGGGGGCGACAAAACGCGGGCGCATTTTGTGCCTTTTTTTCCTCATAACGCTAAAAAGCATTTGGATTACTTTGTGTTTTGTGATCAAACATATACAAGCAATACATCAATCGAATGTATAAAGGGTCTACATGTATTTGTTTACACTCAGAATAACAACAAAATACTGTGCTTTTGAAAAAAAAAAAACAGACATTATGCGCTTTTTGCTGTCTGTCATCTCTCTTCACAGACAAATCAAACAACCTGAATCTCAGTGAATATTTGCCTCAAATATATGAATAGAAATGTCTACGTTTAAATAAACCAAATTATCAAAAAAACAAATATTTTTTGATTCTGTAATCCGTATGAAAGTTAGAAGACGTACAGTTTCTCCGGGGTCACCTCGTTATTTGTCCGTGTGAAAACATAGCCAAGGTTCCATTTGGTGTCCTGATGATTTATGTAATTAAAAAAAACTTGACCTTACTTTAAAACATTTAGATAATATTTTGTCTTCATGCTCTATGTTGAGTTTGGTTTCACTAATAATAAACATGGATTTGCATAAAACAAACTTTTTTGTCCATGTTGATTATAGTATTCAATACATGCGATTAGGTTACGATTAACTCACTGACAATCATACAATTGATTTTGATTAAATATTTTAATTGATTGACAGCCTTAATATTCATATGTCCAGTTACTGGCATGACACTAAAACAGGCAGTGGCTACTTTTTACTTAAGTACATGTCAGAGCCCAAACTTCTTAACTTTAACTTGAGTAAAAAGGTATAATCAGTACTTCAACTTTTACCAGAGTCTTTTAAAACATGAGTATCTGTACTTCTTTTTAAGTGAAGTATGTGTGTACTTTTGCCACCTCTGCTTTATGAACAAAAGTATTTAGACACATGGCTTTTCCAGTTGTTCTTCACCAAACCTACCAGGCACACAGTTGTATAAAAAAGAGAATGAAACAGCTTTTTTTAAGCCATGCTAAAGATTCTCTCCTCGAAGAAAATATATATGTGGATTTGGCATTTAGTTGTCTCTCTACCTTTTAGCAGTTCGGAAATACATGGCTAAAGAGCCAAGAAAGAAACTGCGGGTGAATTTTAAGGGTAATTGCTTTACTAAGCCACAGTGTTTGTGCTTTTTTTGTGATTTATTCTGCTTGCCTTGAACTTTTGCCTTTAAAGACCCAAATGCAGTCTTCAATTAAGTGCAAAATCAAGTAAATCAAATCTAACTGTGGGGAAAAAACAACAAAGTGTTATGGTTATTTTTTCTTTTTACTATGATATCCAGAGCAAATGTAGAAAAAGAATTGTCAATATCATCTCTTTCAAAAAACACAAGTGTGACTTTGATTTTTACATGTGTTTTTGGGCTGCTGAAACTTTAGTAATTTCCTATGCATTATCAGCCTTCAGGATATGTTGGCACATCATGTAGTCCACACGTAGCTTCAGACAGAATTTGTCGATTGGAAATGATGGATCCTCTTGCACTTTGTCCCGCTGTGATGCTGTCAGTTTAATGAGTGTCTCTCGGTAGGACGAGACCTTGTCACTCTGAGCTGTTGACCTATACGTCAGACGGCTGATCTCAACATTATTTAAAAAAAATACAGATGTAGACACACAATATATTTCAGACATGCATACACTATATGAGCTAAACTTTTCATAATTTCTTTTAGCCAAATACACAATGTGGACAAAAGTATTGTGACACCTGACTTTTCCAACCATATGTGGTTCTTCCTCAAACTGTTACAACAAATTTGAAGGCAACACGCTATGTAAGATCTTTGGATGTGGTAGCAAATTTTTTCCTTCACTATGACCAGGAGACCCAAAGCTGTTCCTGCATGACAATGCCCTTGTGAGAAAGTGAGCTTCATGAAGATATGGTTTGCATAGTTAGTTTGGACAGGAAGATTAACCATACTGAACACAACCACACTCCAAGATCTAATTGCACATCTGCCAAGAAGACAGGTTATGATAACAGAAAATGAGGAATAGATTTAAAATGGAATGTTCAAAAGCAGATAATAGTTCTCTTAGCAGGAAATTAAATAATCACATTGTCCCACCTGTTTTGTCAATTCCAAATATTTATTTTTGAATATATATAAAAAAAAATGCACTATTCTGTAAAAACATACTTGGATCAAAAATGAAATTTAATTACAAATTTAAGTTTAGCAGTGATAACAGTCATTAGGAAAGTCTATACAAGATATATAAATCTTTCTAAAAAGCAAAGCTATGTCTCTCAACACCTGTTATTTCTATAAACCAAAATTGGTTTATATTTTGTGCTCCTGGAGTACCCCTCTGTCCTGCACACATTTGTGGTTTTCTTGCTCTAACACACTTCATTTCAACTCAGTTAGGGCTGCTAATTAGCTAATTAGTTGATTCAGGTGTGTTGGGAGCAGGAAAAAACACTAAATGGTGCAGAACAGGGCGTTATTTACATGTATTGTTTGCTTACACTGTACCTACTTATTGTATGAAATAATACAGGGAAATGAAAGAGGTTTATTATGTATAAAATTCCCCTAAGTCAAATCAGCTCTATAAAGAATATACAGGTGAAGAATTGGAGCAGTTAATGGAGAGAGAGAGAGAGAGAGAGAGAGAGAGAGAGAGAGAGAGAGAGAGAGAGAGAGAGAGAGAGAGAGAGAGAAAGAGCTGACCAAGGCAGAAGATTTATGTTTTCAATAGTGTACAGTGCAATTCGACAACATTTGCAACAGCTAATCTGATTTCCAGCATCTCTGCTGATGGATATTTCATTGCCATCTATCATGCTAATATTTTAAAAGGTGCAGTGCAAACCTCCATGTCCTCATTACCTGGACAGAAAGGTATAGGCATAAGTGGAAATGGTTTTCCAAAAAAAAAACAAAAAACATTATTATTATTTTATTATAATTATTACATCCTATCCTATAGTCTTACAAAGCATTGTGACTCCTGTTTCATTTTTGTAAGCACTGTACAGATACTCTACACGTTCAAATGTTTGTGGACATTTGACCATGTTATTAGCATGTGCTTTTTGAACATTTTATTTCACATTTGGTTCTCATTTGGGGACAACATCTACTCTCTGGGGAACAGCTTTTAAAATGCTAATCTGGTAATTTGTGCTGTTAGCCACAAGGGCATTAGTGATAAATTACATTTTCCCTTCACTTAAATGAAGAGACCAAGACCTGTTCCAGCATGACAATGCTCCTGTGCACAAAACAAACTCCATGAAGATATTGCTTACATAAATTGTAGTGGAAAATTTTGAGTGGCCTGCTATTGGGCTCTGACCTCAACCCTACTGAACATATTTGGGTCACCCTACATCCCTACATCAGTACCTGTTAGTACCAGTACCTGTTAGTTCTATTGCACCCAAAGACACCATATACAATTGTGTGCCTCCGACTTTCTCATCACAGTTTAGAGAAGAAACACATATAGATGGAAAAGTCAGATGTTTACCTTCAACTTACATAAAACCTTTGAAAACCCTATTGCTAGGGAACCTAGACCATGTTTGGATCTGGTATTATTGCAATGTATTACTTTACATAAACTATCATTTTGTAAGAATATACAAAATACAGTGAATAATCAACAGCTTTATAAGCCAATATTCAAACAGTTAATACATTATATGAAGCCCCACATTGATGGAACCAACTGCTTAATTACTTACATTTATAGCATTTGGCAGATGCCCTTATTCAGAGTGATTTATCTCATTCACACATCTGAGCAGCTATGGGGTTAAGACCCTTGCTCAAGGCCCTGGAGTGGTATCTTGGTGTGGCTGCTATTTTAGGGTCTAGAGATTAGAGTCCAATTTATTATCAAGAATTTAAGAACATTGTGTAATTTTTGTGCTTATTTATGTGGACTTATTTTCAACTATAGGCTGAATGCAACTACTACAACTATTACTATTACTACTATTACTATTAATACAAATTATAATGATTATAATCATGGGGTTATTGATTTTTAAGACAATCATTTATACACATTTTCTGTAGCATTCTCTATTTATTTTTATTATTTTTGTATATTTATTATTTTTAGCTAAAAACCTGGACCAACTAAAGAAAAAAGCCAGATGTACTGTATATATGATACACTTGCACAAAAGCAAACAGTCTTAGGAAACAAACAAAAAACAATTAAAATAACTTCTGAACTGGTTTAACTTCTGCTGCGATGTAAATAAAATGTTCAGTCAGCTGTTTTCAGACTGTAAATACTATTTCACTGACACTTGCACATAAGGTACATTAGGCAACTGGGTAAAAATGCCTGGTGTGTGTGTGTGTGTATCTACCCATGATCTTTTCTTTGACACAATCTTGTCTCTAAGCTTCTGTAGACACTTCCTTTGACCTCATTGTTTGATTTTGGGCTCATATGCTTTATCAGTAGTTATACAGTACCTTATTAATTAAACAAATGTGCACCTTTCCAATTGATGTCTAATACATTTACTACAGTCTGACTCCAGTCCAAGAGTGTAAACTTAAAGGTGATTTTGTGATTTTTTTTGGCTTGGTCATAATACAGTATAGATTGACATGAAAAAGAAACTGAAGCTTTAGCTAAGACATAGCATGTGAAAAATAAATCTAAAGTGTCTGAATTCAGTCTGGATGCATTGTATTTCCATTGTAACCCCAAGTTGAGCTAAATTACTTTTATTTTCAAAGCAGTGATGCAAAAAAAGGAAAAAATATTAAAGAGCAAGGGATTTAATATCATAATATTCAGAAATCCAAAGCGGTACAAATCACCTGCACATATTTACAGGAGAGACGTGGCTTTACTAGTTAGTGATCAGAAGCAGAGTGGTGTTGAAGGCAGGTTTGGCATGAAAGTTTGAAACATTATCTCTTTAAGCAGAGTGTAAAGATGAGCATATCAGAGAAGGTCTGCTTCAACAATATTTTAGGTAGTGATGATACAAGGAATAAATCCCACTGCTACCATTGGCATCGTCAAACAGACTTGTGGGTAATGTCATTCCTTTAAGTGAAAAAATAAAATTGGTTTTCTGGAAAGTGTTTTTTTAAAAAGAAAAACACTTCAAAATCCACTGCAAAATAAATTTTGGATACAGAGAAGATCACATTTTATTTATAAGGATCAATATGCTGGTCATTCAGGGTGGATTTTTCCATTAAAGTGTAATATTTTGTATTATTACCTGGAGGCTTGTGAGTCCAAAAAAAAGAAACAAGACGGACTCTTGAGTGCTTGAGGCCCTTATTCACTTATTGCTTGTGAATCTGTTTAGATAGTGTTCTGTCTTATTTGTATCTTTATGTTGTATTGGAATGCATTTAAATGAAAATTGAATTAACCGGGTTTTGTTTGCTTCTGTTCAAATGAACTGTTTTGAACTTCTCTAAAAATGTTAAATTATTTACTCGATTTTTTAATTTAATATTTATGCCGAGGCTAATCAAAAATTTCTAAAAAGAAACAAATACAACCTGCTCAGAAAGAATGCTGCTTGTTGAGCATGTTTTTTGTGTTCATTATCCCTGTTATGGCTGAGCACGAAGAAATCATTTTACCAATTACATTTCTATACTGTGTGTTTTCATACAGGCTTTGTCGTATCATGGTTGTTCTTGCCAGAAAGGTTGGTTTTTGTATTTCAGAAACTGTTGCTCTCCTGGGAGTCTCACACACAACAGTCTATAGGGTTTATATCGAATGGTGTGAAAGAACAAACAAAATAAAGAACAACAAAAGAAATATCCCATGTGGTGGGTCTGCAAGTTAAACCAACTTATTGTTGAGAAAGATCAGAGGAGAATAAGATTGATCTAAGCTGACAGAAAGTCTATAGTAACTAAAAAAAAAACAGTCTTTACAAGAGTGGTAAGCAGAAAAGCATATCAGAACATCTCAGAACTAAAGACACCAACATTTAGGGTGGATGAGCTACAATAACAGAAGACCAAGAACAAAACCGAGTATTCTCAAAGAGTGATTCATTTTCTACTGGACACACGTAAGCAAACCTTGCAAAATCTTCGTAGGTTATGTACAGGAAACAGAATTGAGTAGGTAAACTAGTCCTAAACTTCTACAGTTCTACTTACAGTTCAGCTGTAAGTTGGAGGTCCTGGGACTCAGCCTGCCGCTGTGCCAATGGATCTCTAACTTCCTGACAGACAGACCACAAGCCGTATGGGTTGGAAAACACACCTTATCCACCCTCACCCTCAGCACTAAGCTCCCCAGGGTTGTGTTCTGGGCCCCCTGCTGTACTCGCTGTTCACATACGACTGCGTGGCCACTTTCAACTCCACCACCATCATCATCAAGTCTGCTGACGACACTGTTGTGGTGGGCCTGATCTCTAACAACAATGAGATGGCCTACCTACAGAAGGCTGAAAACCTGGAGAGATGGTGCCAGGAGAACAACCTTCTCCCGAACGTCAGCAAGATTAAGAAGGTAATAGTGGACTTCAGCACGAAGCAGGAGCGGTCATACTAAAAATCAATGGGACACCAGTGGAGAAGTGGAGAGAGTGGACAGTTTCTGGTACCTAGGTGTTCACATCACACAGGACCTGTCTTGGTCCTGTCACACCAACACCCTGGTAAAAAAGGGTGTTGGTGTGACAGGTAGCTAACAGTTGGTGTAACTGTCCACTCTCTCCACTTCTCCACTGGTCTGACAGGTAGCATCACTTCCTGTTTCGGGAACAGCACCATGCAGTACCGATGATCCCTCCAGAGGGTGGTGCGTTCAGCTGACCATACCATCCACACCTAGCTCCCTAACCTGCAGGACATCTACTGCATGTGGTGCCGGACCAGAGCCAGGAAGATTGGTAAGGACCTCAGTTATTCCAACAATAGACTCTTATTTTTGTTGCGTTCAGGGAAACGCTTCTGCACCCTGAAAGGTTTTTTGAAAGAGTTTGAACCAGGAAACACTCAGGATCTAAAAACTGGTCCACTCTCTCCATCGCCACACTTTTCTGCAAATATTTTTCTTTTCACACTACCTTAAGGACAACCACATGAACCACCTTAGGTGATTTATGTTTACTGCCATAAGCATACCTTGTATATACACTTTGTCCTCATATATATCTTTATATATTTAATATTTTACATAGTTTATACTCTTTATTTATCTGCCTTCTTTTCTTTTCTTGTTTAATTTTTCTCCCCATTTTATTCCCTCATGCCGGAAAGTCATATATAGCATTTTACTGCATGTCGTACTCTGTATGTATGTGTACTGATGTGTGTATGTATGTATTTGATTTGATAGATTTGATTTGAGGTATTCATCCTTTTTTTGCATGATTCACAGGAACAGAATTTAGTTGTTCATCTCATGAGTCCTCTGGTCCAAGTTATCTATTTGTCATGTGACTCCCATATACGCTATGAAGGTGATAAAAACATTAAAAAAATCAATTACTAAATGTATTTGTTTATTTTGATAAACAATTTTCAAAGAACCAGGCCACTAAAATTAGCCGATCTTCCCATCACTAATGCAAATTTTAATATTTTGCGTATGCTGAGATGCTTTATTTTTTAGCTTACTATGGTTTTATTGGGTGGTTATATAAGTTACAATATCCATTCTGGCAGCTGGAACAAATCTGGCTGTACAGACTGTACTCTAGAGACTGTTCTATATCATTTTACCCAAATTCTGATTGTTGATACAAACATTACTTGAAGCTTCTGGCTTGTGTCTGCATGATTCTATGTAAACAAATATAATAGTACAGTGGTACCTCTGAATATGAATGCCCCCGAATACGTATAATTCAGAATACAAATTGAAATTCATAAAAATTTAAAATCATCCAGATTTCGTGGGCTAAAATTCGAAGGGACGATGGTTCTTCCGTCCACTGTCTTAGCGCTGTGTTTATCACTGTGTCTTAGTTTCGTTAATATTCATCACTGAACATTATCGCATACGCTATGAGTGTAAAAAGAAAAAAAAGCAAAAGTAGTGAAAGCAAAGTGTATAAAAAAAAATAAAATAAGTGATAACAGTGATTCGGGTGACAGTCTGCCCGATATCATAGTGGAAGAAGATTCATCTCCTTCCAAACAATAATTCTCTCTTCTTCTCCTCCGAATGTCATCTCCATCAATACCAGCATTCACTCTTCTCAAAGGAAAAGTACCCAGTAAATATAACATTTTCCTCTTTTAAATGTTAAAACACCATTATTAAATGCTAAATACTAAATAATATTAGTGCATATTGGTTGTATTTTTATTTTTATATTAATATTTGGGGTCGTTCGGAGCGAATTATCCCACGTTACATTATTCCTTTCGTATCAGTAAATTTCGAAATTCGTATCAGTATACTAATATTTCTGACTGCGAATCATGTTGTGTGAAATAACTTCCTATTCTGAGGTACCACTGTATTTAAATTATAGCAATTTCTAAATAGGAAAGCTGGAAACTTTACAGTTACACACTGTTACTTTAATATTAGCACATGGACATTAGTGACAATCACACTGGGACACTTTAAATCTGTACTTCTATCAATATCTATCATATACATATCCATACCTTCTGTCTAATTTGTGTATACATATATATTTTTATAGTGTATAATAATTTTGATTTTAGAGTTTTTCTTTTTATATTCTATTTCTGTTTACATATTGGACCGGCGTAAGAAATATTTCACTACATGTCGTACTCTGTATAAACGTGTATGTGACAAATAAAATTAAAACTAGAAAAAAAACTTGCTCATGCGTATATCTCTCTGTGCTCTGCTTCGTGTCTATCCACGTTTGTCTGGTAATGCATTATTTGCAATGAATGGAGTTTGTTTGAATTATTAATAGAAACCATATTAAATATCAGAGGTTGCACCCCATAAGAAAAGCAGTTACATATCAATGTGCTCCTGGCAGGACCTGCTTTTGCAGTACAGCTGAGAATAATGATGTTGATATAATGCTATAATGAGCATTCACAAATCATTTCACACCTAGAAAAGTCAACAGGATGAACACACTTGCTCACACGTTTGTCTTCCACTTAAAATAATTATTAATGACCATGCCTTTTTAAATCTAACCCTAACCAAAACCTCTGTGATCAAAATTAAACTTAATATACTGTGGAATGTGCAGGATTTCTTAGAAACATAAAATAATGAAACCGACCTGAAAAAGTGTTATTTGTAATAATAATCATGTCCTCGGTGTTGTGGAAGTCTTAGCCGCAGCTACTAGAAAAAGTCTGATGGATGTTAATTAATTATAATAGGTTTTTACCAGCTATTAAAGGGTTGAGATCATTTTCCCAGCTGGGCTTGTGAATTATTAATCAGTATATTCAGCAGTGACATAAAAAGTACAGCTGTCTGTGTGTTGTTAGATTACACACAATTTGTCTGTTATTACAACTTGGCCTTGAAAAAAAGGACAATTTTCTGAGTAATTGATACATAAGCCCAATAAATGCAGGTCACTCTAGAGGGTTCCAAAACATCTTGCAGCTGCATCAATGACAATTGTGCTAGATTCCATAAACAAATCTATGTGGACATACACCGATCAGGCATAATATTATGACATTGAAACATTATGACTGGTGAGTGAATAACACTGATTATCTCCTAAATAAAGGGCTAGACAACTGGGTCAGAGTTGGGTCTCCAAAACTGCAGCTCTTGTGGTCCGTTCCTGGTCTGCAATGGTCAGTATCTATCAGAAGTGGTCCAAGGAAGGAACAGTGGTAAACCAATAACAGGGTCATGGGTGGCCAAGGCTCATTGATGCACATGGGGAGCGACGGCTTATCTGTGTGGTCCAATCCAACAGATGAGTTACTGTAGCTTAGATTGCTGAAGAAGTTAATGTTGTTAATGCTCGAAGGGTCAGGAATGTTTTGGCAGCAAAAGGGGGACCAACACAATATTAGGCAGGTAGTCATAATGTTATGCCTGATTGGTGTATGTCTTTTAATTCATAATACAAAACCATATATTTCAGATTTCCTTGTAATACTTTGGGTTATGACTGTTTATGTTTTAGCCTGTCAATTCCACAACTCATTCTTAAAGTTGGGGCTATAGAAACTCTTGTTTGCAGAGTTTGGTGTATGACTCCTGACTTCCGCCCCATCTTGAAATCTCTGGGATAAAGTAGAAGGCTGTCTGCATGTCAGGACTATCAATGAGCTGCTGTCAGACAATGACTTCTTGAAGGGTGCAAATGTGATGATATATCACTGGTGAAACTGAGTTGGAACTGATCCATCAGTACACTTAGCTCATGATGTTAGCATGCAAATCCAGCAATATGTGCTCATGGTTTGGTTTCTCTTGTAGTTTGCTTGCCCAAGCTTCTCAGTGATTGTGTAAATGGCCTTGAAAGGTTATCAGGAATATGCAAATTGCTGTGCTGATTAAAGACATTTTTTAAATCAAGGTAAACCTGCAGATACTTTTTGCAGAGTAAAAGGGAAGGTGGCAACAGAAGAACCATATCCAATAGGTGTGCATGGCTTAGGATTAATTATAGAAGCCATTACACAAGGTCATTACGAAGGCCCTTAAAGGATGCATCTGTAAAGGGCCAGTATAACAAGTGCCAGGGGTACAAGACCATCAACTCTCTTTTCCATTGCATCCAATAAGATCATCATTGGGCTCCCTTCAGCACTTTTGAGTAAGGCAATATAGGAGGCTGCTTTGAATTAAGATGCTTTTAGAGGTTAGTGACTGATTAAAGATTTAACCCTCCCAACCAATTACCCATAGTGCTGGATCACTAACTTTCTGCTCCTGTGCAAATCTACTTATTCACCTGCTTATCAAATAAAAGAGCATGGGCCAATATGGCCAGTCGGTTGATGTGGTGGTTTACAGCTGCCCTAAACATGAGTTGTCTTTGTTGTAAAAATGTGGCAAGAAGGGTTATAGACATCTTTTGTTTTATAACTTTGCATCAAATTTTGTTTTTTGTTTTTCCCTTCAAATTAGCATGCAAGTTTACAGCTGCAATTAGCCTAAATAGTATTGATAATTGGAAGAGGTTTGGGATGTGCCCCTTGTATTCACAGTTTTGTGGATACTTATTAGCTGCCTTTATTGATATTTTCTAAATATTACAGTAATTGTATGATTATGTTATCAGAATGGTTGCGCTGGGAGTTTTTGCATCATACCTCTATGCTCCTAGATTTGATCCTCAGCTCGGTTTACTGTCTGCTTGGAGATTTCGTGCATGTTCTTTGAAATTTTTGTCTCACTTTCCAAAAGCATACCAGTAGGAGGATTCGATATGAAATAAATTGCCCTAGGTGTGAATGAGTGTCTGTGTATTTGTCCCGTGTGTATTCTTTCCCCACAGCCAGCATTCCTTAGATGGGCTCCGGATCCACTAGGATCTGTGTGGGTGTATGATGTAAGCACTCAAAACTCTTTAAAGAATCTGACTTGACACCAAAGAATGTGATAGAAGACTAACATCAGCAAAGGAACATCATTAAAAACATTAAGTTAAATCATAATTAATGGAAATAGATTCCAAATATTGATGCATTCCTGTTTGTTTTTCTACATAAATATTGTAGCAGTATTTACCTGTGTTGAGAATCTGAAAATATAAACAAAGCAATGCTAAGGCCTTGATACTGAGTGGCCTGTTTTGCAACACCTCTTTTCCCTCTGTTCTCTCCGAAACATACACTTGAGCAGCAGGATCTCTCTGACACTCGCTTGTGCACCCCTGACTTTATGGTAACTGCTCTTATGCTGGACTCTCTGTGGAAAATCTTTGCGTTACTGACTACTGACCTTAACTACCTGAAAAGAAAAAAAAAAAAAAAGAAAAAAAATTTTTATGTATATATATATATATATATATAGAGAGAGAGAGAGAGAGAGAGGGAGAGCATTACTGCCATGAAGAGAGACATTTATTTCCAGAATTATAGCTATTTTTGCTCACAGCTGGAGGAGAGGCTTTATTTTTGTGTAATTTGTATGCACTGGACATGAACTCTGCCCGAGTTCAAAATCTATGCTTGCAATTCAACAAAGCAGGAACATGACAACGTGATTAGTCTGGATCTGTTCTGCTCTGATTGCTGCTTTTTATGTTGCTTTTGAACACATGCAAAATAGTCTTTAATATTTAAAGATTCATGTTTGGGCAAGAAAGCTGTTTCTTTAATATTGCACTCAGTTTTTATTTAGTCTAAATTATTATAAGATTTTGACACCCCTGAAAATACACAGGGAGTACAGCAGGTGTAAACATCTGTCTTTTTTCACTCAAACTTAGTCTACTATGATTCATTTGCTACATCTACTGATGTACACTGCAGTACACTTCCTGGATTCAAGTCGGTATAGCAAGACATTATGTGGTGTGATCACAATACATTTAATACTGCATCAGTTCTACATTATACTGTAAGTACAAAAGTATTGAGATACCTGATTTTTCCAGACATTCAGTACATGTTTTTTTTCCCTTAACTGTTACCATGAAGTTAGAGGTACACAATTGTATAGGATGTTTAGCAATACATTTTCCCTTTACTTGAACTAGAAGACCCAAATTTGTTTCAGCATGACAAGGCCTAGTGTACAAAGCCAGATCCATGAAGGTATGCTTTAAATGGGTTGAAGTGGAAGATCTTGAGTAGCCTGCTATAGAGCTCCGACCTCAACCCTTTTGAACACTTCTGGAATACGCTGACTGCACCCCAGGCCTTCTCACACTACATCAGTACCTGACTTTACTAACACCCTTGTGACTGAATGAGCACAAATATTTATAAGCAAACTCCAGAATCTAGTGGAACATCTTCCCAGAAGAGTGGAGCTTATTATATATTTTTTTCCAGATGATACATTATTACAGAAGACATAATACAAACATCTGAGACAATTGTATAGGATTTCTCAGCACCCTACCTCAGAGCCTGATGTATTCATTTGGCTTAACAGGCAAATTCCCACAACCTTGATCCTTCCCAGAAGATGAATGTAAAAGGAGGAATAAAATGTGAAAATGATGTTCGAAAATAAATGCAAGGTGTTCACAAATATTAGCCTGCAGAGGAGCTTCACTTTGCTCTCAGAAGAGCATCATAACTTTTGGGAGCATTTATTTTTTAGAGGTCTGGTGATTTCTTATATGCTTTTCCACTCACCACAGTTGTACAGACTCATTAATCTAGTTACAACAGGCTTCCTGTCAGCTCAAACCAGAATTGCCATTCTCCTCTGACTCCTCTCATCAACAAGTCATTTCTTCTTTCAGAACTGCAAATTATGGGATGATTTAATTTCTTCATTTAATTTTTCCTTTTTGTGTAAAATCGAGGGATGGAACAACACATATAAAATATATGATCATTAGTATACATTTACTATGAATTCTTGGTTATTTGGCCACAAGAACTGCAACTTTATTTCAAGAATTATTTTCACAATCATGTCCAATGGTATATTCTTACCTTAGAAACAGGGTTCCTGGGATGGGCTCTGAATCTTCTGTGTGTGGATAAAAGTTATTGACAGTGAATGAATGAATCAATGAATTATTGAAATACCAGTCAGTCTTGACAGAACCTGATGGATTTGTTGTGTAATGCCAGCAGTATTTTTGACTTGTGTGCTATGACTGAATATACAGAGCTTTTACATTATAACCTCTGACTCATATGCAGCTATGAGACCTTAGAGCAGGGCTGTGCTTCAAAAATGATAATTCTAGAAATTATTTTTGACACTATGACACTACAAAAGCAAAAACAGGTGGAACCAGAGCCAGCCCCAGAAGCTTAAAGCTGCTTAAAGTCCAACTCAGCAGCAGAGTAAGATTTGTGACACAGAGGGTGTGTCATTCATCATGCTGTTACTCACACTCCCTGGAGTAAGAAGGAGCATGCTGAAGAAGACCACATCAAGCTCGGAGAGGAAATTTTAGGTCTTTTATACCTTAGTTCAGTTATTTCTGCTGTAGAACTGAGCTAAAGAGACACCCTGGGTAAAATAAAAAATTAACCAGCAATGCTTCTGTTGTAAACATGTCTCCTTGACTTTTCTGCTGCAGTAATGCAGTGGTCTCTAGAGCAAGATTGGGTGTTTCGAATTGTGGAAAAACATTCACATTGAAGATGAAATTTTGAATGACTACAGCTTCCTTGTGCAAGTTATTTTGTCGAATATTTCCCTTTTGCTATGCGGCTCAGGTTGGCAATATCAAGATGGCAAATATTTTATAAAAGTCTTATAATGTATGCTCTCTTTATCTTCAAAATTCAAAGCACATATTACTTCAGCAATAGATGTGTCAGATCAGATGAGGAGGTATCCATAAGTAGCACTTCTTGGATAGTGTTAAGGTCTCCTATAACTACTATTCCTTTTTATTTTATTATATTAAGAGAAATTAAACACCGCAGTTTTGTGGCGTGGTATATTTCACACCCCTGCATAGTTATGGAAATTATTATATCAATAAAATAAAATACTTAATTTGTTCTATTGTCATTGTGGTTAAGGCGAAAAAATATACTGTGAATTCAAAATACAATTAAATAAAAAAAACACAGTTCCCATGAAAATTAAAAAAATTAATAAAATAGGTTTATGCCAGGAGTGCATTCTTTACAGTTATTATATTGAATAGCCTTCTGTCATTGACCAGAGACTAGGATTTGTTTACTACACCACAAAGTAATGGCATCTTAAAAAGTGGAAATGTCTGGACTACAATCAAATATATCTAGTATTTCCAATGATAAGATTATTAAACCTATTTTTGAGCCATGATACTCAGTATTTTTAAAAATCTTAAATATTTGTTTCTAGAAAAATATTAATTAAGACGACTTGAATGAAGTGAAAGTTTTGTGACAACGGGCTTCTTCAGTCAGATGTGTTTCTTTCCTGAAGGTACTCAAAGTTGGAGACACACAATTGTATAGGTTGTCTTTGAATGTGATGAAATTATATTAATCCTACACTTGAGCTAGGAGACCCAAATCTGTGCACAGTGTAAGTTCTATGAACATATGGTTCCCATTAGATGGAGCAGAAGATTTCGAATGGCCTGCTATAGAGCTCTGACCTCACTGCATATTAAAGACCTGACATTACTAATGCCCATGTGGCTGGTCAAACTCAATCTCCATAACCACAATCCAAAATCTTCCCAGACGAGTAACATAACAGCAATTATAACAGCAAATGGGGACTAAATGTTGTTTAAAAAGCAAATACAAATCTAATGTTCAGGTGTCCAAAACATTTGTTTATATAGAGTAAAGTCTTTACACGTTGGTGCTATTACTAACCACATTAACATTAACCATTAACAGCAATACTCCATTATAAGTACTTTATACAAAATATATATATTTTTTAAAAAGCAGTATTAAATTGGCTCAAATAAGATTTAAATAAGATGGTGGAAACTAACGGAGGAAGACTGTAGTGTGAGATTCAGTGACTTAGTGGTGGTGAATAGGTGCTGGATGATGGGCAACTACTACTACTACTACTACCACTACTACTACTACTACTACTACTACTACTTGGTGTGACATCTGGAAAGAGAAAGGAAAACAAAGAGACATGGTGGTGGAATAAGGAAGTGCAGTAAAGCATCAGGAGAAAGAGGTTGGTGAAACAGAATTGGGATCAACAGACTAAAAAGAAAAGTAGGCAGGAGTACAAGAAAATGTGGCAGCATGTGAAGAGGAATGTTGCAAAAGCCAAGGAAAAGGCATATGAGGAGCTGTATGTGAAGTTGGACACACAACGAAGAAAAGGATTAGTAGCGATTGGCCAGGCAGATGGACCGAGCAGGAAAGGATGTGCTGCAAGTTAGAGCAAAAAAGGATGGAGATGGAAATGTGTTGACTAGTGAGGAGAGTGTGTTGAGAAGATTGAGGGAGTATTTTAAGCAGCTGATGAATGAGGAAGATGAGAGAGAGAGAAAAGGATGAATGAGCTGGAGATGGTGGGGCAGGAGGTGGATAGGATTAGTAAGGAGTAAGTGAGAGCAGCGATTAAGAGGATGAAGAGTGGAAAGTTGGTTGGACCAGGTGACATACCAGTAGAAACATGTAGATGTTTAGATGAGATGGCAGTGAAGTTTTGAACCAGATTGTTTAACAAGATTTTGGAAGGTGGGAAGATGCCTAAGGAATGGAAAAGGAGTGTGCTGGTACAGATCTTTAAAAATAAGGGAGATGTGCAGACCTGCAGTGACTACAGTGGAATAAAATTGTTCAGTCACACCAGGAAGTTATGAGAAAGAGTAGTGGAGCCAGGCTGAGAGAAGAGGTGACCATCTGTGAGCAACAGTGCTGAGGAAGAGCAATACTGATGCAATATTTGCTTTGAGAATGTTGATAAAGAAGTAAAGAGAGGGTCAGAAGGAGTTGCATTGTGTGTTTGTGGATTTAGAGAAAAGCGTACGGCAGGGTGCCGAGAGAGGAATTGTGGTATTGCATAAGGAAGTCTCGTGTGTCAGAGAAGTATGTAAGGGTGGTGCAGGACATGTATCAAGGATCGTCTCTCAGCCCTTTCCTGTTGGTAGTGGTGATGGACAGGTAGACGGACGAGGTCAGACAGGACTCTCCGTGGACTATGATGTTTGCGGATGATATTGTAATTTGTGGTTAGTGTAGGGAGCAGGTTCTGGAGTCTGGAGAGGTGAAGGTACGTGCTGAAGTGAAGGGGAATGAAAGTTAGTAGGAGTAAGAGAGAGTAAATATGTGTAAATGAGAGAGAGGACAGTGGAGTGGTGTGGTTGCAGGGAAAAGAGGTGGAGAAAGTAAATGAGTTTAGGTACCTGGGGTCAACAGTGCAAAGTAATGGAGAGTGAGTTAGAGAAGTAAAGAAAAGAGTGGAGTAGGTGAATATGAGTGGCAGGAGTGATTTGTGATAGAAGGGTATGTACGACATTTTGGGGACAAAGTGAGAGAGGCCCGAATGGTTTGGATATGTGCAGACGAGGGACATAGGGGCCATCGGTAGGAGAATGCTGATGGAGCCACCAGGAAGGAGGAAAAGGGGAAAGCCAAGGAGGAGGTTTATGGATGTGGTAAGGGAAGATATGCAGGTGGTTGGTTTAAAAAAGGCATATGAAGAGGACAGGGGGGAATGGAGACGGATGATCCGCTGTGCCGACCCCTAACAGGAGAAGCTGAAAGAAAAAAAAACGAGTATTAAATTGACTAAAATAACATCATTCATGGGGCTAAAATCCTACTAGATTCTCTGATGTGTCCATATCTGTTAAGAAAAAATAATGTCTATTCGGTCCTCCAACAACAAATAAAATTTTTAATAATTGCAGTTTAGATTTGGATTTAATCCCATTCAAATTCATTTAGATGCATTATTTACCTAAGATTTACAGTTGCTTATAAAAGAATTTGCCACATCAAAGGCTATTATTAAAACTTTTTTGTTTTATTGTGCACTAGATGGTCTACTTATTGTTTTTTTATGGCCCCAAACCCAGATCACTCATTTATAACAACCTGAGCACCTGAAGTTAAGTGGGCCCAAATGCATGAGGTTAATAAATGAGTGTGGAGCTTTGGGGTTCATTAAAAACCCTTTTGCACTTTGTTTTTCTTGTGTCATTAAAACGAATGCTTTTTTGTTATTTAACATGTTGAAGATTGCAGTGCATAACTAGCTCGAGTCTTGAGTAATAAACTTGTGACTAAAGTGTATGAGTGATAACAAGGCAAACAAAATCATTAATTTTTCATCACATCGCTTTTGCATGGCCTTGAAAACTAGTTAATTTTAACTGCAGAATTACATGAGTTAGAATTTGATACCATAATGATTCACTTAGTGCTGAACTGCAACACAGTGAGAGCCTTAGGCTTCCCGCAAGGTGACAAAGTCTGTTGTTTAACAAATAATTCAGGGAAGTAAAAGTGAGTTTAAAAAGTCACTTTATAATTGGAACACACAACCCAACATTGAATCTCCAGATATTCAAAAAAACATGTGAATTGCATTCAAAATTCAAAAAAGCTATGCCAAATGGACAAAATGACTAGGACACCTGACTTTTCCAGTCATTTGCGGTTTGTTAATTGTTGGAGACACAATTGTGTAGGTCCGTAGCCTTTGCATTCAGTAGCATTAAAAAAAATTCTCCACTTAAATGATGAGACACAAAACCTGTTATAGCATGACGATCCCACTGTACACAAAGTGAGCTCCATAAATATATTGTTTGGAGAGGAAGATCTCGAGTGGTCTGCTATAGAGCTTTGGCCTCAATCCTACTGAACATCTTTGGCATTATTTGGAACACTTACACCTTTGGTGCTAAATGAGGACAAATCTCAATAAGCACACTACAAAATCTAGTGGAACATCATCTCAGAAGAGTGGCGGATATTGTAACAGCAAATGGGACTAATTTGGAATGGGATGTTTAAAAATACATACAAATCTCATGAAGAGGTGTCCACAAACTTATGTCCATACAGTGTGCATAAATAATTGATTAATAATTACTTAAGTACTAATAATAAGTAAATGAATGTATAAACTAATCACAAGCTACCTATAATGGAAAGCCAACATAGTATATATGTATGCATGAATAATGATCGTGCACAAATAATAATTACATTGGTACATTTTGTTTAGTTAACGTATTAACATTCAGAAGTTAGCTAAAACATGCTCAATCAGGACACACAAATATTACAAGATGGCATTTTGAGTGGGAGGGGGCAAAACATGTGCAAGCTTATGGGAAAAACAGGTGGCCAGGGTTCTAAATAAAACATACTGTAGAAGCAGTCAAAACAAACACAGTGACATCTAAGACTGGAACACTAACAAATAATCTGACAAAACAGATACTACACATACATACACACCCCCAACACCCAATACCTGATCCTGCCTTTTTGGCACAACACTCAATACTTCATCCTGCCTGATCCTTTTTTTGCACAATGCTTGCTTTTTTCTCCTTGCACAACATACTTAAATTTCCAGCTTACACAGGTGCACTTCAGTATGGAATAATCTTAAAAAGTCACACTGTTTCTGCCTCTCAAGTATTATAAAATGCAGTGGCGGGCAGTCAGGGCTAGCAAATCCTTCTCTGCTGGCATTAAACACTATCAGAAGCACTGACCTACATTTACAACCTAAATTCTAATGTAATCGTATTCATTTATTTCCAACATTTTATTCTCTTAATTTCGAAGTGTTTTACTAGGCTGTACTGGTTCCAGTACATGTATGTGAATGTTAGATTTTTTGTCCGATCAGATTACAACATCTATGTGCTGCCATGTCGATCTAATCTGCCCAAGGCCTGCAACGTCAATACTGCTGGCCCTTTTACCACAGTCTCCTTAAGAAATAGCTCTGTTTCTTTAACCAATCAGATTTCATATTCGCCTCACAGGGTCAACTAGCTGGCCCAGAATAGCTTCAGCATTTTTCAATCCTCTGATTGGTTGGTGGTGGTGGTATTAAAAGGTGGTATTAAAAGGTGGATTAAGTTGGGTAACTTCCCTCTTGAAGGCCTGGGTACCAAATGCACAAAATGTTTCATACAATGTATGTTGACTCCTGTTTCTATTTGTCTTCTGTTTAAATTTTTCAATTTTTTATTTATTTATTGTATATTCTCATATTTCCTTTCCTTTTATTTTATTAAGCAAGTAATAAGCATTAGTTCAGCATGGGGAATAAAATTTGAATTTAAAAACGAATTAAATGGAGAATGATGCTAATGTGCTGGAATAAAATTGTGGTTGATTAGTGTATCTTTCAACATTCGATAAAGAAGGTCATTCGAAATTGGACAAGCAACCTATACAGTGATGTTTTGTATGGTGAAGCTGCATATGGTGAATTATATAAACAATTGGAAATTATGCATTTTCTATTCATATTCTTTCTTATAGATTTCTGTTGGATCTAGGTTATCCCTGTGTTAAAATGCTTAAGACAGCCATTATTCACTTATGTCAGATGTTATGTTATTTAATCTGCCCATGCTATAACTTATGATTAGTTCACTTTTAAGTACCGTATTTTTCGGGCTATAAGCCGTTACTTTTTTCCCACCTTTTAGGTTTTTCCCGGTTTCACGAACTTCAAGCCAAAAAACTGAGCGACATAACAGTAGACCAATGACATTTCCAAACGGAAACAAAAAAACGGAACTTACCTGTGTACTGAGCTGCACGGCATCGGGAGAAAAAAACTTCCACCAGTGGCGCATGACAATGACAAAAGATAAACTCCCCAGAGAAACACAGTGGTACCTTGACCTAGGAGTTTAATTCGTTCTGTGGACGAGCTCGTATCTCAATTTGCTCACACATCAAATCAGTTTTCTATATTGAAAATACTTAAATTAATCCGTTCCAACCCTCAAAATGACACCCCGTTTTTGTTTCATGTTATTCAATTGGAAAATACATTTCTAAATAACAAAACTTGTATAAAATCATAATAGAAAGAGTATGTAAAGATAAAATAAAGTTTTATTCAGTGTATTTTCCTTGGAGATAAGAGGACTTGAGCTAAAGAAAACGCCGGTGGTGTGTGTGTGTGTGTGTGGAGGGGGGGTAGAGGCGATAAGCGGAGGCGGAGGGAAAACTCGTTTTTTACTATCACCCCTGTACACTACGTATCCCTAAACCTTAAAACTTTGCTTATCTTAATTTTCGTCACAATCTTCGCTTTCTGGCTTCGCTTCGCCATCTAGCAGCGGCGTCTCGAGCTCGTACCTAAATTTTTTGCTTGCGTAACAAAGCAAACAAAATCGACAGAGTGACCGCTCATACCTCGGAAAACTCATTCATTAATGCACTCATGAGTACATTAGTTAACTCATAGGCTTTTTTATTTTTCTTGGCAACAGCGTTATGGGTTAGTCAAAGAAACTTAGAAATGAGCATCAGAAAATAACAAGGACATATTCCTCTGTCAAAGATAAAAATCTTTGTCAAATTCAGTGGGTGCGGCTTATATATGGGTGCGCTTAATAGTCCGGAAATTATGGTAAGTATCAATTAAGGTATTAATATAGGATGATTTAGATTTCACAGAATGTACTGCAAATAGTTCTAAAACCCGACATTGGTGCTTTATGTGCATGTTTCTCAATTACAAATACAGTACTAGCATTTAAAACTCTGTCGCCTATGTCAGCTAAACTTCCCCAGAAGTGAAAAGGAGATAATTGCATTTAAAGATTTTCAATTTCACTGAAAGATGCCCTACTTACCTCTACCTTTACAACCTGATCTACTCATCGCAAAACATCATCCCTGCCACATTCAAATGAATTATAGGTTTACATTGGGAAAATGAGTTATCACTGATTATTAGCCTCATCAGTCTCTGTCTTGTCATCCGAAGTCATGCCACGAAGTTACACATAGGTTTTATTGCTGTCTCTGCACTCCATCGATTTCGGTTAAATCCCTGATTCAGTCAGTGCTAATGTGTTGGCTTAGTTTATTTTTTCTTTTTTTGTCTATACCTTTTAATTAAGGGATAACCTTTGTCCATTGTCGTTTATAGAGCACTCCTTGTTTTGATTGTGTGACTGTGCAAAAACATTTGTATTTAATCCCAAATTTCACTGATTAGACATATGATTATTTCATTTTTGGCATCTAACATTGCAAAGCTTTGCAGCTTTGTCACAGTGTGACCTTTATTGCATGAGAAAAGCACAATAAGCTATCAAGGTTTTAGTATAGATGGTATTTTTTTTTTTACTGCTGTGTTTGTCACACTGACTCTTACCCAAATAGTATTTTAGCTGGCAGACAGCCAATGTAAAAAAGTTAAGCAAAGTAAACGACTGGTAGAAAATCATAATTTTGGTCAAAAGCTTATTTTTCTTCTGCATTTTGTCTTTGGCCAGAATTCTGCCACAGCCACTATGCAAAACATTATCATAAGTTCCTATCATCACCATCTTTACAACATAGCATTTTCCTGCTTAATGCTGTCATACATTTAGCTTTTACAGCCTACTGTTTCTGCTCTTGCATTTGCATTTGCATGGGGTTTGGGTGGGTCCATTTTAAGCAACCCAGCATTTCTGTACATTACTGTGGATGCAACATTTGTTTTTTTGAGTACTAGGGTTTTCAGATATATCGTTTTCCTTGTTTAGACTGAAATCAGGTTAATAACAACTGGTTTTGGACAAAATGCCCAGTGCTATTGTTAACAAAGATCATAGAAGCACGAATGGCATAAGTCAGGTTGCCAGATTATGCCTGGTAATACCATTTCTTTGAATACACATAAGGGCTTAAAAATCAATGGCAGTTTATAAGACACAAGCCACAAGCTCTTCCTTAGAAACCTTCGATTTTGAGTACTCAAATGGCTAAAAATAAAACATCAAGTGTGTAGTAAAAACCCCTCACCAGCAACAGTGCAGTCATAAAAATGCATGAGGGATAACATCATACATGATCCATAAACAGTGAGTTCAATTGCAATAAATGATTCTGACAGCCTGTACCCTGAATCCAATTTCACTCAGCAGGTAGGAATTTTATCCTGTTGTAGTTGAAACTGGGATATTTAGTTGATGCGGCATGGTGTTAATGTTGTTTATGTTGAGCTCCTGCTCTAAGGAAAATATACATTTTACATTCTTTTTTTAACAAAACCTAGGGACATTGACAGAATACTGTGTATTATTTATGGGTAAAAATGATGTCCATGGTATGAATACACTGGCTGATTATTATCATTAATATTTGTGTATGTTGGTATATACTGTAGATGTAATAATAATAAAGCCTATATTGTTGATGTCATGATTTCTTGATCCACAATGCCCATTTTTTCGATTTCAAATTTTATGACTCCATGAGACCATGACTTCTCTGAATGACCCCAAATTTCATTATATGATATAGCGCCATGCAGTATTCAACCCAACCAGGCATAACATTATGACCACCTTCCTAATACTGTGTTGGTAGAAACTTCTTCAGCAGTTTGAGCTACCTGTCTGTTGAACCCTGTTGCCGGTTCAACGCTGTTCCTTTCTTGGAACACATTTGATAAATGCTGACCACTGCAGACCAGAAACATCCCACAAGAGCTGCAGTTTTGGACATGCTCTGACCCAGTCATCTAGACATCACAATTTGGCACTTGTTAAATTCACACAAAAAAAAAGTTTAACTTGCTGTCTAATATATCCCTCCCACTAACCATAAGAAAAAGATAATCAGTGTTATTCAATCATTGGTCATAATGTTATAATGTCATATTATTATGCCTGATCAATGTATAGTCACAAGTCTTCTATGCCTGATCACAGTGAATAACAATAACATTCACTTGTTTTTTACTTGCTTTTCTCTACTGACCACATCAAGCCTTCACAATCTTTATTCTGTTTTTGTTTGTTTTGTTTTTTGTCAGTATAATTTTTGGCTTTGCCTCATTTATTACTGCATGTTGATTGCCTGACTAGTGCCTGTGTTTCCAATGAGGGGTTTAAATTGCCTGTCCTTTTAAATTCTTTGCATTTATATACAGTCTAAACTGCCTTCTTGACACTTAAAGTGCAAAACCGGATAATTCTCACTTTCATTACAAGTGTCACACAATCCTGATTTTATGCAAAGCAATATTAGGTTTAATTTTAAAAAACATGGCATACAGACAAATTTATACAGACTTTTATTTAAAATTTGAGCACTCATTTCCTGGCTAATAGCTTATCTGCTTTGATAAATGCAGGTATTATACATATAGAAATACCTATTTAACACATAAATTACATTTGTATGTAAAAAAATAAAATGCATGTCAATTGAAGTAAATGTTTGGGTGAAAGCTCTCAAAATGCAAGGGGCATGGTGTCTTATCTGCCACCAGATATTAGTGAGTACATATCTGGTATGTGCTGGAAATGCATTGCTTTTACATTCCTGGTTTGGCTTAAAACAAGCTTAAAAAATAAAAACCCAAACCCAATAAAGACGGTGCATAATTGAAGCATTAGGCACATAGGCTGCTGGTCTGTTAAGTCGTAAGCTATTGGAGAGGAAGCTCAAGCCAGAAAATGCTGGAACTACATGGGTACTCAACACACTACTGCTTTCTACACTCTGCTAATTCTGGCCATGTCCAAGCTCGAACCGTCACTAACTGCAGTAATGAAATGAATTGTGAATTGGACTGTGAATTGAATCTACCGCATAGGGACTGTTATCCTGTACAAACGGTTTTATAGTCACATGGAATTTGTTCAGTCTTTTTAGCAGTGTATGCTGTTTTATTGTATGCATGCCATCTGTATGAGAATATGTAGATAATAGAACGAAAAATGACTTGTAAACTATACTCACAGTAGATATGGTGGGTTTTCTCATTATACACACACACACACACACACACACACGCGCGCGCACACAGGCTCGTAGTGGCGCAATTTAATCAACCAGCATCCACTTTTAGCTGGAGAATGAGGTACTTGGTCCTCAAGTTTTTCAATGTAAGTGGTGATTTTAAGAAAATGGTCGGTTGCTTGATAATAGAGATAACAGAGAAGTAAATTGTCTCCATTTTATGTTCTAGTCAGCGACTGGTCAGCCACTGGCACTTAGGATTTTAACTTTATATAGTTTAATTTATTGTTGTGGATTGCCCACAAAAAAGTTCATATTCACTTATATCAACTGTAACCTATGTTTTCTTTCATAAAACAAAAAAACACCTTTAATTTTCTGATCACACTGCTGACTGTTGATCACCTAAACATCCTTATTAGATCATTTACCATATTAAAGAATTCATTTACTGTAATATCTCATCGCATAACCTTTTTGAATAAGATGTTACTATAGAAATTATAATGTATTAGATGCATTGCAATTAAACCTGCTGTTTGCATTACAGCCAGCATAACTGTGAGTGCCGTCATAAAGCGTTAATAATATAAAAAAAGATTTACGAAGT
Source organism: Silurus asotus (assembly GCA_024362625.1). Lineage (NCBI taxonomy): Eukaryota > Metazoa > Chordata > Actinopteri > Siluriformes > Siluridae > Silurus > Silurus asotus. The sequence continues at coordinate 2,760,016 of MU551642.1, forward strand.
ACAACAGCACTGAGGTGTAAAAACATTGAAAATTAGTGCTTACATTTTTTACACTACCAAAAGGTGCTAGACAGTTCATATATGTACCTAAACAGACTTTAACTCTATTTACATATTCATTTAATACATATTATTTGAATTGTTTTAACTATACAATTATATTTTCACTTAGAGCATTTTGCATACGCTCTTATCCAAAGCCACTTACAATTATCTCATGTATCCCATACAACATGTCTCAATTATCCAATACAACTGAGCAACTTTGGGAAAACCCTGTAAAACATATGGTTAAAATTAGCTGCTGTGCAAATAAGGGACATTCTAGGTTTATACTCTAGCTTAAAATCAAAGCTGTGTCATGTACCAAATTGCAGGTGAGTAAGAAGGAGAGAGGAAAGAAGGGCTGCTGCCATGTATCTCTCCTTGGGGAGATGGCTATTGATTTGTCATTTGTTTCGCACTGAAGCCTGTTTTTGGTCATAGCCACTCTGTGAGAAGTGCTGGTAATTTTTAAGTAATGGAGAGTCTGTGCACAAGCTGTCCTGCATGATATACTGGCCCTACTCACTCATTCACTCGTGTACTAACTCGGAATTTGAAGACAATTTATGAGAACCATGCTGGGGTTTCTTCAAATATAAACAGATTTAAGTATATTTAGGGGTCATCTTTAGCCAGAAGAGTTTGCAGCACACTGGATTTGGAGCCAGCATTAGTCATACTCAGAGAAATGGCATTTCTTATTTTGATTTGATTTTTCTCAGTGTTTTTAGTGGAATGGAAATGTTTTGTGGTGGAACACTTAGCCCTGCCCACTTGGGTTTAAATCCATATATCCATATATTAAATCAAAATTAAAAAATTCCAAATACAAATATGGATATTTGAAACACCTTGTGTTACACCGTTAGTACATGTACATGTGTTATATGAATGCAAGTTTATATTGTATGTACAGTATTTATGATAATATTTCTTGCCAATAAACTAATTTATTTGCATCCAGGCCTCTAAAAAAACACACTGCAGGGAACCTAAAATGCTAAGTAAGCTATCTACTCTATAAACCAGTAAAAAGACTGAACTAAAGGAAAAAAAAATCTGAAAAGGCATTCAAAAGTTCTCAGGACTTGTTTGGCCTTCAGCCATATTTCCAAGCACAGACTGAACCTGAGCTACATCATGCACAAGCAAATTGACAGCATTGTAATAGAAGCATTGACCTTTCAGTGTTAGAGGTGATATATGGAGACTTTATAAACAGGTGGACACCAATAGAAATCTTTTCTTATGTGAGAGAAGTCCAATTTCCCTCTTATATCTTAAAAAGAGTAAAGTAGGCATAAGGGACCAGACCTATTTTATAAATCTTTCTTTTCTTTTGTCCTCACTTATGGTGATGCAGCACAATGGCAGATGAGAGAGATACTGTAGTGGTTGGATGGCAGAAATTCAGGTTCTCCCGTGTCCGGCAATCTCAAAAAAATATAATTTGGTTCCCTTTTAGAAACTCAAGCTTCGTCAATCTGCTTTGGGAATGCGGCTGGTTGTCCATGCTCTGAATAATGTGTGTAATTAGTCAAAATTGGAGGCAGGCTCTCAACAGTGATGTCAGGACCAGGAAGTATAAACTGCACATGCAGCACAAGTCTGTGTAATTGTCCAAAAAAACAAGCAATCGTTCTGACTGTGCACAAAGCACAGCCCGTGCGTTGTTTGCTTGGGAGCAGAGAACACTAGATCGGTTCCTGAGGAAGCCGCCTGCGGGCACGCGCATGCTGCACGGATTCGGCATGCACTGCGCGCTTTGTGCTCGCATGTCTATGCGAATACTCTGTTTCCACTCCTTGCAGTTTGCAAATATACCTCGCAGAGAGGAAACGGGTTAGGCCCTTTCTTCTGCCTCACCTGCTCGGTCCAGCTCCCATTTGCAGGCGTTAGGCAGGCGTCTTTTTCCTGCTACAAGAGCATGCAGGTCCGCCTCTCTTCGTCCTAAAAAGGGGGTTCCTTGCGAGGAGCTCCTGGAGGTTGTGACAGGTGCCCTAGAGAAGCTATATATATATATATATATATATATATATATATCTTGGCAAGCCGATGAGCATAAAATCCCTGTGTCCAGTAGGCTCGACAAGCGCTTTTTGCTCCTGGCATCACAGCCTCCACGTCTGGGTCTGCCAGTCTGTCCTGAACTGCACACGATCCTGGGCGCGGCTCTTCTTGGCCCGCCCCTTTAGCCGCAAGACTGTGCACTCCAACATCATAGGGCTTAGGGATCATGGCTATGGATTCATGCCACGGGTTAAGACGCTAGCAGGCTTTCTCTTCCCAGGTGCAGCATCCTCCCTTAAGACTCCGACACTTCCCACCAAGCCTCTGCGTACTACATTAGCGCTGGTGTGGAGGGCTTACGCCTCAGCAGGTCAGGCCGCTGGATGTCTGCACACGATTGCATTGTTACAGGCATACCAAGCCGAACTGCTGCGGGAGCTGAATGTGGAAGAAATCATGGGCAGCCGGATCCAAGAGCTCTGCCGTATGGCGGACCTGGCCCTATGCGCCTCAAAAAAAAAACGCCAAGGCCATTGGTCGGTCTATGACAGCCACAGAGAGACAAGGGAAGAAACCATCGGCAGTGTACCAGCGGTACCTCCCACACCACTCTAATGGGGCTGCTCGGTGGGCGCAGCCCCAACCGCAACCCAGCACTTTCCACTGGGAAGTGTAGAGACAGTGTTGTTATGCACTCTCCCCCTGTAAGGGATCCCAGATTTTAGGATTGCCATCTTCAAAAGGAGGGTTTTGACCAAGAGATCCTGACTGGACCCACTGGGGAATGACCGGAGGGCATGTAGCACCACCTTCCTTGGTGCCTGTTTCTCTCTGGCCCCCTTAGGGTCCTGGCTTGTTAAACCTGTGTGTTAAATGTGTACAGTGAGCTGCCTACATCGTTTCTGGTGTGGTTGTGGACCAGGAGTTTTTATCACTAGAGCTGTGTCAGGGCACTGTAGTCCTGAGAGACTGATACCCTTAAGAGAGCACCTAGCAGCCTGGATAGTTCTGCCAGTGATGTTTTAATGGGTCCTGCGCACTAAAGAGCTAGGCTATATGATTTATTTCGGTTCTAATCCACGTTTACCGTGCTTTTTCCCACTCTGGTGGGAAGCGAGCAGGCTCTGGCCGTGGAACGAGAGGCAGACACTCTCCTAAGGAAGAAGGGCATCAGGGTGGTCGCTCCGTCAGACAGAGAGACCGGGTTCTACATCTGGTACTTAATAGTTCCCAAAAAGGACGGTGGGTTGCGTCCTATCCAAAATCGACGTCATCTGATCCACTCTCTGATGAGGCTCCGATTCAGATATATGTATATCAACCACCAGAGGGGGTCTGCGCTCGTGCCCCCTATGCAGGCTGACACACCAGATCCTCCTGTTGGCCCAGGGAAAGCCTCAGTGAGAGCAGCTTACATCCCAGGCTGGTTAAACGAAGAAGTGGAGACCCTGTCAAGACAGGGGTCCAGACCCGGGTGCCTTCACCCTCATGTGGTGGAGCAGGTCTGGAAGAGGTTTGGACCTGTTTACATCTCTAGAGATGCCGCCCTGCTCCATATGGTTCTCCTTATATCCTCTGGCCCCGCTGGGACTGAACGCACCCCCGCCGTGAGTTCTGTAGAAAGAGACCACTCTTCAATCCAGAGCTCCCTCTAAGGAGGTCGTCGATCTAGTGCTGGAGTTCCTGCAGGAACAGATAGCAAAAGGGTTGGCTCTGTCCACCATTAAACTCTATGCGTCTGCCCTTTACGCATATTAGCCTTCTATGGCTTTTGGTCTACGCACGTTCCAAATAAATTCATGCATGTATACTTCCATAGGGAGGCTTTCCAAATTATTTTTAAATTCTAATGTGACCAACATATTATTATATAAAGGGAGTATATTAGACAACTTAAGATACTATGCTATTAGGTCTCTTTGGTCTCATCATGTTATTATTGCTGTTGATTAACAGCTTTGTTGCAGAATTCAACAGTTTTTCCTTGGGGATTAGTCCTAGTGTGAAATTCTGATTATGAACTGGTGAAGTCCTAGTTCTGAACTGGAAAAGCATTCCATGTTAATTCCCTGATTAGCTCAGAATTTAGCTAGGTGTTCATTAAGGCAAAATACCCACTTAGGGTTTTATTATTGTTGTTATTTGGAAACCTTTGTTCATGTAGTGCTGAAAAATTCAATGCAAATTCTCCCCATGTACATTTTTGCCCCTGGGAATCGGGACGGAATAGTTTAACATAACATTTGGGTAAGTTGGATTTTGGGAGAACATTTGGAATATTCTGCTGCCGAAATGCTGATTTATCAAATTTAATGATGTTGGAAAATGGTGTATAATAATGTTCTATGTTCGACTCTGTAGCCTTTATATAACCCTGCTATGTCCCTACTTCATCTGAGTCTTACACCATTTAGCTATTTCAAGACTGCCTGGTGCCATTAGTATGCATGCATCTATTCTTGGTGCTTAATAGCAAGTTCAGGTCAGATAATAGGATGCTAAAAGTACTCTGTGGGGGCTGAAAGAGACTTGTTGCTGTTAACATGGAAGATATTCCAATCCGGAATAAAGAATAGCTGTGAACTTTAATCATTCTGTTAAAAATCATTGAAAAAAATATATATCACTGTCTTTGTTCTTTGACTCCTAGAATGTTCACCCTATCATCTAGAAAATATTGAGTTGGAATCTTGATGATACCACAGCCATTCATGACCAGGAGCCCAAGAGAGAGATTCTCACTTTCCCCTATCAATCTCAGCACTTTAATAAGTGCATGTAATAAAAATGCATAGCTTCACATGCTTAGAGAGGAGTGCCATGTGAGAGGGGAGCAGTGCCTGTTGGGAGAGAGTCAGCCGTGACCAAATTAACAGGATAGAAAATCAGGGAAAAAAGAGAGAAAGAAACCTGAAATAATTGCTTTCCATGCTTATCTTGCATCTTGTATGGTAATCATAATGCCAGCACATTGTAAGCACATGCATTTTCTTAGAGGAAAAGGAGCAGGGTTTTGCTATTTCTCAAACATTTAAATTTATTGAAATAGATGAGAAATATTAACCACATCATGCAATTATTTAACACTGAATTACCGAATTAGCTAAAAAAAAAAGTATTTGTAGCATGTAACATAATCAATCATATCCCGCTTCACTATGCCTTTCTAGAGATCCTCTGAAAAGACCTTTGGCTTTAGAAACTCCACTACTGCCAGGATGCTTCATTTTGTCTGTGCAAAAAAACATTTCCCTTTCAATCCATCATCTTTAATAGTAATCTCAAAAGCTCTCTAAAGCCTCTTGCTGAAGAGTCTGCATTCATTTTTTCCCACACCTTTATTCAAATTTTTGCTGCTTTATCTTTAGAAAAGCCTCTGAATAGTCAGCAATAAATTAAAAATAGCTGTTCTCATTCAAATGTATTTCTTTAGAGCTAGTTTCGCTTTTCCCACCTTTTTTCTGTATACCTTTTTCACAATTTCAGCATGCAGTTAATCATTGTGACATTTCATGTGATAAGAGGTGAGGTGATTTAGGGACCACTAATTTGCTGCCTCTGAAAAGCATGACATTTTTCCCCAAAGCAGTATAGCAGTTTCACTTTAATGTAGAAAGATTGTATCCTCCTGCCACAGGCTGCTTTTGAAAAGGGTCAGTAGATGTTTTTCATGTTTATTCAGGGAAAAAAATGAACCAGCAGTCTTATACTGTATGCCCTTTTTATTTTTTCTTCAATTATTTTAAAACTTGTATTTGATCAATTTTTCGCTACAGGGCTTTTGGTTCGGTACACATGTACTAAATGCAGTCGTTTTTTTCGTGCAGAATACAGTTAAAATCTGAGTTCCCTCACGAACGTATAAAGTGGCAAATCGCAAGTTTGTTTAGCCTCTGCCATAATTTTTCATTATTTTGAAATTTGAAAACACACAACGATGCAAAAATAAACTAAAGTTAGCGCAGTGTTACTGTGGCTACTCACTCTGGAGCGGAAATAAGATTTGTTTTGCGCATGCATGAAAACGCAAAAAAATCCATAGTGCTAGGCTCACCTGCTAACCAGGAAGTGGCTAGCGGCTAAATTCACTAGCGTTTTATGTACAGGTTCATGAAGGAATGAAGACATTTGTTAAAGTATGCTTAAATAAGAACAATTAAGTAGAATATACTGTAATATATATATCTTTAGAAAATTACATATTAAATGTAAAACACACACACACACACACACACACACACACCTGTATTACACAAACAGGGTCTAACAAATATGAACTATATTTATTTTAAATTTATTTAGACTATTTATTAAAATGGTATTTAATTAATAGAATTTGTGCCAATTTAATTCATTTAACCAATATAGTAAAATGTGTATTGCATTCATTTGATTAATATTTTATCAAATACAATTTTGTAAAACATTTAAGAGGCAGCTCTAAAACCATGTCTGCTGCAAACTGCACAAACTCAAATATTTTAGTGAGGATTTAACAACTGTTTTGCTTTCAACAACGTCTGACGGAGGAGAAGAAATTGATTTGGTCGCAGATACACTGACAAGGACATTTAAAAGACAGACTTTAAAATAGCCAAAACACTTAAAACAGTTGTTAATCCTTTTCAACTATTTTGCGCTGTCTTTTGCCTTAAATTTCCAATTAATGAAATTAACAAAGATGCCAAAAAATACACGGAAAATCCAGGGGTCATTTAATGAGTTTAATTTTGATCCTTCTGCTATTGATGATGTGTAGCCGGCGCAGCTGTGGCTGTAGTTAAAGCAGAATTGTTGAATTGTGTCCATTGGGTTTCTTTCTTTAGTAATGACATTCATTCTCACTTCATGAGATACCTGACTTTGAGGCAGCACTTTGTTATACTCTGTATAAAACTGATGGTTTCTATGTGATGTTATTAAGAGGTGGACTGATTCAGATAGGACACCACTGAAGGCCTTTGTGTGAAACTATTAATTCATCTGATAATCACTGCTGTATATAAATGTGTCAAAAGGTAGATACAATCAGGTCACTGCAAGTTTCATTATTTATGCATGCAGTTTTAAGGGAGGTGTACTTTTATTTTGAATATATTTAGTATGAATATATTTTAATATTCACTATTATACTGTTAGATTAACTGAGATTGTGCTTTGTTGTGTGTTTTGCTCTTAATTCACTATTGTCAGTATAATTCAGTTCTATTTTGATGGCTTCTTTTCATTTTGATTACCGTTAAACTTGTGCATTGAGTTTCTAACCCATGTTCTATTTTTAAACTTGTAAATAAAACCATCACACACTAGCATCCCTATAGGTCAAGCATATTGCTGCTCTTTCTTTCTGCTCTCACTGTAGCACATAATACACAAAGACAATTAACAAATAGACTGACTAAATAGTTGAGTTTCTGCCAGTTTCTGCTTTGAAAAGATAAATATCATCATTATTGTTAGCTTGGCAGCCTCCATTCACTTGATATAATTAAAACAGTGGGTGATTTTTAGGCCTTGTCTATGTTTGTCACATTTGTTCTGAAATATATTAGTTTTTTTCTTATTCAGTGGATGTGGTGGTATGCCATGGAGATGGCAACAATATTTTATTTTTATTTATTTTTAAACAAGATGACAATTGTTTTGACTGAAAAAGAAAAAGTGTAGAATCTACAATCTGCTGTGTCTTATAAACTCCACAGTGAGTTCTTAATAACACAGGGCTGTCGATCTCAAATCAGATTAGTCAGAGGGAGTTGATTGTCAGAAGTCACAGCCCTGACAATAGTGTTAACTGTAAGTCAAAGCAGTGGACCATTGTAAATGGTTTTAAGATGTTAGGGCTGTAGAAGCAATGACTGAAAGTAATGTCATGCTAATACTTATGCCAGTCATTGTTTTGTGTATATAGATGAGATGATCTCTATAAGAAAAATTGTATAAATATATAATTGCACAGTTGAATCTATTTAAGTAACTATTAGAGACCTAGCCTGATACACCTTTAAGAATGTAACTGTGTGTGTGTATGTGTGTGTATACACCTGTGTGTGTCCCAATAGTCCTCGAACTCAAAGCCGAAGCAGGTGCAATAAAATGTTACAAGATTAAAACCAATATGTGGTGCAATGGTTTTTGATCAAACTGTGCCAACAAACTGTAGTCCTGACAGTTTTCAGCAAATTTCACAAAAGTATCAGCCAGTCAAATGTTTCTCCTGTGCCTGACAATTCATACAAACTTGAAGACTACGAGGTGTATTTGACAGAAGCTGACGGCAAAGCGTGAAATACTGCACAGATTTCCACAGAGAGCATTCTCATAAAAAATACAAAAAATAAAATGACCAAACATTTGGGCAGCCCTCTATTTAGAGACTACATGAGGTATATCTGCAAGCTCACAGTCATATTTGTATTTGTCTGTCAACATGTAACTGGAGAACTGTGCCTTAACTCCAATTGCAAACCTACAGTATCAAGCTTAAGCTTAGGAGAAAGATTATTTTAACATTTTATCTACTCCTCACATATTACAGTGGCTGTGTCGGTTTCAGGATGCCAGTTTGAATTCAAGGAACTCAAGCAAAAATGCCCATTTGTTGGATGATTTTTATGAAAAGTAGCACACACGAAAGGCAGAAGTATGTTATGTGGAGATTTATTATTTAATCTTAATTAAATATCTAATGAAAAGTACCTATTTTCCAAAATATTATTTTACATTTTTGGAATCAATCAAATTACAAATGTTACAATTCATAGTACTGACCAGGTTAATATACCGTTTCTATCATTTTAACAAGAACACCATTGTATACCTCCTACACAACCCAAAACCATCTGCACATCAGAAGAGGGAATTAGTCAAGACTCAGTTGAACATCCTGGGACTTTGAGGGATGGCGGGGGTCCCTTAGCACAGTGCAAATAAAAAGTCCACACACCCTTATGAAATTGCTGATTTTTTTATTCTAAAGACATAAAGTCAAACTTGTAATATCTTTAATGTGATCTTTCAACAGACAATCATTTTAACAATTAGGAATATTTTAAATAGAAAACCCTACAACCACCTGATTGCATAAGTTTGCACATACTTATACATACATATTGGGGCTGTCCACTCACATTTAACGAATAACGTTCAAAAATAGCTCCATAGTTATATAGCATCCACCTGCCAACCATAAAAGTGATTCTGATTAAAACCAACATATGGCAACTGTTGTAGGACAAAAAGAAAACTTTTTACATCACTGGAAGAATTACACTCCTTCCATTTGACTACAGTACCATCTCCTGTATTTATTCACCGAAAAAAAAACGTACAAAAAGAATATGCAAACCCTTCTGAATTATGCCAATAGATTTATTGTCACCCCAAACAATAGTGGAAAATGTGTTATAGTCTGACATGAGAAAGGTTGGAATTTTTGCCCATAATTCTAAAAGGAATGTTTGGCGTAAAGTCAATACAAAGCATCATCCAAAGAACACCATACCAACAGTGAAGCATGGTGGGGGAAGCATTATGTTTTGGGGCTGCTTCTCTTCGGGTGCACCAGGGGCACTTGTCAAGATGGATATTAGTGAAAACTTACGTTTTTTTTTGCAAAGAAGAGTAAAATTCCAAAGTCTAGGTGTGTAAAGTTAATAGAGATTCTTAAAGGTTTGATGCCATTATAAAGGCAAAGGGTGCTTTCACAGATTACCAGTTGGGAGGGGTGTTCAGACTTGCAATCAACTGTAATATATTTTTTTAATTATTATTTTATTAAATTTTTTAATAATTAAGTA